>CABFWB010000550.1:207879-275949 GCA_902151455.1 Timema bartmani
TATATATATATAAAGATATATATATATATATATACATATATACATATATATATATCGGCCACAGGAACTTAGTATTATCACTTTATTTGTGTTTCATTTAGTGAATTTTTCTGCTATACAAGAGATATGACAGAAATAATATGTCACCTTTGTGCATTGGACTCTGCTCAAATTTATTTCTCATGCTTTATTCACGTAATACTTTATTTTTCCTTATTTTCGTCAACTTCCATGTTTTATAATATAATTTTATCTATTTACTATAGTGCTACGATATTTGAAATGCTTTTTAGGAAAGCACTTTGACAAGGTGCTTATTAAGTATAATAATAAATATAACACTAACAACAATAATTAGAATGATGATGATGATGATGATGATGATGAGAGTACCTACTAAAGTCAACCAATTTCTACTTGCAAAGAGTTTAACCATGTTGTAACAATTTGTTTAAGGTTGTGTGCAACACTTGTCCGACTCTGTTCCTGACCTAAATGGAGAGGGGAACTCCAAAGGATCCACTAGAGAGAGCTCTGACGACCATCAAGAGGAAAACCAGTGGCTGCGGCGACGACCGCCCAACCACGAACAGCGACTCTCTTGTAAGTACTCCCCCTCGGCTCAGCATAGTAACAATCATTAGTGTCTTGTAACATGTTGCCAGGTAAGAAGAAATTTGACAATTTACAATTATTATTTTTTATAATTATATAATATTTTTTTTACTACCAATTCAAATGTATGATAAATACTCTATTAGGGTAGAGATGAGGAAGGAAAACTTTTCGAGGTAATCTACCCGCATTTTCGTGAAAGGAGAGTAGGAAATCGTTTAGGGAAAATCTGCCATTATTAGACCCAACCAGGATTTGAGCCTCGATTTTCCCGTCATCAGCAGGCCAGTCCAACATGAAAGTGATGCCTTAGGCCTTTTGGCCACTGAAGTGGATATTTACAAATGGTTTCCTCACAATATTACCATTTGACAAAATATAGCCTAATTATCTTACAAATAACCACCTGGAAGATGTTTTACCTAACATAAATTATGCATATTTAATGGCTTATTAGGATTCGATTAAGGAAAAAGGCCTTTCCGAAAGATATTAATAAGAAAATCAGCTCATACACATGTACACCCCATTCACCTTGGAAGGTATCAGTCTTACCTTTGATTATGTACAATTGCTTAAGCTCATTTGTTATGTTGCAAAGTCTTCTACCGTACATTTTAAGCTCTATGTATTCTCTGGTGTAATCATAACTGGAAAGGATTTTTCCTTTTAAAATCTCACTCTTTTAAGTTTTGACCATTTCTCTTGACTACTATTTTGATTTCTGGTTGTGTTTTTGCATGATCTGCTTTGCTAAATGTTTTAAATCTTTAAAGTCACTGTACCTTAATTCTGTGACTATGTACTTTTCACTCTTTCATTGCAATTACTTTTGGATATTGCTAATAAATTTTTTACATACAATCTTGCATTAGGTACACAGGAACCTTATTTTTGCATGACTCATTGGCACTATGTATGAAATCTACCTCCATGTGTGAATGCCCTTTTTCCATAAATTTGTGTTCAAGCACTTTAAAATGGAAGCTTTGAACAACGAACTAAAATAAAACAAGGCGCCCATAAACTGATTCCTATTTTGTCCACTGTATGTATCGTAGAACAATGAAATTTCTTCAATAGTAAAAGGAAGTGCTATTTAGACATATTTACCATTTATAAAATCCTATCTTATGAACTTGATCAGTTTATTGCTGTTCTAAATGAAGCTTTAAGGTATACAATAGCTCCTGGACATTTTTATCGCTGAAAGATAATGTCACTGGCAACCGATCAAACATATATTTTATAAACCTCATTTTTGGAAGAAAAAATAAAAAAGAAAAAAAATTAAATCTAGTNATCTAATTTCATGATACAGGGAAAGTAACATAACATAATAATTACTTAGCATTAGGAAATGAGATGTCTTTTCAGAACTAAAAATAATCTACAAAATTGCTTTAGGGGGGAATTTCACAATAAAATTAACCCACTAACTCTTGAAACTAAGACTTCAGAGTATCCACGTATTATTCCTCATCTGCAGATTTGTTGGCTTCTAAATTTGATGTGATAGGACCAGCTTTATTTATGCCTAAATTTGAGCACATAAGAGTCTTTTGCAATCATAAATCCTAATCTACATCTTTTCCACCCAAATAGGATTCACAATGTGAGAATCTTTAAGCAAAAACTCACTATCCCTTGAGCGGAACATAAAGCACCCCAATTTTATGTTTGATGATGTGGTAACACTGTCAAGTGTCTGAGAAGCGTATTACTCTTTCAATTCCTTCGGTGGGACCTTGGCCACCTGCTGGTATACACTCATTGTTGAGGCATGAAATACTCCACGCGCCCGCTAAAGCAACGAAAGTTTTTTTATTCATTAAATTGATTTTTGAACAATTATTTCATTGTTGAGTTTATCACAGTCTTAGTAGTTGCAATTTCTTTTTATTCATTGATTGAAGCGATGGGTCCTAGGTTTGATTACCAACAGGGCTATAAAGTTATTATTGGTGAATAACAGTCCGAGGTATGATTGTTTTGTATGCCTTAGAAATAAGTTATTTTGTAAATAGTGCTTCGATATAGCAAATTGGTTTAAAAAGTAAATTTTCTCCTATTAACGGAAAAAAACCAATTATTACTTATTTTGGATTATTTAAGTCTCCCGCAAAGGTTGGTAAAATGTTGTTGGGATTTTCATATGGGGAATAAGGACGATTCTAGTAACTAATTAAAAAAAATCTATAAAATTATTATGTTTTGTATATGTCTTCACATATTATTTGTATTAGTACAAATTAGCAAAATAATAGCTTAAACAATTGTTTTTATGTTTTTTTTGTTTTAAAAATTTGAAAGTATATCACTTAAGAAAAAGTGGCTTGTTACCAACTATGGCACTTTCTATTTTTTTAAATCAATCGATACTATTGATAAATTAGTTTTATTATACTTAGTGGAATGTGTTTAAATCGACTCAAAATCAAATAATATGTAAAAAAAAGTTCATATAAGTATCACTAGTACTGTGAAAACTGATTCGGGTATAAAGTACCA
Source organism: Timema bartmani (assembly GCA_902151455.1). Classification (NCBI taxonomy): domain Eukaryota; kingdom Metazoa; phylum Arthropoda; class Insecta; order Phasmatodea; family Timematidae; genus Timema; species Timema bartmani. The sequence goes on from CABFWB010000550.1 coordinate 211,006, forward strand.
TGCACATCTGCTTGTGTTAAATATACCAGTACACCTGCTCGAGGGTTAGACAGTGTAATTGCTTGTTGTTTAACTTTATTTATTGCAAGCTATCAATATTAAGCGCCAACAAGTTTCACTATCAAATGTGACAACAACGAAATTTAAACAATCAACTTTATATTGATTTTAATACAAAATCCATCTTTTGCTTTAGAAAGGTACTTAACATTTTATTTTATCAAACCATATAGATTAATATATTATATTAATAATAGTGCAATATTGTAATCATATATTCCTAATTGTACGGTACTTTGTGTTTTAGTGTTGACTGATATTGACATAAACGATTCCGATACACTCCTGGATACCCCGCCACCGTCTGTAACAGCCTCAATCAGAGGACGACCAACAAGTTACCGTCTTAACAGCGATGTGTTTTTTATGTCACCTGGTAAGACTCGTGCTTGAGCTATATTTACATCTCCAATAAAATAAAAATCTCATTAATTAAATATTATTATAATACATATCCAACGATCTTAACTCAATTGGTAGCATGTCTGTCCACTGAGCTAAGGGTCACGGCACGATTTTCTGACATGGCTGAAAAAATAATCCTTAACTAGTGATGAATTAATGGCCAGGGACTAGATGTTGTGTCTTTCCTAGTCTTAAGTTAGATAATAAGGCGTATGAAACTACGGCAGGCCGATCAAGCTGGTTGTGGAAAATATATTGGTTGAATAAAAAACTGACCACAGGCTGGAAAAAGTAATGCATGTGAAGTATCATAATACATGGGAAAAAAAAGTTAATAAAATGCAATTAGGGAAAAGGGAATGCTCGAATCCAATGCACAAAGGTGACAACTTCTTCCTTTCTTTTGTCTTCCATGTTATAAAAAGTCACACACATAGAAACACAAATAAAAATGTTATATTTCAGATGACATCCTTAATTAAACACAGTGGGAAACACACAAACAATAACCTTCAAACAAAAATTGTTAAAAACCATGTGATAAACTGTTATTGTGGTAATTTAATCTATCTTTCTAAATGAAATAAAAATAAAGATCAATCTATTTTGCCTCTTAGAGAGGTAGGAACTATGTTCTGTCTGGGTTGAGAATTGTTGCACCGTTTGGGAAATGCTCTCCATATTTTTGTGGTGTAGCAGGTTTTAAAATCTTGATTGTAAGTAGTAGAAAGGATAAGTATATGTTTGTCCTAGTTTTGGTGATTGGTAAATTTGGTATAAACAGGGGCGTGAATCTTCTTGTTTTAAAGTAAGGTGAGACTATACCATTATTTAATGTGGGTGAAGGCCAAGGGGCTCAAGTTGGGAGTTTAAGGAACACGAGTTAAGGACATTATTTTTGCAGTTTTTATAGCAAAAATTTTTTGGAGGAATAAATAAAGCATTGCTCCATGGTGATATCAACAGTTGTTGAATATCTGTCATAAATCATAAGCATAATGGCATTAGATGAGAAACGTTTTAAATTAAGAGAAAAGTTGTCATTAAATTACAGGATATACCCTTGACAGATTTTCAAGAAATGTTGATATCACCCTGTGAAGAAAATTAAACTCTGTTTGTACTGATTTATTTTGACCAAAAAAAAGTTTTGATATAAAAACTGAAAAGTACTGCCCTTAACTAATGCTCCCTACACTCCCACCTTAAACTATTGAGATTATCTAAAACTCGGTTCGAGAATGAATCAAAGTGAGGCTAGATTATGACATTGTCAAGTGTAGTGAAACTTTACAGAGGGTCAGCTAGACTGGGATTGTAGAAAGAGTTTTTCAAGGAGCCTCGTGTAAATATTTGCATGTGAGGAATCAATGCATATACTGGCACCATTGTGGTGCACTTAATTTGTAAATAATGTTTGGCCAGGAAACAAAAATTTAGAATTTATTTTGGTCATCCTAACCAGGTTTGTCAATAAAGAAGTGGTATAAGTGAAAATATGAATCAACCAGTGAAGCAATTCTCTGATTTAATGAATTGCAACCAGAAACAATTGCTGAAGGCTTAATTTCTTTGCAGAATTTGGGGCAGCTATAATATGGTATATAGTATGGTAACTTAAGACTCTCATGTATTAGGAATTTTTCTGAACATGTGTTGTGTTCTTAAATTGGGTCTTCTTGGTGTAGTCTATGGATAAGATAGTCAGAAATTTTATATTCTACCACTGTGGTTTTATCGATGTCATTTAAGATGACAGTGGTGGAGCCATTGTCAGTGGACTTTACATCCATTACTGTTTCCAACATATGGTCTGAGTCACTTTTTTATTCAAGCCATATATTTTCCACTACCAACTTGTCATAGCTTCATATGTCTTATAATCTAACTTAAGACTAGGACAGGCACACCATCTAGTTCCTGGCCATTAATTTATCAATATTAAAGGGTAAACTCACATTCCACCAATGATAAATTTTACGGCCATGCCGGGAAACAAACCCGAGATCCTTAGCTCAGTAGTCAGACACGTTACCGACTGAGCTAAGGTGTCGGATTGTCAGTGGACTGGATATTGATATCACTATTGTTTTTGATCATTTGATGGGCCTTTGTTCACTGGTGTTGAGGTTTAGTCTCATTGGTAGTGTTTTTGCGAAGAAAGGGTCAGCAATATTGAAAATTATTAGCACCGCGTCTTACTACCCATTCGGATTATACGCAGCAGCAATATTGGAAATGAGGTAGATATGTGATTAACGTTTCAAAAGGTTTTCAAGGCAGTTGGAAGATGACTTAACCTTACAGAAGGGTGGATCTATCTATGGATTTGTCGTAGGTAAATGTATGTTTGTTTTGGAAAAAATATTTCAAGAATTGGATGCAAACATAAGAAATGATATCCTAAGGTGAGGTGATAAGGAGAGACAGGACGTTTATTTAATATTTTTAAGGATTGTATTCTGATGGATTTAGAATGAAACTGTTATCTGAATGACTGGAGGATGTAACACTGTTTTTTTCTCTTAATGTTGTTGGGTTTAGTGGTGGCTGTCATCTCCATTACTTTTGAGGGAGTAGGATCTACATGAGTTGTCCTGCTTGTCAGTCACATTGAATATGATAAGATATTAGCATAAATTATCATCATTTGGCATTATTACTAATCTCTAGGGGTCTGCGAAGTTTTGATAGTATTGATATCAATTTGAATTTTATATTATTCAATTCAAGTCGGGTCTACTGAGAGTGGTATTTCCTAAATCGTTTCCCACTTTCCTTCCAATTAAATTCAAATAGTTTAATTCTAAAAAAATGCTTCCTTCCTGATCTCTACTCCATATAACACATGCTTACAACTTGAATGTGTGGCAAGATGAGGTGATGAATTTTTTTTAAGCATATTTTTATTCTTTTGAATTTTGAATTCTATATTTTCATGAATCCTAGAATATTCTTAAGGATTCGAGGGGTTTAAGTATTCAAGGATCCCATCCCTACACCATATAATTTCTAGGATCTTTTCCTTGTTGTATTGGTGTGTATGTGCATGACTTTAATTTCAAATGAGCAGGTCTATCTCGGAAGCTGGGAACATAAAAACACATAGCTATACATTGAGGCTACAGATTTGTCTTTACCACTAGTAATTGGCTCCTACTAAAGTATTGTGTATATATTTATTCTGTTAGCAGTTACTAGCGAGGCTTCAGAAAGATTGCGATACGGTGGAGGTACGGCCACACCCTCATTCTGCAGCTCTCGTCCGGTTCTCACTCCTGTTGGATCTTTCCGGAGCACACACCTTTTCAACCCATCCAAAATGGCTGCTGACAGATACTCAGTAATGAGTGATGCCCCACAGTTAACCCGATACAGAGGTATTTTTTATTTAAAATATTACCTAACTAAATTCTGACTATGGTATTTATTTGCAAAATACACACTAATACGTTTAAAAAGGCAAAGATGATTGTTAAAATTAAAAAGTAGTTTTGCAGTAGTGTTTCAAAGGACTTAAGTAAAGAAGTCAACAGAAAGTTTATTGGTAGCATTAATATTTTAATTATATTATTGTTATTTAGATAAATTACTTTATTACTGCTGATGTTCATGATGTACAACAAGAATTCTACATTTCAAAGACAACAAGTTGAGTCTGCTCATCTGAATAGCTAAATTTTGTAATATATTGAAGAAGGTACAGGAAAGAGTGATAGAAACACATAAAAGGGAACATACACAATATAATTTGTGCAATGATAAGAAGAATGTGATATTCACATCAAAGCGGTTAAACATGTTGACAGAATAAAACAATAATAAATAAAAAATAGTTGAACTGTCATATATTTTAGGACTCCATATAAAGTCATGAGATAGTTAATGTATATATATTTAAACCTCATTTTTGATTATGACTTAAAGCTGCAGTCTCTAATGGTTTTTTTAGTGTCTTTATTACCCGTTCGGGTTATACACCTATGTATAGTTACACTAATGTGTTAGGGATTGAGAAGGTTGAATTCAGAGTAAGTGTATCCACATTTGCATGGAGGGAGAGTGTTAAAACATTTAGGAAAAAACTCGATACACCCAACCGAGATCGAACCCCGATCTCCCCATCTTCAACAATCTAGTTTATTGCGAGAGTAGCGCCTTAGATCATGCAGCCATTGAAGCGGGTGGGTTCAATTTTATGTACAGAGCTGTACCAGTGATAGTAATACTTTAGCTATTGCTATTTGTGTTATCTTGAAGAGGTGGACTCACACAAACCTAAGTAGAGTTTATATTTTGTTATATATAGAAGAAGGATAGAGGAAGATGGAGGTATTTTTCCAAGCTGATCTGGCCACAGGCTGAAAATAGTTGATGATGTTGTTGTTGTACAAAATGTACCACAAAAAAATGAAAAGTAGTTTTCCTTGAAGGGAACTATAAAGTTTATAGTAGCCTATTTTGTATGATATTGCAGTATTATTCAGCCCTTTGATTTATAGGTACCATAAAAATCAGACTCATTTCTCCATTATGTTTCCTTTATATATATATTTGGCCCACGACACTAAAACAGAAGTCAAATTTTGCCCACTCAATGAATCGCTGGCTTTTAACCCACAAAATTAATTCAATTTTGTAATCCAAGTTGAGATGTTTTGTTGATTCACTATTGTTTTCTCATTATTTCAGACCGCGCTCATAGTGAGGTGCACAAATTGGAACGACACAACTGGAAGATGAAAGCAGAAACTAATCGAAGAACAAGCTTCATGGTGCATGCTACCCAAGTGTAAGAATCGACTTTACAATCGATTTGGCTGCAATATGGATATCCACACCCGTAAAACTTTAGTAAATGCACTTTGATGTACACATAATATTAGAGCCCGGATTTTTATCCATTACTAACCTACAAAATATTTACATAAATATGTAACAAAATTGGTTAAAATATGTAGTAAAATATATAATAATTTGAAAATATGTAACATTGAATAAACCTTTTTTCTGCCACGTTAATAATAATTACATATATTATTGAAACAATTTTTTTTTTCATGGCTGCAAATGTCCGAAGGAAGTAATATAAAAACACTTTTCTAAATACACACACGTACAATTACTTTTTTAACAAGTTGTATTGCATTATTAGTTTGTTTAACACCACTTAAATTTCCCATTAATTATAAATACTTCAAATAAATGTCATTATATAACTGATATGATAAATCATTATAAACTACAAACTTTGAATGAAACCTCCCTTCACTGTTGCAGGCTCTTTGAAAACAAGTGAACGTCCAATCACTCTTGCTTTTTAAAGTTTGTTTCCTATGGTTATTTTTGTTCAACTCGAGTCTAAATTTTGTTGTTTACTTTTAGAAAGATCGGTCTATGTGCCATACAGACTTCAAATTACATTTCCTTGATTGATTTTTTGTTCCGTTTTTGTCATTTGTTCTTTTCCTTGCCGCTTTATATCCGTTTCTTCTCCCGACCAAAGAACAACAGGAAAATGAGCTAACCAGATTCAAGAATTATTGTTTTTACAACCCGTAGGCTTGTGTTTACATACTGAGAAGCAGCACGAGAGCTGTACTGACGAGGCTACTAATTGGTAACGCCGCATTCTCCCCCTTCACAGCATGTGAAATGTCAGACACAAAGTTAAGTTATGGCAACTTTAATCCTCTCTGACTAGCTAGCATACCTGACTTGGACTTTGCTCACTGCAATCTCTTTACCTTTATAAAAGTAGAGGTTGTCCAAAAATTAGTGACACACCATTTAAAAGTATTATTCCAAATAAAGGCACAAATATAATACCACACTAAAAAACACTCAAAATATGTTATTTTATGTAATATCTTAACAATTTATAGAATTCAGTAAAATATTTTAGAATATGTAAAATTAAAACTGAAAACACATTCCCAAACAACCTAATCTGCCAACATTTTGATTTTCACATTTCTAACTGGTAGGATGTAATTACATGAAAAATCCGGGCTCAACCTATTGTACTCGAGAAGAACACTTCGTACAACTCTAGTAACTGCACTTTGGTGTACACATATTATACTCGAGAAAATTACTTACTATATTATCATTGCTTATATGTTACTATGTTAACCAAAAACATTATTTGTAAGTGATGGTTCTTTGCAGGAAAATAAAAGTGAGCATTGTTGAGGGACCATTTTTTTCTGTAACTAAACGTTAAATAGTTACATAATAAATATTAGTATAATCTGTATCCTATTGTTATACTGCCATGATTAACTAAATATCTAAGCGCAGGTTGATATACATTGATTTTTAAGCCCTTGTGATATTTTATTGTTTTGTGTTCGATGCTAGATAGCAATTTATCTAATTTAAAAAAAAATGAACAACATACAACTAGGGGCAAATTGTTTGTCATAATTATATCCACAAATGTGTATGTATTTCACAGTTAACCAAGCATACCTATTTAAGGCAGTACTTTTTATTTCAATGATTGAAAATTAATGTTTTGAAATTTATTGTTTTATTATGAGATATAACAAGCTAATTATGATATTATTTCTGTATTATAATTGTATTGTATGCATGACCTATTAAGCTACAGTTTCTGAATCTCTTGATTAATTTTTGAATAAATGTTATTTTGAAAAATGTCATCAATTTTATTGAATATATCTTTATAAGTAAAACCTCGTTTCGTTTTATGAGGTAATTGTATTATATTTGGAAGAAGGTATAGGAAAGATGGATAGGAACATAAAAAGAACGAACACAATATGGCTTTTACAATGAAAAGAAGAAAACAATTCACACTTTACATTACTGCCATTGGCCGCCTCTTGAAGAAAATTGATTGTTACCGCCCAATCCTCGACCTAGGCTTCATTCTACCGGAACTCATCAGGTGCGAGTGTGAAATGTTCCTATCTTGGTATAAATATCCTATCACTCTCTCCAAAAAATGTTCTCCCTTTTGTTTTATTGGTTGCGTTGTGCGTTTCATACTCCCTCCTGATAAGTTCTGATAGAATGAAACCTAGGTCAGGGGATTGGGTGGTAAGGATCAATTTTCTTCTTTTTGTTCAGTGGCAGCAATATAAAGTGTGAACTATTTTGTTTTCTTTGTAAAAGCCATATTGTGTTCGTTCCATTTATAGGTTTCTATTCACTTTTTCTCTACCTTCTTCCATATATAATTATGTTATTTTATTGACTAATTTATATTTATATATATATATATTATTTTCATTTTGACAGTATCCCAAATTTTGTGGAGACTTAAATAGTTGTGATTGTGTGAGTAGAGGGAATTGAAAATCAAACATAGCCGGAAAATATAAAATTGGTTTGCTCTCTTATGATTTGGAGGGGGAGGGGGGTTTAGTCCACTTTTTTAATCTCATCGAATTATATTAATTATTCCCAATTTAGAATCGAAGCTATAATATAAAATTATTGTTTATTATTATAAAATAAATTATAATTTGCATAATTATTTAACTTTAGGTATCAAAATATAATTTACAAAATGTTGTATTGCAAACAAGATTGACATATTTCATCTTAAGTTGATAAACCAAGTTATTATCACAAAATGTAATTTAATTATTTTAGATCTTTACAATGCAAACATTAATTTTAGTGTACTCAACATTGGACATAATTGTGTATTTTAGCCTTCAATAATTTGACCCAATCACTGAGAGAAAGATTGAAGTATAAAAGGACCCTGATGTTGTCCAAAACATCTACATTTCTATATAGCCAAAACAAAGGCTTGCCAAGTCTTGAAATATTTTAGACATAATATTCTCTTAACCAAAGTTTTTTTCAGGCACACCTAAAAAGGCAAAGTGACATCGCTGACCCTTACTACAATAACAAAACATTTTAAACCATAGTTGTTGGGAAATAAGAGGTAGAGCCAGAAAGGGGAATCACTGGAAATCTAGTATATTGTGAGGCTGACGTCTTAAACCTTGTGATCATATGTGTGTGGATTTGAAGGGAATCAGGGGTGGTTAAGCATGAAAGCAGATTTACTCCCTCTCCTCAGACAAATGCTTGTACCATACATTTCTTAACTTCTCATGTCTTCTCTACATCTTAGATTTGAGTATTTAATAATTCTAGTGTTAAGCTTGTCAACTAACAAGCCCACATCGGTGGGCACGCGGAGTCATCAAGCTCACCTAGTCTGGTTTGCTCTTGATGACAAGGTCGGCATTCAAATCCCAGGCGGGTGTACAGATGGTTGGTTGGCTTTTCTAAATGTTTTCCAGATCTCTCTTCATGCAAATGTGGTTACATTTTCTCTAAATTATACTTTCTTTATCCCCCATCCCTTTAGTTTAGTTTTATTTTCAATACATTGAAGAATGCAGTCTAATTTTCATAAGAAGGAACTTTTAGAACACATTTGTTGTAGTCGACACTGATAATATTTTGCAATATTATTATATTATTTTATAGGTATTGATAATATATTTTGAAACTGAACGCTTCAGATAACAATACCTGACGTATGTATATGGGAAAGTAGATATAATAACTTATAGCTGTCAGATAAAGGTCTTCCTGTGAATATTAGACTTCATACATGACATAGAAATTCGGAGATATTAATATTTAAGGTTTTAAAAAATAAATCATTCATAATCCTGGATAATAATTATTTTGACATACCTAAATGCAAACTTTCAAAAATCAACACAAACGTGTTTGCATCTTTATGTATTTATAAAGAAGTATAGAACCACAGTTGGATACTAACTAAACTCTACCTGCTTCGGTGGCCGCATGATTTAATGCAGTGGTTCCCAAAGTGGGCAGTACCGCCCCCTTGGGGGTGGTGGGATTGTACAGGGGGGCGCTAAGTTGTAAGGGGGCGATAATAGGCAAAAGGGTGGTAGAGGGGCACTCAAGCTGGTATTTTCTGAGTGTGTTGTTTATTTATATTAGACTGACCAGCAAAATACATTCCTTGCTTCAAGTTTCTTCCTCCCTTTCCAAGGTCATGTTGCGCGCGTATAACCTCCATATTGAGTGTGATACTTATTTTCCTGTGTTTTCAATTATTCAACATGTTGATTATGAATCGAGATTAGAAGCTATTATTTTTATTGAAACCTATTCAATATTAAAAGTTTTAATGAAGTTATATGGGGATATAAAAGAATTAAAATTAAATTCAGTACCGATGCCTAATCTAGAGCTCACTTAAATACCACGTCCTCCCTTTCCCCTCCTCCCTATTTTCCAGAGTTCAATTTTTAAATTTTAAGACTTTAATGTTGATATGTAGGCCCTAATAGTCCCTAAACCCCTTGCAAAATAACAGTTTTATCCCACACAGAGAAGTAGTTGATTGTATTAGTTTTGGAAATATGCCACCTCTCTACCCCTAAAATTCTTCAATTCCCTCTTAGGAAATTTATTCTTTCATTTAATTATCTGGAAGGTGTCCTTCTGTTTGCTTGGCGAATTAAAACTTTTTACCCCACCTAAAAATGTTTTTATCTTATAATTCCCCTTCTTTACCTTATTTACTGGGGTCTCAACTAAAATTTGGAGACTCTCCTGGTTGGTTATTTTAAGTGGTCCCTTTATATTCCTTTTAAATTTCGGTTTTCTACCACACTGAGAAAAAGTTGTTTTTATTAATTTTGGAAATGTTAAACCCCTTAATTACCCCCTCCCCTCCAACTGCCACTTAGAAATTTCACATTTTAAAGACATAACTGGTTATCTGAAGGTTTCCTTCTACCTGCCTGATAAATTTAGTTTTTCTACCACACTTAATAGTTATTTTTCTTATTATATTCCTATTTCCTGGAGTCCCATTAAAACTTTCAAGGTTTTCAAACTTTAATGATTATTTGTATTGGTCCCTTTATCTTTCTACCAAAGTTTAATTTTCTACCTCATCTAACAAGTTTTTTTTTCCAATTATAGCCCCCCACCCCATTTTGAAATTTCCTGTTTTTAGATTATTCTAGTTATACCTTCCTGCCAAATTTCAGTTTTCCAGTTCATCTAGAAGTGGGTTTTCATTTCCGGACAGATCTACTGTCAGCCTTATATTATATAGAGATAGAGATAAAGTTTGTATAAAATGTTTTCAAAATTTGATTACCTTATACCGAATGACTGCAGCATGTTGATGAAGATAGTCCTAACATTTGCAGCTATAGGGTGTCATGTGGTCGACATAATGAACCCTCCGGTCATTATCTCAGTTTTCTAGAGTGGGTCCACTTCTTCTTTAATCAAGTTGATCTTCAATAATTGTCCTCGTGATGTAGAGTTGAGACCGTTCCAGACCCACTGCTTCACAGAAAAATCTTGGAAGGTCTGGGGATCGAACCTGGGACCTTTGGATCTGTAGCCAAGAACTCTTGACCACAGAGATATGGCCCCCTTGCGGGCTGACGTCGTGTAGTTTTGATTACTCTATAATTTATCTCTTCATTAGTAACTAAACGGGCTAAGAATGTAAATACAGTTGTAATTATTTTTTTCTGTCACTGTGGCAACATGAGTTTCCAGTTTACTATGAAAATCAAACTTTATATACTATGCTATCATTGTTTTGGCCCTAAGTCCTTGAATTATAAAATAGGTTGAATAAGTATTGATCAACAATATGAGCTTATCCGGAGGAGAATGTTTAAAAAAAACGCAGCACAAGTAAAACCTCCCCATCAGTGTAATTAAAAGTGTGGGCGTTGAATGTATATACTTTCAACGGTGCGGGTGGTCGGATGGACAGAAAGAAGTAGTGCAAATTTTTTTAAGTATATTACATCACCCAGTTAAAGTAAAACCTCCCCATCAGTGTAATTAAAAGTGTGGGCGTTGAATGTATATACTTCCAACGATGCGGGTGGTCGGATGGACAGAAAGAAGTAGTGCAAATTTTTTTTAAGTATATTACATCACCCAGTTATTTGATTTGTCAGCGATCCTTAAGGTGGGGATGTAGGAACCTCGAGAAAAGGTCGGTGTTTTTGCATTTTTTATATCAAAACTGGTGACCTGGTGGTCTAGGGGTAAGGTGTCAGACTTCTGCGCTGGGGGTCAGGGGTTCAATCCTAAGTCCCGGCACAGATTTATCTGATTGCCAAACCCTTCCTTCACCTCTGACAAGACGCGTATTAATCACAACTTGTGAATGTGTAGAATGCCAGGCCTCCACCGTGGTTCGGATTCCACGTTAAACTGTAGGTCCTCCATTTCATCTCACAATCACCCTACCATAGCACATTAGCGTAAGTGCGTATAAACCGAACGGGTAGTAAGACGCGGTGCTAGTAATAATAATAATAATAATAATAATAATATATCAAAACTTTTTTTTGTCCAAATAAATAAACTATAGTGCTCTAGCAAAAACACAGAGCTTAATTTTCCTCACATGGTAATATAAACAGTTCTTGGCTATCTGTCAAGGGTGTCCTGGAATTTAATTACAGCTATTTCTCTTCATTTAAAAAGTTTTGCATCTAATACCACTATGCTCATGACATATATTCAAGAACGGTTGATATCATTATGTGAAGAAAATTAAACTGATTGTTTCTACTAGAGCAATATTTTATTTATTTTGGCAAAAAAAAAAGTTTTTATATAAAAACTGCAAAAACACTTGCCTTTTCTCAAATTTTGCGAAGCTGGTTGCACCTTAACTTGACACACTTTAGCACCCTAAGCAATATTACACTTAAACACCAATGTAAGACATTTAAAACATGAGGATAGAAAATGAGCAGTTCACCCTATTGGGCCTTAATTGTAGGGGACATCCATAAACTATGTAATGCTGTTGAGGGGGTGGAAGGAGGGGCGAGTTCTAATGTTTACTTGGCGGTAAGTGGGGGTGGAGGTTAGAAAAAGGTTAGAAAAACAGCTTTATGTGGTTCTTGGATGACCCCTTATCTGCTGATAACACTTTTCTTCAGCTGCTGAGTATACAGGTTCACGCTAGTATTTGCGCCTGAACAACATTGAAGTTCATTTATAAAATATCTTTCGCTTTCTTCCTTTTACAGATAAATATATAATATGCTTAAACGTTGTTTTTTTGCTTTAGATGATTACAAAAATATGTTTACAATAAAACTACTCAAAGATTAAATAAATGGTATGGTGCACCGCACAGACTTTCTCTTTTATCTTAAAATAGATACATTAACAGAAAATCTATTAAGGTTTGTGGAGCGAAATATTATACATAGTAGCAGAAACACTCCAGCAAAGAGCATAAATGTAATAATACATACAGTAAAACCTTGGATTACGAGCATAATTCGTTTCGTAAACGTGTTCGTAATCCAAAGCACTCGTATATCAAACTGAATTTCCCCCATAAGAAATAATGGAAACTCAGATGATTCGTCCCACAACCCAAAAATATTTAATCTAAAAATGATTAATACCTTTTTTTCTCGTTATTTAAATGTAACTGTACTGTAATCAAATTTATTTATTAAATTTAATAGTGTCTGGTGTGAGGTGGACAAGAGAGTTAGGAGGAGGAGGTGGGTTATTGTTTAGGATGACTTTCACTGTCACTAACGAAATCACTCAAATATTCTTCTTTTTGTGCGACTTTAACAAAGAACTTATCCAATGACACTGCTCGGCAGACAAAGCGTAACCGAAATAATAATAATAATATACATTTATATTTTTGATTATAGCTCAGAAAATATTGGTTTTATAAAAATATATTTCAAATAGAAGATTTATATTTTTTAATAGGTCTACTGCTATAATTTAAAATGATAAGATATTTGTGGAGATATCAACATTTGATATTTCCGCTCACGTCATTTTCACGGGCAAATTAGAGTTACCATTTGGCTTGTAATTTTATGCATCAACTTGCAGCACGTAAATACACCCAGAGAGTTAAGAAAAAGATAGAACTACTTTTGATTGTATAATAATAAATCAATCTATGATTTACTACAACATGTGCATATTCTGGTTCCAGCACAGTTTCTCTTATAACCTCATGGTCTATAGATGATCTGATTACAATTAGTATCCGAGAGCTAGTTTGAATTGAAGGGGTGATAAAAAAAAAGGTAAAATCTGCTAAGGTATATGATATAGGTGGTGAACTTAACTTAGTTTCCTGTTTACAAAATATGCACAAATCATGAAAAATAAAGAAAAATAGAAACACATTGTGCTGTTATATCAATTAATCATTAAATATTTTGAAACTTAATAACCTGTTTCTTGCAGTGACTTAATCAAACGCAACAAGCGTCGCCTTAAATTATGACTTAAAACATAAGACAATGAATCCTGCAACATTTCTGCTAGGTCCTTATATTTAGTTGTGAAATCACACGCCACTGCAGCAGCATTTTAAAACCCCTAAGAGTTCTTTAAAAAAAACTTGAATTTTTTTTTATTTATTCAAAGGATATTATTTGTCTTTAAAATTAAATCTCTTCATCTTTCACTTTTAATTTTTCTGCCTGTTTTCTCCGAAGAAAATTTTGACACGACGGACCAATGATCATCAGAGTCATCATTATGTTCTAGCTTGGTGCTTTACATTGTCCTTATTAGCATCCGATGACTCCTCAAGAATATTAATTGACCTTTTTTTCCATCAATAGAGCTAACACTACTGGTTGGTATTAACATTTCTCTAACACTATCCTCAACCATGTGAGAGTTCCTCGCTCTATCGGGTGACTTTTGAACATACTGTAGTACACCATCAGTTTATGAAAAACTAGAGAACTGAGTGTGACCTCACCTTTCCGTTGTATCTCTGAGAGTGACTGACAGCCATGTTTAGGGATAGTGAGAATGCTAACAGTTGATACATAGTCAACTTAACTGATTGAACAGGGTCAGCGAGGCTCACTTGATCGCTCAATGGTAGACACACCTTGTGTACACTTCCTCGCCACTTGTCCGGAAAGAGAGAATCGGAAACACTGAGCATCTTCGGTGGACAAATATACTCGCCATGGCTTATTATCATTTGTCAAATTAATATGTAGAGGAAGCGAGTCTTCTCTCTTTGTGATAATATAAACAATACGTCTGAACGAGTAGACATGAGAAACTTTGGGTAATTTAGAGTGTTTTTTTTTATTTATCTCATCTGTCTAGTAATTTTCCCATATTTTGAGAAGTTCGTTACCAACAAATAATTTGTAATATCCGTTGTGGCATTGGATAGCACTACTTTAGTGGACGACATAGGAACTCTCTGAATTGAGACAAAAATATTGTCTACGGACACTCCCCCATCTTCTAACATTTTATTCACAATAAAACACGCCATAAACTCGTCCACCATTTGTGTTAGACGCATAACGAATATTAGGTGGTCCCACAACATTACCCACACTAACCAAATAAGCATTCAACATTTTACCGGGAACAATAGTGTCCAAAACACCGCTTCGGTGGCCACGTGGTCTAACGCGCTAGTCTCGTATTGGACTAGACTTCCGAAGACGGGTAGGTTTTGTTTGGTTAGTTTATTTAGCACCGCGTCTTACTACCCGTCCTGGTTATATATACGCTTAAGTACTAATTACGCTAATGGATTAAGGGTTGGGAAGGTTGAATATAGAGGAAGTGAACCCATATTTGTGTGGAGGGAGAGTGGAAAACAATTTAGGAAAAACCAACCCAGTTCACCCGAACGAGATTCGAACCTCGATCTCCCCGTCCTCAGCAGTCTGGCTCAACATGAGACTAACGCGTTAGCTAACTACGCCACCAAGGCGGGTTGACGGGTAGATCGTAGTTCAATCCCTGTCCGGTGCACTGAGGGTGGTTTTCTTAAATGGTTTTTCACTCTCCTTTCACGCAAATTTGGGTGCAATTCCTCTAAATTAAGCCCTCCTAATCCTTAAACATTAGTGTAATTAGTAAATAGGCGTATAACCTGAACAGGTAGTAAGACGCAGTTCTAAGAAAGAAGAAGAAGAATAGTGTTCAAAACAATAGCCAGTTTGCAGTCCGGTTTGTTCGACGACATTCCATGTCATCCAGGATCTGAACCCGGCACACTCATGTAGGAACACAACACAACACACATGAAAGTACACTAGTACTTAGATCAAATATCCTCGAAGTTAATCTAACATAACACGGTGTAGTACACAACTTAAACAGAGCGGCGCTACACACACGTCCACTCGCTACGAGAGCAGCAGGCAGACAGACGGCATCACGTAAACCCCTTTTTCAGTTTCAGGGGGTCATCAAACGTCGACATTTATCCAAAACTAGGTTTTTTTGTTTGTTTTTTTACGTTCACAATATTCTCGGAGAAGTCGAGAGAAAGCAAATATAACTGTGTGACAATGTAAGACTGTTTTGAGATTTATTTAAGAATTTATACATTTTGTTTTATTGTTATATCTTTAAAAGTCGCCGAATAAAATGTAACTTCATGAACAGCTTATCTTTTCTTGACATTACTTCACAGGTAGGCGCTAGAATAGTCGAGAAGAACAACCTAAACACCACGAACCGAGTGGGTTTATAACTTTACTGGGTGGAGCTTTGCGGCAATAGGAGAACAAACAGGGGAGGAGTAAAATACAAATGAAAGGTACAGGGGGAAGTGGTGACAATTCACATTTTACTCAAATTAAACTAGTGATACCATCTGTTAGATAATCATGAAACCTTTATATTGCACTTGAGATTATGGTTAAAATAGGTCTGTGTCATATTTATTTTCATTATTTTTTATTTGTTTGAAGTATTTAACGGCCATTTTATGAACCGATTGATTCTATCAGCACACGATATTTTCTATGAGTAAAGGGCCTACAAATTTTGCCGAGAAAGGTATTTTCACATTCCTTTTACATGTCACACTCGACATGAGACCGGGAGCTTTACTTCCCCTCCAAAGGAAGTTGTGCTATGGATTGTTATCGCTCAAGAAAAATCCGTCGACCTCAGCTGGATTTGAACCCAAGAATATCGGATCTTGAGGCGAGATATTTACTCCAAGACCACTAAGGTCGATCTTTGTCGTATTCAAACTAATCTAAAAGAGTATCTGCTGGGGTCTATATGGGGTTTGAGATACAAACGTCGTTGTTGTGTAAAATGTGTGTAGTTTGACTTTCCGCCTTTTACCACGTACCACGTACTATTAAAGCGCTAATGCCGGGATCACGAACAACTTAACATAACGTTCACTTAAAGTTGTTATTATTATTATTATTATTATTATTATTATTATTACGTCTTACTACCCGTTCGGGTTATACGCACTTAGGCTAATGGTAGGGTGATTGTGAAATGGAATGGAGGACCTACAGTTTAACATGGAATCTGAACCACGGTGGAGACCTGGTATTCCTCACATTCACAAGTTATGATCTTGTCAGAGGTGAAGGAAGGGTTTGGCAATCAGATAAATCTGTGCCGAGACCGAGGATTGAACCCCGGACCCCTTGCACAGAAGTCCGACACCTTACCCCTAGACCACCAGGTCACCAATAACTTAAAGTTAACTTAACGTATGTGTGATCACGATTCACGTAACTTAACGTAACAACTCGAGCCAAACATCTTCATTACCCTGTTGACGTCACTCGCATAATGATTGGTTGGCTAGATCACGTGATACCCTTCAAGTAACGTTCACTTAAAGTAAAAGCCCTCCCAGGACATCTCTTACGTTAAGTTAACTGCAAGTCAACGTTAAGTTAACTGCATCGTGATCGCCTCCATTTAAACACACGAGGAAGTCCTTTAAGTTAAGTTACGTTAAGTTAGCTTTAAGTTAACGTTAAGTTGATCGTGATCCTGGCATAACACAATTTGTGTTTTGACCACCATAATAGATTACATAATTAGATTCACAAAGCCCATTTTAGGTTCTTATACCAGTTACCTCTCTTTTCCCCGCCATTGAGGTCTTATGATCAACCGACATACTTATATTTTTATACTCTTCAGAGTGGAACACTTCATCTTGTGTACTATGTGTATGATGACAAGTTTTTGTCAATGATTGACCCAAGCTCAACATATGAGTGACAATATCTTAGATATCTAGAAATGACACCGAGGAGAAGGTGTCCCCCGTGTTGCGACGATTGCGTGGTTGTTTGGACGGACACTCGGGGAGACGACGGCTTGGTCGTGCAGTGACGTTGCGTCGCGTTGCCTAGCGACGACGCCTGTGCGCGGCCCGTGCTCCAATCTGTTGAGACAGTTGGTCCCGTCAGTGGCTGTTCGACGTCGCCGGGACACGAACCATGGATTCAAGCCGCCTTTACGACGAGATAGACTCCATGGATTTCAACAGGTATATGTGTGAGGCGACCGTAGGGGGGTGAGGAGGCGGTGGGGGGAGGGGGGAGTGTTATTCTCCTCCCCTCTTCCCGTATGCTGTCTTGTGGCGCTACGGCGTCAAACTTGTTGCGTTGTGTTTATTTTAGAGAGGTGCTCTTGACAATGCGCGAATGTCCGGAGATGCGATTCCATAAATGTCGCGTAACGACGCTGTTTTTTTAAACATATTTCAAGCTCGTTTTAATCATAGGTCATTAGCAGAAAGAGCCTTTTAGAAAATACGATTTTTTTTGCGGTCAATAATGATAACATTTTACACTAATATAAGAAATTCTTCATATATTTTGATATTTCTATCAATAATGGCAGTTGTAGTTTCACATTATTTGCCGTAAGAATATATGAAAATGATTTCAATAACTTCCATAACAGACTGTCAAAGGAAGCTCATTCCTATTTACAAGTTTCTCAAACTCGCTAATCCCAGTGGAATATGACTAAAAACATGGATTATCCTAGAGAAGGATTGGGAAACTGTCATCATTTCACTTGGTTGGTGATCGAACTACAAACTCCCGAGTCATAACTAAGCATGCTAGCCTGGACCTACCAATAAACAAATGACTAACGAAATTACAATTATTTATATTGTAGTTGCTGAAGGGCTTATTGTCCGCCATCTCTCCTTATCGGTTTTTCAAAATATATTTAGTTATTTGAAGTATTTAACGTACACTTTCCAAACCGACTGATTATATCAGCACACGAGAATTTCTATGATCGAGAGCGAAAAGTTCTATCAAATTTGTCCGTGAAAGGTATTTTCACATACCTTCGAGGGTTCTTTTACATGCCACAATCGACATGGGACCGACGGCTTTAATTCCCCTCCGAAGTAAGTTGTGCTACTGATTTTATCACTCAAGAAAAATCCAGCCACTCCATCTGGGTTTGAACCCACGAACATCGGGTCCTGAGGTGAGCACTTTACCCCAAGCTCACTGAGGTCGACTTTTTCAAAATAATTCTTATGAATGGTGTTAAAGTTGTTATTCTTCGAGATTGAACTATTTCCGAAAAGACAAACCAGTGTTAAGGTTAAGGCTGTCCCTTACTTGACAGAACATGTTCTCACACTGCTGTATTTCTTATGGGAATGGCAGTTCTGAAACCTCATACATAACCACTAAAATAATTCTCAATCTTTTTAGAATTGTCTGTTGGGAGACTTTGTTTGAGGAAGACTAGATCTATGTTTCTAGTCATTTACCTTAATCTTAGAATTGCAACATTTCGGGTGTAACGTAGTTGAAACTGGACTCAGTTCTATTCACGATTTCTTTTAAATTTTAAAAGCTTGAAGGTACATTTTTTAAAAAATAAAAAACACTTCTTAAATGATGCGTTTCTTGAACGCATCACATAGCTTGGTAGACGGCTGCGTTAAGTGTGTTAATATATACCTGGATTTTTGTTTACGTTTTGACATTTTAGAGCAACTTTTAGAAAATACAAATATATATTTTGTGGCCAATATTTATAGCTTAATAGTATATTAATAAGGTGGGAATGCAGGGAACGCGAGAAAAGTCCAGCAAAACTTTTTTTTTTAGGAGACTTTGTTTGAGGAAGACTAGATCTATGTTTCTAGTCATTTACCTTAATCTTAGAATTGCAACATTTCGGGTGTAACGTAGTTGAAACTGGACTCAGTTCTATTCACGATTTCTTTTAAATTTTAAAAGCTTGAAGGTACATTTTTTAAAAAATAAAAAACACTTCTTAAATGATGCGTTTCTTGAACGCATCACATAGCTTGGTAGACGGCTGCGTTAAGTGTGTTAATATATACCTGGATTTTTGTTTACGTTTTGACATTTTAGAGCAACTTTTAGAAAATACAAATATATATTTTGTGGCCAATATTTATAGCTTAATAGTATATTAATAAGGTGGGAATGCAGGGAACGCGAGAAAAGTCCAGCAAAACTTTTTTTTTTTTGCCAAAACAAAACAAATATTGCTTCAGTTGAAACATTGAGCTTAATTTTCTGGATGTGGTGATATCAACAGTTGTTGAATATCTGTCATGAGCATAGTGGCATTAGATGACAAACTTTTTAAATTAAGAGAAAAGGTTGTCATTAAATTCCAGGACACCCTTGACAGATATTTAACAATTAGATATCGATACGTTAAGAAAATTAAATTCTATGTTTCTACTGGAGCAATATTTTATTTATTTTGGCCAAAAATGTTTTGCTATAAAATCTGCAAAATATTGACCATTCCTCGCGTTCCCTAAATCTCCACCTTAATGTTATTTAATAGGTTTTGATAATATCTATCAAAAGTGACAGCTGCAGATCACATGGTTTGACGCACGAATACTTGAAAATAGATCTAGTAGCTTGTAGAGCTGTCAGACGTGTCAATTCGTAAGGAAATTTGAGCTCAAGTTTTACGTCTAGTATGGAATTAGCTCCGGCTTTGATTTGTGTTGAAACTCGCCGCGAGTTATTATAGTTACTATTGGAGTTTAACGGCGCGTCGACACAATTAGGTCATTAGCGCCTGTCGCGAGTTAAATTCATCGCCATCGTTCAACTTATTTGTAGAGATAGATGAATAAAAACGTGGTTCAAAGATTAAATTTGTTTTACGGCTTTGCATCCTACTTAACATTTGAGCTAGCCGTTACCTACACTCGTTTAAGGAACTGCATCAGCATTCACCTAAAGGGAGAATGTGAAAAATCACTGGCGGATATCCCTCCATTACCCCCTGATGACCTCAACCTTCAACCGTTTGTTTAGTTAGTAATTTTAACACAAGGGTTAATAACGTCTCAATCTAAGGATATGGATTAGGAAGATATTTTAGAGGAAGTGAGCCCGCATTTGCCTGGAGATACAATGGGGAAAATACAGCGAGTATTCACATACGAAAAAGACGTGAACTCGGTCGAGATTCTAATCTCAAGCTCCCGGACTAGAATCGCTGGTTTTATTTTAGATAATTTTTGACTTTTTGCTACTTGTTTCAAATAGGTCAAGACAAACGATTTTTTTTCCTTCTTTAAAAAGTGATATGCAAATACCGCAACGCTACTGATGAATATTTAAAGAACAAAAATTAATTTAATCCTAGCCACCTGGGAAAAATTCTACCATTTATTTGAATCAGAGTTATTTTCTAGTTGTCTAAAAAATATGTAAAATAGAAGGCTTTAGAACGAAATAACGCCGAACAGTTGTATAAACAAACTGATATAGCATTTATTAAACATAATATCACCCTTATATTGCCTCAATGACATCTATTTGTGTTTTATCATTTCGCCAATATATGAGTAATTTTATCTAGGCGAAACCTATAAAATACATGTACAAAAAACTACGTTAAAATTATTTTAAAACACATTTCCACAATGATGTTGAAGTGGTACATCATAGAAAATTGTTTCTCTAAAGCTAAACGATATGTATTGTTTGCTTTTTTTCTTATTCCATTTAAACTACGGTATAATGAGATGAGGTTTTCAGTGTATAAAGGTTGGGTGTTTTTAGCTCCCTCACTTTATGAAATTTGAACTAATAGATGGATATCAACCAAACTTGATATACAAATAAGGCCTCATGGGCAAAGTTGTCTTTAATCTTTTTACGGTGTAATAAAGTACATAATTTTTTCTAGCATCGCATATTAATACTCGTTCGGGTTATACGCATACGGGCTATATGTACTAGTTACGTTAGTGTGTTAAGGATGAGGAGGGTTGAATTCATAGTAAGTGTATCCACATTTGCGTGGGAGAAGAGTGTAAAGCCACTTTAAAAAACCTCAGAGCCATGATTTCCCCGTAATTAGTGGTCTAGAATCTAGTTGGTCTTCAACCTTTTTTGTTCATGTACCAAAAATATTTGAAGTAAAATGCAAGCTATAAATAATTATTTTATAATATAAATTTAAAATAAAACTGGCGCTCCCAGATCAAATGTTCTTACGTCCGGATCTTTTGGGGATAACCCTAAATCCAACCCTGAAAATTCAGTGTTTATCATGAAATAATATATCATACTGTATATATATTTTTTAATTTTACATCACCCCTAAGATGTCTTCGCGTACCCCCGGAGGTACGTGTACCCCAAGTTGATTACCACAGAACTCTAGAGTCTATCTAGACTATTGCGATAGTGACGGCCTAGCTACACCACGCGGTCACCGGAGGGGGAATCGCTAATCATTGTTGTTTTGTAAGCGCTAAAATTAAGTAAAATTGCAATATTTGAAAAATATGAAAACGCATAGAACCATTGCTATAAGACACTGAGACAAAATAGATGTATAGTGATCAGTATATTAAGTGAAAAGTCACCTGCTTCAGTGGCCGCATGGTCTAAGTCATCACTCTAGTGTTAAACTAGACTTCCGATGTCAGAGAGAATGGGTTTCGAATCCATGCCGGGTTTACTCAGGGAGGTTTTTCCAAAATGGTTTTCCGCGCGAATGCGGATAAACTCTCCCTAAATTCAACCTTCCTCATCACCGGCCCACTAACGTAATTACTACATATGCGTTTTACCTGAACAGGTAGTAAGATGTGATGCTAAAAAAATTAAAAGTAATTTGGGATGGTGTTGAGCTCAGTTGGTAGCGTGTCTGTCTACTGAGCTAAGGGTCCCGGGTTCGATTCTTGGTATGGTCAAAAAATGTATCATTGGTGAAATGTGGGGTTACTCTTTCACGGTGATGAATTAACGGGCGGGGACTGGATGTTGTGCCTGTCCTAGTTTTAAGATATATTATAAGTCATATGAAGCTAGGACAGGCCTAGCAAGCCGGCAGTGGAGAATATAATTATATGGCTTAAATAAAAAACTGAGCCAGAGACCACAGACTGTAAATAGTAATGGATGTAAATATGGGATGGTGTAGGTCTGTAGGAGGTGGAATACGCAAAAACGGCCAAAACTATAAAACAATAGTTAAATAATTCATGTTTGTAGCCCTAGAAATAAAATAATGCGTTTAACTACAATATTTAATGATAGAACAATTTGAACAGAGCAGTTTAGAACCGAAATCTACGAACGTCAATTTGTTTTATCAAAATTTGTGATGATTAGTGAATTCAAATTTTGGGGGAGAAAATGTTGCGATAAAAATATTTTAAAATATAATTAGTTAGTGTTTGAGTCATAGGTGGGCCTAGTACAGTATTTTAAAAAAAAAGGATTTTTCATTTTTACAACGAATTCCAAATCTCGAGTTTAATTCGAATCTTACAAAATTTTGTTATTATAAGAGGTCCAATTTATTACATTAATTATAAGTTGCTTTAAAAATAATGCTTGTATCTAATAATAATTTTATAGATTAAATTAACAGTTTTTCCTATAATTATGTTGGCATGCTTCAGTGGTTTTTAATCTTGTTTGAGCCATGGACCCATTTAGTAGTCTCGTGAAGCCTATTAACCCCTTTAGTAGTCTGGTGAAGCCTATCAACCACTTTAGTAGTCTGGTAAAGCCTATGCACCCCTTTAGGAGTCTGGCGAAGCCTAAGGATTCCTTCTCAGAATAATATTTTTAAATGAGTAAAGTAATTTACATATAGCTACAAAGGAAACCATAGTGAAATACATCTAACTAAATTACATTTTTAAAACTTTTAACATTTTGATATGTGTGCTTCTCTATTAACGTATTAAATAACAAGATTCTAAATTTAAAATCTAACAAATTAAATTTCTTAAAGACACATCAGTGTGAAGGCTGTTGTTCCCACTAGTTGATGGACCCTCTGAAATACTCCCACTGACCCTCTTTAGGATCGCGAACCGAAGGCAAGACCACTAATAACTATTCTAAATGCTCTAAAACAAAACAAATTGCATTGCGGCATTAGACGAGAAACTTTTTAAACGAAGAGAAAAAGTTGTCCTTAAATTCTAGTAAAGCCTTGATCAGCTCCTGATCGATCCTATTCGAGGAATATAAGTTGTTATTGGAGGACAAGCGAACAATAAGTAGGTGTCAGGCGCTAATGAATCTTTTGAGTTCAGTTCATGTAATACATGATAAATGTGTGGCTTCAATTAGGTGCTACATTGCTACAGAAACCTTTCTGCTGTCACGACATGGACGAAGAAGGAAAAGCTTATTCCAATCGATGGTTTCACTTTTGGAAAACGAATATACGGTAGAATCCAGGGGGCGGCAAACTTGTTTGGGCCGCAATCGACCTATACATTTTATCAAAGGTCCCGCGATCACCCATCCTTTCTCCAATCTACGTTTAATTTTTTTGGTCTATGCCTTCCTTCAATTGAATCTTTGCTCAAATACTTGTGTCCTCCACATTTATAGAAAAAAGAATATAATCAATGCAAAGTATATTCTCATATTGAACTATTTAAATAAAAAAATATATATGACCAGTTAAGGTAGTTTTGGTCACACTCAAATATTGTTTGAAAGTACTCGATATATTTGCGAGCTTATAAGAATCAAAAATAGAATTTTAATGATAATGTAGTTTTCTTACGTGATCGACTATAAATTGCGTTGAGATCGACCAGTCGATCATCGCGATCGACTAGTTGCCATCCCCTGCGGTAGACCTACTGACTCCTTTTCCCGCAGAGATAGCCAAGCGGGATAAGACGCTAGACTCACATTGAATTTGGCTAACGTCAACGTGAAGGTCGGGGTTCGAATCTTATACTGTCATGTGAGTATCAGTTTTTATCTTCAATTTTGTCATTCGCTCTTCATGATAATGCTGGTTTAATTTCCGCTAACCTACCATCTCTATCCACACCTCTTTGAATGAGTTGTTGAATGAATTAGTACTTGTTTTACGTGTATGTTAAAAAATTATATAAATATAGTCCCAGTCCATATAAGCGACAATAATAATTTAGGAGTCCGTATATTATATGCATAGGGGCATATATAGGGACATATTATACTACTATAAAGCCACATGGCTGACTCACTCACTGACATTAATGTTTACCCACTTACAGATGAGCTAGAAACTTGAAATTTTGCAAAATTATAGCTTCTAGCCTGTAACCAACGGGAAAGTTCCAAAAAGCTAAAAAAAATCAAAATGGCGTAACAACTTTAAAGTCGGTAACTTTAAGTTGTTACGTTCAAAACGACGCTGGAATTACATTAGTTTACATCCATTTGCAAAGAAAACCCACTGGGGGTTTGGAGGCGGAGCCCCCAACGAGCAAAGCGAATATATATATATTGCACGTATGGACTCATGTAAAGTAGTGGAAAGATTAGCATGTATTAATGTAACGTAGCCCAGGGGACGTGTGACTGTACTGATCGTACATCCTTTCCATAAAGGCTCTTTCCATGCCCCAATGATGAGATGATTGTGATAGAGAGTATGAGGATGTTGAACCAGTGTAAACATTTAAACGTAACTTAACCCTAACCAACCAAAACCTGGTGACCGTTGGGGTAGTTCTTTTTTCGGGAAAAATTATCATGTTAGCAGATGGGAATCGAACTCAGGACCCTTGGACTAGTATCCAGGCGCGCTGAACACTACACCACTGTTTAGTTCATAATATATAATATAAAGTAGCCCCATGGCTTCTTTGGTGCTGACTGACAGTTCACAGCTGACTTCTGACAGTCAACATTTAGGTATATACCTAAATTTTGACTGTCAGAAGTGACAGCTGCTAAACACATGTTTTTGCAGATCATGTGGTTCGGCGTAGGTATATATAATTTGGTCTGGTAACTTTTCAGAGCTGTCAGCTGTCAGTCAGCACCAAAGAAGCCATGAGGCTACTGTAGTGAGATTCTAGTAGGAAGAACAATATTTAAACGTTACAAAACATACTAAATTCCTTTAATGTATACAACCCGCATCAGTGGTTGCACGGTCTAACGTGTCACTCTCGCGCTGGACTGGACAGTAGCTGAATGATCGGGGTTTAAATCCTGGTCGGGTGTACTGAGGCTATATATTTCCTTATGGTCAACCACACTCTTTCCCCGCAATTATTGGGGATTAATTTCCTATAAAAATTATACTTTCTAATCCCTATTCAACTAGTGTGATTAATGCATGCCTATAGTCCGAATGGGCTCTAAGGTGAGGTGAAAAATCTTTAATATATTCATACGTCATTCATTCGATATTCAGCTGTTCCTTTTGATGGATAATATCTA
Organism: Timema bartmani; assembly: GCA_902151455.1. Classification (NCBI taxonomy): domain Eukaryota; kingdom Metazoa; phylum Arthropoda; class Insecta; order Phasmatodea; family Timematidae; genus Timema; species Timema bartmani. The sequence continues at coordinate 237,003 of CABFWB010000550.1, forward strand.
CAGCACTTATTAAATAATACAAATAAAATATTAAAATATCATTATGTTGATTACAAAAAATCTATTTGAATTTTCTAAAAATTTCTTTCCGCAACGATAATACCCCAGTTTTGATTTAAATTTGCAGTTATCTCGCTCAGGACTTGTGGACGCTATGGACACACTGGATCAAAATTTGTGAAATAATTATATTAATAGGCTTTAAACTGATCTTTAATTTCTAGATTGATCGTGCTGTAAACAATAGTTGAAAACCCTTTCCTATTGTTTCACCCTGTGGAGGATGAATCCATTAGAGGTGATTGTAATCTCGTGTACAGACGTTATATCGCACCCCGGGAATCCCAGCGGGCACGATTCACCATCAAAAACATTATTATAGCTTTACAAAAACACGAGTTGGTTCGTATTCAAATGAGTTGATTTTAAATAAAGTGCATTTAGTTTTAATAGAAGAAAGGGGGCTTTTTTGTTGTTGTTGTGATGTGCTTAAAAATCTCTACTTTCTAACCTCAACTTCCAGTTTGTAGCTTAATATTTCTTATATCGGGGCGATCCTGAAAGTTCTGATAAAGTTTTCAATCATAGGTGTTGAAGTTAAAATATAATCCAGGATAATATAGGGAAAAGGGGACCAGGAAGAGACGAATGTAAGTGGGGAATAAACTCAAACACGGAAATAAGATGAAGTTTTAGGATATCAAAAAGGATGTGGTCGATGATAGTGCATGATGGAGAACTCAATTTGGACAAGGGCATCTAACAGTTGAGACACAGAACAAATAATAATAATAATAATAATAATAATAATAATAATAATAATAATAGAACTTCCAATAAGCTCTACATATAATGACAACTAACTAATCTTGTCAACATGTTTACCATATTTATATCGATGCTTCTAGCTATTGTTTGCGAGATAGTAACGAATATAATACTAATAATTAAGAAATAAGTTGACCTACTTTGAACGCATGAAATATAAGTTCTTATGTCTCAGTTCCAGACACAAATAAATTATCTGTACTAGGTTTTAAATTTATATTTCAGATATACATATCATAATTGTTAACGTAATTGAAAGCGTATATCCCAAACGGGTAGTAAAACGCGGTGTTAAAAATAAACAAAACAAAAAAGTAGCTGAAAATTTGAGTGCAATATTCCGGACACTCCTTCACCCTTAATAAAACCAGAGAGATTTTTTGTATGTACACAATAACATATTCCCGTTGTTGGGATCGTTGTAAACTCACATTTGATACGGTTGTATAGCCGTTATTATCAAGAATAGGCCCTCGTGTTAATGGCTATGCACACATCCGGCTGTCTTAGCATTCTTTATCTAAAAGCCGGACCCCACGTTGGTTAGTTAGATTCCTTTATTCATTTTTACCTTGGTTTCATTGAGTCAAGCTCACATTTATTAAGTACTAAGCTATTGGTGACCACCCTTTGAAGATAGGGCGTGAAGGGCATCTTAATCATAGGTCTAAACTTGTAGAAAGGGGTCATTCAGATAATGGTACTATTTAAAAAGTGAGGGTGGTGTTTATTTTATATATATAATATATTTATCTACATATACATATATACGTATGTATACGTACACATACATTTACAAATATATAGCTATATACATATACACGTATAAAGATGTATACATGTATATACGTAAATATATACTTTAATATACTTATATAAGGATATATGTACTCGTATATACGTATATATCATTAAATTCCAGGACACCCTTGACAGATATTCAAGAACTGTTAATATCACAACGTGAAGACACTAATTAAACTCTATTTTTCTACTGGAGAAATTATTTATTTATTTTTACCAAAAAGTGTTAATATAAAAACTGCAAAAAACACCTACCTTTGTCTGTGTCCTTTACATCCCCCCCCCCCTTAAGCAGCTCATCTCAGAATAATATAATTGATTCGCAAATCACTTTTGTGTAATCTATGCTACATGCACTGTAGGTGGTCTCCTGACTCATACACACGTTTATACGTTTTGTGTGTCGGCTATAATTGATTATTTTGGTGGTACCTGTGACGTCACGTATCATAAGGCACGGACTTGTTCGTTTTAAGACCCGCCAGACAACATTTTTGTATGATGTTCAAGGTATGAGTAATTGTTCTCTGGTACCCCTTCGGACCCCCCACCCCCAACCTACATAAATTGAATCCTAGATACGTGCCTGCACGGATGTGAATAGACCAAATCCGAATCGAATCTCATGCTTAGAAAAAACTGGTTCAAATATTTTATTTTAAAAATAGTTTCAGATCTAAATCGATTAATTTATTGTAAGCTTACTTTGATAATGTTTCAAATCGAATCTGTGTTGAATATTTTACTATGCTATGTTTCCGAAACCAATCCAATAAGAATTTTTTTTAATGTTTATTAACATTTTAGACAAATTCTAGGTATTAAAAAAAAGAATTTAGTAAATAGCATTATTCTCAAAAAGTGAAAAATAAAAAAATATTACACAGTTTTTTAATCATAATACAAGATATTCACTGTCAGAAACAATCGTCTCCCATGTCATTCCCTTTCGACCTGAAACTCAAGTCAATTTATCTCTTCACTCTACCACGCAACTGGTGTGATCATATTAATTTGTTAAGTAAGTATGAATTATATATTAGAATTTTCAGCTAAACCCATTGAATTAGAATCGCAGATTTGTTGAGATTCGAAAATTCGAATTGAATCCAAATCTTCCAATATTAATATTTAAAATTTCGAATCGGATCCGAATATTACTAAGAAATTTCGAAGGCTCACACAGCCTTAGACAATATAAATACTATTTATTTTGCTTGAAGATGTGTTAATACATTTTGTAATAAATGATAAGAAAAACACGTAAATTACAACATTAACACAGCAATATTATTTATATTACTCCTTTCACACGTTAGAATAATAAAATTAAAATAAGCTTTTATTGATTATATGAATCCCAATCCCTCTTTTTTTCATGCAACGTGTCCGGGCAATCCATTTGAGGATATAACATGGAAGGTAGAATTTAGAGGAAATGTATTGGAATTTTCTTAGAGGGAGAGTGGTAAACCGTTTAGGAAAAAGCATCTTAAATACATCCAGCTGGGATTCTAACCTCAACCTTTCCTTTACCAGAAATCCAAAATATAACGAGAGTGACGTCTTAGACCGACCAAATGGGTGGGTCACATTTAAACACTGCCCCCTCCCTCTCTGTGTTTAACTACCTGTTCGGGTTGTACGAATGTATATAAATTTGTAAACTCATTGGCATGGAAGGAGAGTGAGAAACTGTTCAGTAAAAAGCACCCTCAGTACACCCGACAGTGGCTAGAACCTCTACCTCCCCGTCACGGGCAAACCAGACTAAATGAGTTTGATATTTATACCTGGTGACCACCAGCGCGGGTTATATTTAGATTATTCTGTTACTAACTATCCTCTGTCGTGTTTGTGACTGTTGTGGATATTGGTCAATGTTTTTGGATGCGGATTGGGGTAACGCGGATGCGGGTTATATTTTGGTAATCCGCGCTGGGATATAAGATGGCGTTGTTTCCTATCCAGCTTGATTGTCGCGTATGTTCCAAGGCCCAGAGCGTGTCTCGACTTTGAGGTTAAGGTCGCTCTAACTATATAAGTCTGAGTGCGACTGGAGGGTGCTACTTAATGAAACGTAACGATGCGCCCTGCCGTGCGTATTGAATGCACCTTGTTACGCCTCAATTGTGAGCAACTCATACTACATTCTGGAGATCCCACATATTTTGACAACAAGCCGAGACAATTTTACATTCCTTATATGACTTATAGTTATTATTTTTTTATGTGAAAAAAAGAAAATAATGTCTGAGATATGAAAATGTTATAATAATCTAACCATACCGTGGATTAACAACTAAAATATTAATCTCAGTTAAATAGAAATAGTGTATATTGTGCAGCTCATATAATTTATGTTCAGTCAGACTAAATCAATGTATGGTAGATTTTCTGATTTTTAATTGGCATTTTTTTAAATGAGATGTTTGCCAACGTTATTATTCTGTAGATATAACTTTATTTAACTACAGTAGAACGGCTAGTTAATTCTTGATAAAGGCATTTCAGATTGTTGAAAATTGGATAGTTGGATTTAAGAACAATTCTAATTCATGAAAAAACACTATAGTTATAATAATATATTAATAATACTTAACCCGAAGTTTAGTTGGTTCCTCAACAGTTCCACCGTCAGCTGTAATGCCTAGGCAGCACTGAAGAGACGTACTTGGGAAATAAGTGAGGTAGGCTCCCATTGCTTTTCTCGCTGAGCCCTAGTGTACTATTACACATCAGTCAGCCAAGCCCACTGAAATGTATCAACCAACTGACCCTACAAGCGATACCTTTACTCCATCACAGGGATTGTTTATATATTGAGTGTTATTACTACAGTAGCCCCATGGCTTCTTAGGTGCTGACTAACAACTCACAGCTGACAGCTGACAGCTTTGAAAAGCTACCAGACCAAATTATGTATCCCTACGCCGAACCATATGCTCTGCAAAAAACATGTGTTTAGCAGCTGTCACTTCTGACAGTCAAAATTTAGGTATATACCTAAATGTTGATTGTCAGAAGTCAGCTGTGAACTGTCAGTCAGCACCAAAGAAGCCATGGGGCTACTGTAGTATCGTTCATACCTCTGCCACTTCCATATTTGTTGAAGCCATAAGGGAAACTGAGACAGATCGATGAAAGTAACAACTTGCTCTAGTTCATACAAGGAGATAAAGTGTACTGTAAACAAGATATCTAACTACAGATGGATAAAAAAAACTGTTAAAGCAGATTTAACAAGAAAAATGAATAAATACAACTATCTGAATAGGAATGTACAGGAATAATGACCATGTAGACTGACTCAGGGAGTTGGGAGTGGGGCCTTACGCCAGAAACCAAGCCCGCATTCCTTGGTTGTGGTGATCCAGTTGATTGAAAATTCGGTAGCTAGAGACTCGGAAAATCGGTGTTCTATTGTATTTTTAGTTTAGTTTAAAAACTTTTTGTAGGTGTATTTGATTAGACTAATACAAACGTGTTTTTAATTCAACTCGAAAGACGGTAGTATCGTGACTTTTAATGTCAATCATTATAGATTATAGATAATTTTAATGAATACGTCAACCATATCAGGAAAGTAATATCCTGGTGATATATTGCTAAATTTGTAAACATATTTTGTACTAGATCAGTGAGCTAAACATAGTATAAGTGATTACAGTAATTATAATATATGAATCAATAAAACTTTTAGTTGCCTAAAACTAAATAACCTAACTCTAGCGATGGGTTATATTAGAAAAATATACACAAATTATATATTATCTTAGTCACAAACCAAGGTCAACCAATGTTTTCCTTCTCGAACACTGGGTCACTTAAAAATAAAAACTGCCAGAAAGTTATGCTAAGGAAAATATCTTACTTCACTATATTTTCCTAGTCTGCAGTTCACTTCCTTTCATATACTCACAGCTTCTTATTTATTTGGGGTGTTTAACGCGCACTGTCTTAACCAAGTGATCATTTAGGCATACGATTACAAGATAACTTAATTCTGAAGCGAACACAACAACCAGTCCCTTGTTACCAATAATGCATTTTTTTCAGCCATAATACGAGTTCAGTGGACAGGCGCTTTTCCGACTGAGCTAAAATCTACTACCTCACTCTTTTTACTATTTTTTATGTTGTAATGATTAATTATGATTTTTATCAAATGTATTTAAGCATAATAAATTATTTACAATATTGTATAAAATTGCATTATTTAAACCTCCCTTCCGAATAGCTTTGAATAAATCCAATATTAAAACTTTTCCGAGAGGAGGGGTGCTTTGGAACCCTCTTGGCTCTGTAAGATTGTGGCCTAATACCTCAAACACTTTCGTCCTTTTTGTAGCACCCTCATCCAAGTCCGAAATCTCGGGTTTTAGCCTCCCCTAGTACGAAAACATTCATACGCTCCTAATCTTAAGGCCATTTCACACAGGCATCCGCGGGGTCCACGGTAACCATGGATGAAATAAATGTCCATGGACGTGCCAATTAACAGTGCAACCAAATGTCCGTGGACATTTTTGATGCCTACAAACTTGAGTTGCTATAGTTTAGTGTAGAGTAGGTGACCACGAGTTCTTCAAAACGCTAATGCGCATGCTCAGTCCAAAACGTCCACGCGGACGCCCTACCGATCGCTCGGAGAGTGATCTGAAAACGTCCGTACCGCGGACACCTTGGTCATTCTGTGACACCGTGGACGCCAATGTGAATTGCCCCATTTGATAAGCTGGGAAACGATTTCTACAAAACGTCCAACCACGGATTCCACGGACACCGCGGATGCCAGTGTGAAATGGGCTTAGTCGAACAAACGGATACGATTCGACGTGCTATTTTACAGCCCCTCGTAAGGTGGCCGAATGCGCAACCATCGTTTGCTATTCCTGCCCGATTCAATCTCATTTCACTGTATATCGCTTCTGCAGCACGTTTCCTCCGTTGCGTGTTGGGACAAGATGAACATTTGCCTCGGGGGTCATGTTGAGTCCCGCAATATAGGACAGTAAGTCAGGAAGTCTACACGCGCGCTGACAGGCGCTACCCGCTAGGCAACACTGACCCGCTCAGATGGTTGCTGCTCGTGACGTCATCTTAGATCAACCGCGCCGCAATTTATTGCATATTACCTTATTTCGTTGTTGTTATTCAATTTTTAACACGAGGTTAAGGGCGCCACCTACTTTAAGGGACATGTCCTCACACTGCGGTATTTCTTATATAAATGGCGGTTCTGACGCTTCAAAACAACCAAAACAATCCTCAATTATCCTAACATTTTATGTAGGGTCTGTTCACAATAGCTTTTTACCTGAATGACAGTTGACAAATAATATGTTTAGGTTTTGGGTTGCCAACACTTGTTAAAGATCACTTTTTTTAAAAATAAATGATGAGTTTTTAATTACATCTTATATTTTTTACATTTAAAATAAAGTAAACTTACCCTATTTCATCACGTTTATTATTATTAGCACCACGTCTTACTACCCGTTCGGGTTATACGCACTTACGTTAGTGTGCAATGGTAGGGTGATTGTGAGATGAAATGGAGGACCTACAGTTTAACGTGTAATCCGAACCACGGTGGAGGCCTGGACATTGGAAAAGAGAAAATACTTGTCATTTTTACTTTCTTGCTATCTTATAGGTAGAGAAAGTATTGTGACGTCAAAAAAATCGAACTAAAGATTTTGATGAATGTCGACTCCCCGAATCTGACAAAGTGGTTTTTGAATTGCCGTCTGTCTGAACCTTAGAGTAGAGCCTAAACTATTTTACCGATCGGACTAAAACTTGGTATCTATGGTTTTTGGAAGGAGTTTTTGAAATTGAATGTATAACCCTAAAATTAAGGGTAGTTTCCTTAAGGGCAAAAAGAGAAAAAATCAATTTGATCAAAATCGGCTCTAATGATTTTGAATAAATTTCATTTACAAGCATTGATCAATATTACAAACAAAATGGCTACTCTCAATTTTTATTCAAAATGACTTTAATGGTTCCAGTCTATATGTAAATTATAATTTTTTATCATATCTCCGTAACTCTTTGAGATATGAAATTACTTATGATTGCAAATATGTAGATCTATTTATAATTCAAATCTTTTATTTGAGTCATATTTTTATAAAACCAATCATTTCAAAGCTACACTCCAATATCTATATTTTTTTAACTTTTTGAACACTAAAAGTAAATAATTGCTGCCGTAAAAAGAAATCTAACCCGAGATGTTGATAGATGTCAATGTTTCATGACCCTCAAACCTTAAAATTGTGTTTTCAATGATTTTTGTCTGTGTGTCTGTTTAGCCCTAAAATTACGAGTAGTTTAATAAAGGGCGAAAAGAGAAAAAATCGATTTTCTCAAAATCAACTCCAACGATTTTGATTAAAATTCGTATCTAGGCGTCGATTGAGGTTATAAATAAAATTGGTATTTTCATTTTCCCATGAAAATGAATTTTAGGGTACTTTACAAAAGCGGAAGTTTCTGTATCTCCTCAACTATTCGATATACTAAATAACTTATCATTGCAAATTGTAGTAGGTCTACTATTAAAAATAAAAAAACTTTTATTTGAAATAATCTTTATAAAAACAATAGTTTCTGAGATATTGGCAAATATATTATTAATACAATTTTGTGAGCTTTAGTTGCATAGAGATACTACTTAAGTTTTAACGTAATAATTCTCTAATGCCATAGAGAAAGTATATAATATCAAGTCTCTAAAAAATTTGATGTTCTTTTTCCTTTAACCTGTTAAGGGAAATGTTTGTACAGAAATGATATATCTCTATCGGTGTAGACTCAATAGTCAATATTTACCTATTTTATTGCTCAAAATTTATGAATAAGGAATTTAATAGCAATAAGATAACCATAAGATGTGCAACCCCTAATAAAATGTCAAAATTTTTAACCAAAAGTAGAAATTTTAATACGATGTGTTGACCCTTGTGGACCCAATATAGATATTTTTTTATTGGTCAAACTATACTAGCGAGGATTTAATTATTTAAAAATAAAATTATAAAATTTAAAGCCGGGAGTCAAAAAATGTTTTACGTAAGCATAGTGCAATTTTTGCTTGGGTTTGCTAGTGTATATTATCTCTTTTAATATGTATTACGAGTTTTGAGTAATATCTCCATTTTTAAACAGTGGAGCTAGAAAGTCCGTGCGAAGTTCCGTAATATTTGTTTTTATAGATAGTAAATTATTGTATGATTATTTTTATCATAATTCGAAATATTTAACTGAACAAAATACTTTTATCCACTGTATGGGTGCACCATTGTAAAGAGTGTGTTTGCTTCATGATCACTCACATGATTTAAATTCGTCGTTTGGCATTTTGAAGCAATATTTGACAGACCTTTTGTGAAAGTGCTGTGAATAATATTATTTTTTTAACTAGAATAAAACGATAAATAAGCTTTGGGCCAACCTCAAATAAGTATAAATAATATTGACCTAGATTACTGTGGCTAACTATCACATTAATACATTAACATAATGTTTTAATTACAGCTATCCAAAGTGACATAGGCCTATGTCAGCTGTTGGAGTATGGATACATTAGGGACTAGTTCTAATAATCTTTTTGAGCTATCATCTAAGTAAGCTCGGGTGGTGAATGTACATTAATGACCTTGTTTAAAAAGCTATTTTATTTGTTCGAGGAAGACTAACGCTTTGTTTATAAATATTTTCCTGTGATCTCATAACTGCATCATTTCTCGCGAAACATTGTTTAAAATGAGCTAATTGTATCTTTTAATTAGTGTATTTAAAATTCATAAGTGTACGGATTTTAACTCTTAAGGAACATTTTAGTGCATTTCAATCTTATTTTGGATGAACCATGTTTTAAAATAACTAACACCTTCTTGAATAATGCGGGATTTCTGAACGTTCAACTTGTACAACAAGACACCAAGTTTCTACGATCCCCCTTCTATGAATTATTGTATATCCACAGTAAATAGCCTAATGTTACGTTTATTTGTTGCCACTTGCAGCTTTCATCATCTTCTCGTTGTTACTTTTACTGAGCGCTCTGAATAATCTCAAATTATTCTTTCTGCATTCTGCATGGTAATAGACAAAACCGCAGATTAAAAAAACAATAACAATAAACAAAAACAATGGCGCAATAACTAGCTGTTTTGAGGTTAGGTTAATAAAAAAACTGACCCGCTTCGGTGTCGCATGATCTAACGCGCTTCTCTGCCGATGACGGGGAGGCCGAGGTTCGAATCTTGGTCGGGTGCACTGAGGGTGGTTTTCCAAAACGGTTTCCCCCTCTCACTCCACGCAAATGTGGGTACACTTCCTGTGAATATAATCCGTTTCATCCATAAAACCACTAACGTAATTAGTAGTATGACGCGGTGCTAAAACTAAATAAATAGTAAATAATTGAAACAACACATTTGTACATTGGTACTTATAAAATAATAAAATTTGTAACTCAATTTTTTTTTAAATCATTCATCAGTAACTTATTCTCAAATGATTATTTTCTTTAAATTAAAAAACTTTTTTTTAACATTTAAAACCCTATCCAGAAACTCATTTTATACTAAATCGTTCGATATATTTTCGTAAAATTTCGAACTTTTAAAAATCAGTGTTCAGTAAACTACCCTTAATTTTAGGTCTAGGTTCAAGTCACGATTTGGTCTAAATGTGTAGCCATACAACATCTAAATATCAAGCATGAATGAAATTTATCAAAATGTTTCTCCTGTATTCCTAGACAGACAGACAGAAAAACAAACTTAGGGACCAACCGAATTGTAAGATCAACTTTATTTTATTTCTGGGCACATAACACGATTCATAATAATCTCGAGATTGAACATTTTTAGAATCACAATACTTTCTCCAAATGAGAAAATAGAAAAAGTAAACATATTTTGAATTGAGTCTTAAGCTTACCTCTCACTGAATCGGATCGGAACGTATCAGTCGGAATCGGAACCCTACGGACATAAACGAGTTTTGTCCGAACATTGGTGAACTAGCGTTCGGAATTCATGTCAGTCGGAGGACAACAACCAAAGAGGAGAGTACATCGATTTTAGTGAAATGAGTGATAGCAGCAGGGAAGAGGAGGTAATGGTGGTTGCTCTGTGCATTACTGCCGATGAAGAGGAGGCAATGATGGTTGCTCTGTACATTACTGCCGATGAAGAGGAGGCAATGATGGTTGCTCTGAGCATTACTGCCGATGAAGAGGAGGCATGGTGGTTGCTCTGTACATTATTGCTAATGAAGAGGAGGCATGGTGGTTGCTCTGTACATTACTGCCGATGAATAGGAGGCAATGATAGTTGCTCTGAGCATTACTGCCAATGAAGAGGAGGCATGGTGGTTGCTCTGTGCATTACTGCCGATGAAGAAGAGGCATGGTGGTTGCTCTGTACATTGTTGCTAATGAAGAGGAGGCATGATGGTTGCTCTGTGCATTACTGCCGATGAAGAGGAGGCAATGATGGTTGCTCTGTACATTACTGCCGATGAAGAGGAGGCATGGTGGTTGCTCTGTGCATTACTGCCGATGAAGAGGAGGCAATGATGGTTGCTCTGTACATTGTTGCTAATGAAGAGGAGGCATGATGGTTGCTCTGTGCATTACTGCCGATGAAGAGGAGGCAATGATGGTTGCTCTGTACATTACTGCCGATGAAGAGGAGGCATGGTGGTTGCTCTATGCATTACTGCCGATGAAGAGGAGGCATGGTGGTTGCTCTATGCATTACTGCCGATGAAGAGGAGGCATGGTGGTTGCTCTATGCATTACTGCCGATGAAGAGGAGGCATGGCGGTTGCTCTATGCATTACTGCCGATGAAGAGGAGGCATGGCGGTTGCTCTATGCATTACTGCCGATGAAGAGGAGGCATGGCGGTTGCTCTATGCATTACTGCCGATGAAGAGGAGGCATGGTGGTTGCTCTATGCATTACTGCCGATGAAGAGGAGGCATGGCGGTTGCTCTATGCATTACTGCCGATGAAGAGGAGGCATGGCGGTTGCTCTATGCATTACTGCCGATGAAGAGGAGGCATGGCGGTTGCTCTATGCATTACTGCCGATGAAGAGGAGGCATGGTGGTTGCTCTATGCATTACTGCCGATGAAGAGGAGGCATGGCGGTTGCTCTATGCATTACTGCCGATGAAGAGGAGGCATGGCGGTTGCTCTATGCATTACTGCCGATGAAGAGGAGGCATGGCGGTTGCTCTATGCATTACTGCCGATGAAGAGGAGGCATGGTGGTTGCTCTATGCATTACTGCCGATGAAGAGGAGGCATGGCGGTTGCTCTATGCATTACTGCCGATGAAGAGGAGGCATGGCGGTTGCTCTATGCATTACTGCCGATGAAGAGGAGGCATGGCGGTTGCTCTATGCATTACTGCCGATGAAGAGGAGGCATGGTGGTTGCTCTATGCATTACTGCCGATGAAGAGGAGGCATGGCGGTTGCTCTATGCATTACTGCCGATGAAGAGGAGGCATGGCGGTTGCTCTATGCATTACTGCCGATGAAGAGGAGGCATGGCGGTTGCTCTATGCATTACTGCCGATGAAGAGGAGGCATGGTGGTTGCTCTATGCATTACTGCCGATGAAGAGGAGGCATGGCGGTTGCTCTATGCATTACTGCCGATGAAGAGGAGGCATGGCGGTTGCTCTATGCATTACTGCCGATGAAGAGGAGGCATGGTGGTTGCTCTATGCATTACTGCCGATGAAGAGGAGGCATGGTGGTTGCTCTATGCATTACTGCCGATGAAGAGGAGGCATGGCGGTTGCTCTATGCATTACTGCCGATGAAGAGGAGGCATGGCGGTTGCTCTATGCATTACTGCCGATGAAGAGGAGGCATGGTGGTTGCTCTATGCATTACTGCCGATGAAGAGGAGGCATGGTGGTTGCTCTATGCATTACTGCCGATGAAGAGGAGGCATGGCGGTTGCTCTATGCATTACTGCCGATGAAGAGGAGGCATGGCGGTTGCTCTATGCATTACTGCCGATGAAGAGGAGGCATGGCGGTTGCTCTATGCATTACTGCCGATGAAGAGGAGGCATGGTGGTTGCTCTATGCATTACTGCCGATGAAGAGGAGGCATGGTGGTTGCTCTATGCATTACTGCCGATGAAGAGGAGGCATGGCGGTTGCTCTATGCATTACTGCCGATGAAGAGGAGGCATGGTGGTTGCTCTATGCATTACTGCCGATGAAGAGGAGGCATGGTGTTTGCTCTATGCATTACTGCCGATGAAGAGGAGAAAACAGCTTCGAAAAAACTTTGGGGGCACGACATAAATGCAGAATGTAATTCAGAGGGTGGATATCACACTTTATTACCCCACTAGATATGTGACAGTAAAAAGTTTTCAATACTTTCGTATGAGCTACGAAAAGTTTTGTGAAATATTACAGCTGATTGAACTAGTTATAAGCAAACAAGAAACCAACTGCAGGATACCGGAAACAAAAATCAAGAGATTTATAGCTGAGTGCGAGTGTAGATGTATGATGCAATACTCCAGTCCAGAGGACGAGTGCGCATAGCTTCGGAATCCGTCAAAATATCCTCTCCTTGGAAAACCGATTCGTTCCAATCAGGCGTGATGTTTCCTATCCGATATTAGCCAGTGGGCAGGACTACATTAAAAATTTCCTTTGCATTGCATTCCAATCGTTCCTTTCCAATCCGATCCAGTGTACGGTAAGCTCTACTTGAGTCATCTCAAATTTTTTCCGACGTAATATTTAGAGAATATGGAGGTAGGAGAGAGTAAAATGATCGTTCTATTTGCGCATCAAAGAACATATAAATCTTGCCAAGTATCGTTGCTACGCCTACATTACATTATGAGCCATTTATGTCACTATCCGCATCGGTGGCCGCATGGTTTAAGGTGTTAAGCTTGCAATGAACTTGGCTATCATTGATAAAAAAGATCAGGGTTTCTAATCCTGGCCGGGTGCACCAGGGATATTTTTCCTCGTGTAAGCATTTGGGGTTTTCTCACTCTCTCTCCATGCTGATGATGGTACATGAGCTATAAGCCACCCTCCTCAAACCTAAGCTAAAGTTAAGTGGTACCCGCAATTGTGTTACGGGAGAGTGGTAAACCATTTAGGGGGTTAAAAACACTCCCAGTTCACCCGAACGGGATTCTAAACCTGAACTCCTAAACCAGACTAGATGAGCCTGACATTTAGTCTGCCTACCAATAGATGCGGGTCAGATGAGCCTGACATTTAGTCTGCCTACCCACAGATGCGGGTCAGATGAGCCTGACATTTAGTCTGCCTACCCACAAATGCAGGTCATATGAGCCTGACATTTAGTCTGCCTACCCACAGATGTGGGTCATAATCTTTATTGTTCTTTCAAAGTAAACACATAATTTTATTTCTAATGACCCGATACAAGTTACTAAGGCTAAGGTACAATTACTGGCGCAGGGTTTAGATGGGAAATATAAAATATTATCTGGGCTTAGTTGTATGACGTATTATCATATTACCATCTGATTAGAAAGTGTATGCCAATTAAATCAATCCTAATACTCACAAATAGAAAACAATATAGAAAAAATATGATAAAGCTAGCTCGGCATTTTTACCCATATCGATGGGCAAGTGAACTAAAAAGCAAGCTCATCTATTTTAGTTTGGTTTTGGATAGGGAGATCGGGGTTCAAATTCCGGCTGTATGTACTGATAAGGTTTTTTCCCCAAAATAATTTCCCTCTCTCATTTCCTGAAAATGTGGCTACATTTCCTCAAAACGTCACATTCCCCATCCCTATCTCATTAGTGTAATTAAATGTGGGTAGTAAGACGTGATACAAAAAAAACGTAAAAAACACTTTGTTTTTAGATTATAATATTGTTGTAGGCCTACTCCTAGTAAAATATCGTAATTTCCAAGGAGCCATTTCTGTTTTGTTTGTATTTTTTGTAAAAAAAAATAGTGTTATTACTCACTTTTATTCATTTACCTATGAGGAAATATCGTCGATTAATACACACTGACACCTCCTTTGGTGGCCACATGGTCTAAGGCGCTAATCTCGCAGTAGACTAGATTGCCGGAGACAGGTAGATCAAGATTCTAATCTCGGTCGGGTGTACCAAGGGTGATTTTTTCCCAAAAATGGTTTACCACTCTCTCTCTCCACGTAAATGTGGATGCACTTCCTATAAATATAACCTTCCTCATCCCTAAACCACTAGTGTAACTAGCACATGAGCGTATAACCCAAACGGGTAGTAAGATGCGGTGCTAAAAAAAGCACACTGACAACCACAAAAATGACGTCATCACAGAACTGGAGAATCTTATTCAAAGGAATCAAAGGAAATTATTCTCATTTTTAGCTGCTTGTAGTTATGAATTGAACAATGTGTTACAGTGGATTCACACGTTCGCTGAAAAACTAGCACAGAACAGAAACATGGTCACGTGACGCGCTCTAAGCCGATCACAAGATTTCCGCTTGATCTGCGTGAGCTGTTCTGCTGAAGTTCAACTATTTTTTACTTTGTCCGCTCTGCTCGAGATGTTAGGCACAGGAGAACCAATCAAATCTCAGAACCAACCATCTCAAATCTATGCGCATGCACTTTAGAGCCAGAAACAAACAGATAGCTTTGTTGGCAGTTGTGAGGAGATTTGAAATAACCCGTTAATGTAAAGCGTGTGTATCGATGTATTGGATTGTGCCACGACACAGCGTTATAATTTGAAAACATCCATCGGGACATTTATCTAAAAAATATATATATATCCACTAAAAAATAAAATCGGTTGATAGTCAGCTGTTTTACGTTAGCGTTGCAATGCATCATGGGTCAACTTAAAGTGTGTAAATTGCTGCGCCTCTGAGGCAGATTCTGTTTTCTATTTTCGGTGAACGTGTGAATCAAGCTTTAGCTGCGCGACCTTCGCAGATAAAACCGCCACTGGTAACAAATAACTTTCCCTAATTTGCAATGAATGCGTCAGAGGCGAGATACATCGTAGTTCACAAGGCACTCGCTAGCGTTTCTGACAGAAAAAAGAATCCACAATGAAATGCTTAAAATATCACTTGATTCGTCATGCTTATTGAATTAGGGCTCTAAGGTATTCACTAAGAGATTAAATAGAGTTTTTAAGATTGAATTTACTTTTTGAAATAGTTTTCATACACAGATGCATTATTTGCTACCCCACTTAATCCTATGACAAATAGTTACCTTATAAGTTAAAAATATTTTAACACTTTAATAGGAGTTATTATTTTTAGATAATGAAAGTATTTTTTTATGAACATAGCTTTATGATAATGGTGATAAATAGCTTAATGTTATTTATAAACACATATTCTTATAATTATTATTGAAGTACAAGCTCAATAATACATGATTATAATACTAACCAACCTAACAAAACCTAACCTTCAATTATTAAGCGCATGGAAGATTGGGATTTGTTAGTAAAAAAAGTATATTTATGTCAGTTATTACGTAAGGGTGGATAAAGTAAGAACGAATAAAAGTAGTTATATTTATTAAATAAATAAAAAAAATCTCTGAAAAAATTGAAAATTAAAAATTCGGCTTCGTATATTCTGTCCCGTGGTCTACGAGTATTCTATAAGTGTGCAAAAGTTTCAGGTTTCTAGGTATTTTAGAAGCTTCTGGAGGGTTAGGAAATTATGTAATGATATGATGAGGTTTTTATTCAAGTTAGTTGACAGGTTACAGGGAATCGATACAGTCACATAATTGAACTATCTTTATTTATTTGGCGGACACAATCACAGTTACAAAACTTTAGTATGAGCGTTATATTACAAATGTTTGATAAATGGATTGTTGAATAATTGGGTTGGTTTTTTATTTATTTTACTTTATTTCAGTGTCCAACGGACACTTTTTAAACACATTGTCATATCTTAACAAGTTCATCTAGGAGAGCTACGCTGAATACAAGAACCTAGCGCTAGGAGTTATAATATCTAAGCAGAAAGGCCCGCTTTAGAAATTAATTTTGGAGGAAATCTTAACTGCGACAGGTAATGGTAAAGTCCCTCAACTAGAGATGGCAAGGAAAAGATCAAATACATCATGAAATAATTTAGAGGTAAAAAAACATAATTGAGGACGTTGGCGCAAAAACATGATAGCCCTCATAGCTTCATTTTATGGAAAAAATGTGTTAGCATGGATTTCTGGTAGCTTACCTCTTGAAATTTTAAGTTTTTTTTTATAGTTGGTCAAGATTTAGAGGATAGCTAATATCAATGAATATTTTATTTATTTTTTTCTAGCTAGATTTACTGATTTTATAGGTGTTTAAATAGGGAAAATATCCCAACTAGCTCTATGAAGGCTATCATGATTTTGCCCCAACCCTTTTAATTGGGGACTGATTAAGATAGCAACAAGGAACTTATTTGACAGCTTTAAGAGTTAGTAAGCCTATTTACAACATATATTATATTTACATGTAAATACGTAGTCATGTGATATGGAACTGACACTTTTCAAAGATGAAATAATAAATGTTATGATATGAAGTTAAATGAAATAATACTAATACAAAGTAAAATGTTATCAATGTTGAGTACAAAAATATAAAGAACACATTTTTTAATGGTTCCTTCATGTCAGAATACTACTATACATGCAGGGAGTTTTATAAGACTCCAATAGGCAACTAGCCTAGGCATTGAGGAAGATAAAAATACTTGGTTATTACCTGTAATAATTTCGAAAAGAAGGGGAGGGGGGCTGTTGAACCCCAACTCCCCCTCGGTAAAAATACAGGAGGGGGATAATAGTAGAACCTTCAAAACAATCCCCAACCCAAATAGGTAAAATAGAAGAGGGAGAAGTTTACCCCCCCCCCTCGTTACATGGGGGACAAAAGAGTTGAACCCCCAAAACGATACCCCCCTCTACAGAGGTTAAAAAGAAAGGGAAGAGTCGAATCCCCCCCTTCCCCCCCAAAAAAACTATCCTATTCTCCGCCATGACGCGACAGGACCATTTCCCAAATATTGTGAATTTGACAGTAGACAATCTCTCTCTCTCTCTCAGTTAATGTTGTTGGCAGTTCCGTGGTCTCTACTGTCATCGTTGCTGCGCCCTCTAAACAGTTCTGTCTGGAATGTGGCGACCAAAATCTAGTACTTCCTCTTCCAACCCTTTCACGGCCGACAATCAAGTTTAATGGCCAAGGGTAAGGTAAGGGGATCACAAAACATGCACACACAAAAAAAGACTGGCTAACAAGAGAGCTATTTTATATCGTCGCGTTAACAAAGACAACCTTAACTTTGAGCGTGCGATTTCAAATACTATACAAAAATTTAAACAAAGAATAACACAATTAACTGTACATAATTTAAAAAAATTAACTATTAAAGTATGGAGAAAAATATTTAAAACCTGGTTTTCAGTAAATTACACTTAAATATTAGTTTTCTTAAAAAAAACCACTAAGATTATTTTGTTCAGCACACGATAAACTCTCTTAAGATATGAATTTTAAAAAATACTGTCAAAGCTATTAAAAAAAACTAAATTTCCAAAACTCGGTCATTAGAAGGCTACCTTAAATATGTTTTTATAAAGTGAAACATTTATTCTTATTTATTATATAAAACACTCCACAGACACCCGTTTAAAAATCAAATTTTCAAAAGGAAATTATCATTAAATCTTAAATAAAATTTCAACAAAAAACTATGTAAAAAGTGAATAATATTTTTCATGTAAGACCATCTCCAGATAACTATTTTGAACAAAATAGAATAGGTACTTTCAGAAAATTTCAAATTTTCATAAATCAACTAGCAGTAGACTACCCCTAATTTTAGATCTAAAACTAAAATTTCAATTTCACGTGGAGGTGTGACCACGTATCTATCAAGTTTGAACGAAATACACAAAACAGTTTCGGTTGTAGCCTTAGGTATAGGCAGGCAGAAATGTAAAACTCAATTTTTGAGCTGAAGGCACATAGGCATCATAATTTCGATGTCAAAAATGTTCACGATTACAATACTTTCTCTACTAAAATAGAGAAATCATATATATTATATTTGTTTGATTCTTTGTTGATAATTTAGATCGTATTTCCAGAAACTACCCTGTCTTACTAAATCCGTATGGACTGTGCGCATATTTGAACTTATTGAATAGGAATGAGGTAGGTAGAACTTAGAGGAAATGTACTCGCATTTGCGGGCAAGAAAAGTAGAGAACATCAGTACATCCGGCCGGTATTTGAACTCACCTTTTCGTATCGAATATATAAAAAACATCTTTATGTATAACTTACTCTTACTGAGAAGAATGGAATTCACTTTCATTCACTTGTTTAATTTTAGGTGAGTAGCTTGTAGCCCCCATTAGAATACAGTTATCAAGATATTCATCTGTGAGCCTGCTTCTGTATTTGTTTTTCACAACTTTTATAGTTGAAAATGACTCACACAAATGGGTTGAGCAGAACAACGCCTTCACTTGTAGTGCAACACGAACTAGAACTGGATACTTTTCCTTCGGTACAAGAGGCCATATATATCGTATACTTGAAACACTCTTCAATTATGTGCCACTTTGGAAAGTTATCAGCTTCATTTATAATGAAGGTACATCTTCCTGAAAATGTTTCATTACACAATTTGATTAAATTTCAATGGCACTGTCCATAAAAGGAGCTGAAACAAACTGTACTAGAAGCTCAACTTTTTGAAATCACTGAACCGCTGTTGAAACTCTGCACTATCTCATCTCATTGGGACTTGGAAAGAGCCACCACGGAAAGGATGTACGATTAGTACTTTCGGACGTCCTCTGAGCAACTGTACATTAGTACCGGCTAATCTTTCCAATGGGCCTACTGGGATACGAATGATGTAGCCCAGACGCGCAATATTATTGATACTAAGGCTGACAACATTTTACATCCAGGCACAAATTCACTGATCCGAATACAGAGATCACCAAAACATTTTACAGCGACAAAGTTTCCCACCCGGAAGCAAAGATACCACAAGATTTAAATATTAATGAATAACTAAGATTAATATTTTATTGCTATGCATACGATCTAATTTAATCATTATATACATATTTTGAGCGTGATTCTTGGATATAACAGAAGGTTACATAGTTTAGGGAAGTTGAGTCACACTTTAGCTCCTCCCCCCCCCCCCAATCCCTCATATCACACATTCACCCCCACCCTTCTTCTAATGACTTTTCTTACGGCCAATTAACCGGGATATTAGGTACATGACTATTCTCAAACCAGAAAACTTACCCAAGTGCAATTTTCTGCACTTTTCACTTGACAACAATGCAATTGGGTTTAGTTTAGTAGTTTTTCGTTTAGAAATAAAACTATTTTTCAACTTTTTAGTATTTTTTTTTAGAAAAATATTAAAAAACAGTTTTGTTTTCCACGGTATTTTACAAGTAGAACTTAGAAAACCACCACACAATTTGACGTTTTATTAGAGTTATATAACCTAACTACACCGGATATCATCGCTGAGGGAGCTGCATGGTTAATATTGGGAAACAGCGTTGTCATTATCTTGTTTTTATAGGGTCAATATTCTCTCAAATATAAGACAAGTTTCGCAACGCTGGTTAATCGAGGTTGCCAGTTAGGTCCTTCTTACCCCAGCACACCACCTTCAGACATAACTGAGAGCGAAGAGATTTGGCAACAGGTGACGGAGAAAGAGAGAATATATAGATTTTCTTTATAAGACCTGAAGTTCCCTCAGAGGTGGTATTGGGTGTAAGATGGGTGCTAAGCGTGGGATAAGACAGGCTCTTAAATGTCAATATTTATTAAACTAATAGTCAATGGAAGTTTCATCCAACCACTAATTGGTAGTGTAAGCTGCTATAAAATAAAGATAAATAAATAAGCAAGAGATCTAGTCTTTCAAGCGTTATGAACACGTGATTAATTTATAATTTTATCACTCTTAGCACTTAGCATGTCAATAACAGAATTCACTGTTAGGTTACATGGTCGAGTATAGGTTTAAAACCTATACAAAATAATAATTCCTTTCTCCGTCAACATTGACAAAACGTAACCTTATCACTCTTACTATCTTATCATTTATACTATCTGCCTAGAGGCACAGCTGAAAAACATATGATTCTATGTATACATTCTAACTCTAATAATATTTGTGACTGTCAGAAATAGTCAAATTTTCACACTAAGAGCTTTTAAGACAGTAAAAACATATTTTTTTCAGACCAAAATTGATAATATTTAATTATATGATTTATGTTATTTTGTAGGTAAAGTTACAGCTGTAGATAATGTAATACATGAAAGCAGATATAGTAGCTTTTTTAGCTGTCAGATAAGGTCCTTCCTATTAAAGTAGGACTATAGCTACCATCTTGCAGAGGTCACGTGGTATAATCATGGCCTTTATTTGACAATTTAAAATGCTGAAAACACTCATGCTCCTAAATAGGATTTTGGTAGGAAGAAACTTATGGTAAATAATACTTTTTTTTTTCAGTCAATAAGGATAACATTTTGCTTTTGTATCATTTTATAGTTATAATTACTGTCTAATGTATATCGAAAGTGACAGTTGCAGTTCATATGTCTTGATCTATGAATTGAATACACTAAAATTTATTTAGTAACTTTTGTAACTGTCAAAGGTTTCTTTCCTTTCAAAATCGGACTGTAGGTTAAATCTACTACCTTTAATATTTAGTACTAAATATTACGTCACAAATACATTATTATTATTATTATTATTATTATTATTATTATTATTATTATTATTATTATTATTATTATTATTATTATTATTATTATTATTATTAGCACTGCGTCCTACTACTCGTTCGGGTTTTACGCACTTACGCTAATGTGTAATGGTAGGGTGATTGTGAGGTGAAATGGAGGACCTACAGTTTAACGTGGAATCCGAACCACGGTNGTTCGGGTTATACGCACTTACGCTAATGTGTAATGTTAGGGTGATTGTGAGATGAAATGGAGGACCTACAGCTTAACGTGGAATCCGAACCACGGTGGAGGCCTGGCATTCCTCACATTCACAAATACAGTTCAAATTATTAAATACTAAAATACACATTTTCTTATCAGACCTACCTACACCTTTATTATATAGATTGTGATTTTATCAATAGAAGGTATAGTGGAACAGAAAGACAAAATAAAAAACAAGTTTTCGTTAAAATAAATATAGTTCCGCTCAATGCGTCTTACCACCCATCAGGCATATCCACATATTTACAAAAAATATCTAAAGAAAGAAATATGAAAAAAAGGATTAGAGCCCTAACCTCATCACCGGCAAACCTTGCAAGACGAATCTGACCTCTTTGTCCACGTGCTAGCTATTGTGGGTGTATATAGTGTTAATTATAAGGGAACTTATTGGGTTTAATTACAACGGTGGCATGCGAACTAGATATCATGAATGTCGGGGCTTGAATCCTAGCCAAGTTTATTGAGGATTTTTTTTTTCCTAAATGGCCTCCCACTCTTCCTTCTCACAAATGCAAGTACATTTTCGCTAGTTTCTAATCCGTACCCCATCAGCGTAATTAAAATGCATCTAAGCTTCATCCCGAACCGAGTAGTGAGGAGCGGTGGGTATAACCCATCTTAACTACTTATTTTTACCCGCTTTGGTGGCCGCATGGACTAAGGTGCTACTCTCGAGGAAGCCTAGATTCCCGATGACGAGGAGATCGATGTTCGAATCTCGGTCGGGTGTATTGAGGGTTGTTTATCCAAAAATGTTTCTTTCTACACTTTACCTCCACGCAAATGATGGTACACGTCCTCTAAATATAGATTTCCAAATCATTAAAACCATTAGATTAATTAATACACAAACGTATAAGGTGAACGGGAAGTAAGACGTGACGCTAAAAATAAAACTAATTATTTTGTTCAGAATTATATATAATAAGTAGCAGATAAGGCGAGCAAGATAACGCACTCTTCTCTGAGTTGGGCGCACAGCAACTACAGAACATCTGACAATTGGACGTGGGTCCCCAAGCCCCCCCCCCTCAACACATTCAAAAGAACGAACGAACGATTCGTGTTCATCCTTGAAGGATTTTATTCGTCCCCTTCCTTTATAGTATCGTCTGCCATATGGGAAGAATGTGTGGGTGGACGTGTATCTATTGAAATCTTCCACCTTATTTCCCCCACCTTCTTCCCCCTCCCCCCCAGATGCAAGGTTAGGGTGAATGTATAGAGGGGGGCGCTGAGCAGGGGATTGCTTCATGCATATGGCAGCTTGCTTGTGCTGTGTTGTCACGTTTACACTCGGACATCGCATATGTTGTCACTATTCATTTCTCTTTGCCATTGGTATGGGTGTTTGTTTTTATGGATATTTAAAGGGACCGCCTCGGTAAGCGAGAAATTTCCGCGCGGACATTCAGCTCAAAGGGTTTGGCCAGACTGACAAGCGTGCGAGCGAGCGCGCAAGCGACTGGGTGGCCAGACTGGCGAGCGCGTGATTAGCAGATAGCTCCCGTTAGTTGTTGACGAGGAGTCTCCGAATCTTGGCTGAGTGAACTGAGGGGGTTTTAACAAGTGATTTATTGTTGTGGTTTTCTCATCCTCTCTCCACGCTAATGGTGATTCTTATTTGTAAAGNTTTATGATCTTACCAATTAAATTAGGCCGTTAGTAGCAAGTGTGCTAAACCTATCAATAGTAATAAAAATGTCAAAATGATAAGTTTTCCTAGCACTCAATGAACCAACATACAATAATATTGCCTAGCGCCTATAAACTAGACTGTACCGGGTTGAGCGCGCGCGCTTGAAAAATAGAACCAGTTCTATCTTTCAAGCGTGCGCGCTCATTCGCTCCAGTCTGGCCACTTCTCATTACAACCCATGTGTTCTATTTTATATTTTAGTCGCTCGCTCGCTCAGTCTGGTCGCCCTCTAAGGCCTCGTTTATACTGCAAGCGATTT
The DNA here is from genome assembly GCA_902151455.1 of Timema bartmani. Lineage (NCBI taxonomy): Eukaryota > Metazoa > Arthropoda > Insecta > Phasmatodea > Timematidae > Timema > Timema bartmani. The sequence goes on from CABFWB010000550.1 coordinate 260,706, forward strand.
GCTTGGAGGCTAGCGGCTTGCCTATTGGTGGGTAGCGGCAAGATATGCGCTGTTCACATACCAAGTGGTATCTAGTCGAGTCAATAGCAGCCGCAGTGCAGTGTTGAGGTGAATGTTTTCATCATGTCACTGTCAAAACTCTCTAGGAAATTAATTCACTCACAAACATATCTCTAAAACTAGATGCTATGCACTGTGCTTATAGATAAGTGCCGAACATGGTGAATTTAACAACTTATATCGTCAAGCTCGCTTGTATGATGATACATTTTTTGGGTGTCTACATATGAGTGAAAAGTTATTTGATTTCTTACTTTTCTTACTTTCCAAACTAGAAGAAAGATTGACAAAAACTACAACTAATTTTAGAGAGCCGATTAGTGCTGAACAAAGATTTGTTATCACTCTGAAGTAGTTTTTTTTATGAGAAGCAATTTAAAAATAGTAATTTGTATGCCATATTATTATAGTTAATTATGTATCTAGGTAGGAAAACAAAAGTGAACAAAACAATAGTTTGGTCATTATTATAGTTAACAAAATAAAAAACCAGCATGTGTGTTACACAATTACATATTTGAGAAAGAATGGTAGGACTATACTTATTTAATTTTCCCAACTAAACTAAATATTGGTATATCACAACCACACAAATTATAACATTATTTCCACAATAATGCTGTTCGAATCAGGGAAACCTTCTGAAATTACAATCACAGCTTGTGAATGTGTTGAATGCCAGGCCTCACCGTGGTTTGGATCCCACGTTAAACTGTAGGTCCTCCATTTCATCTCACAATCACCCTACCATTACACATTAAAGTAAGTGCGTATAGCCCGAACAGGTAGTAAGACGCAGTGCTAATAATAATAATGAAAATAATAATTAAAACTTTGCCAATTTAAAGCGTAACCACCCCAACCTGGTGAATATTGTGCAAAAAATTGCAAAATATGGTGAAAATATCACCCAGTATTGCGAAAATCATGCACAATTATTTTTTCAAACTTGCGAAAAATATGCAACACATATTTTCAAACCTACGGAAATATGCGAAGTATTTGAATGCGATTTGAAACCCCCTCTACTGGTTGGTGTAAAAGCTTGGGCAAAATAAAGAAGTAGTTCCAGAAAATGACAATGGCCATTTTATTTTAAGATTGATACTTTCTCGCTGACAAAGGCGGCTGCCTTAAGAGCAAATATAATTGCGCGAAGATATAATTAAAAGTTTATTAACAAGTATTGTTTGAATATCACTACGACCAAAGACGAGATATTTTATAGCACGTTACAATCTAAGATCCAAAACATAAATTTACATTTTAAATATTTTTATATTATGTGCATCACATTTTACTACCCACCAGGACTATCTATATATTTACCCTAGGGTAGGGATGAGGAAGGTTCAATTTAGAGTAAATGCACCTGCATTTTTGTAGATGGATATCGGTAAAGTTCAAGGCTTCCCTCTCGTGCTGGACTAGACTGCCTATGACAAGGAGATCGGTGTTCGAATCCCTGTCGGGTGTACTGGGGACTTTAGATTTTAGTTAAAAGAAGTATATGTCATATTTAAATTAATTGTAAACAAAAGTATTTGCTTGGGGAGTCCTTATGGGGTTTGAGATTAAAAAAAGTTTTTGTCCTGGAAAATTTGTGTAGTGTGACTATCCCAATTTCCACCTGTATTCTTTATTTCACTCTAGAAAAAATTCTCTTCGTATTTCAAGTCGAAATATTTATTACAACTTCTCCTTGGATTTGAAGTTGATATTTTACTTGGTGATCAACCTAAGCAGAAAACAAATAAATAATATATTCAATAGACGATAGTAGGCCGTTGTGCATGTGCTTTAAGACGTCACTCTAGTGCTAGATGTAAAAATTCAAATTAACAAACCTAAGGTTACTTGATCGATTGCTTAAATTCAAACAAATTGGAATGAGCTATAAAACAAAACACTTTTTTGAGTGGCCGTCATATCTAAACGGATAACCAGGTCAAAAAAGCTTCGTTTAGCTTAGCTTCAAAAGAAACTCCCTTCCAGATTTCGTTGAAATTGGTCAGCGCGTTTAATAACAAACTCCTAATCAAGAGAAGACAAAATCACTTACAAACTCCTAGACAGGAGAAGACAAAGTTACTGAAAAACCTCTAAACAGATTAGAACAAAGTCACCAATAACATCCTAAACATGATAAGCCAACGTCATTGACGAACTTCTAAACAGATTATAACAAAGTCACCGATAAATTCCTAAACATGAGAAGACAACGTCACTGACGAACTTCTAAACAAATTAGAATAAAGTCACCGATAAATTCCTAAACATGATAAGACAACGTCACTGACGAACTTCTAAACAGATTATAACAAAGTCACCGATAAATTCCTAAACATGATAAGACAACGTCACTGACGAACTTCTAAACAGATTATAACAAAGTCACCGATAAATTCATAAACAAGAGAAGACAAAGTCATGAGGAGAGTATAATAAATTGCTTAGAGCTGTATTTGTATTCATGGTTGGCGTATAACTAATAGCGAAGAGTGCACAGCACATATTGCGCAAGAAGTTGAAAAACATATGATTTTCAATTATAGCGTTCATAATCAATACACCGTGAAAAGTGAATATTGTACAGCACATAAGGTTAATTTAACTTGAGCTTGTGATGCGTTATAAATGGATTTGAGCAAAGACAACCCTTGAAATTGAGACGTATCAGTCAATGAGAATACGAAAAGAGGACAACACCAGAACAAACGTCAGACGGGAAATATATTATTTATTTAGCACAGTGTCTTACTACCCGTTCGGGTTGTACACTTAAGTACTAATTACGCTAATGGGTTAGGAATTGGGAAGGTTGAATTTAGAGGAAGTGAACCCACATTTGCGTGGAGGAAGAGTGGCATACCATTTAGGAAAAAACACCCCCAGTTCACCCGACCGAGATTCGAACCTCGATCTACCCATCCTCAATAGTCAAGCTCAACACGAAACTAGCGCGTTAGCCAACTACGCCACCGAGGCGGGTAAATATATTATTTTGTCCGTGTTTGAAATGACTTGTGGTAGTCAAAGGTACTTGTTTGCTATTAAATAATTGTTGTGCTAGCATCAATGACTAAGATTGAAAATATGATTTAAAATAAAGGATGAATATAACACGTGGTCAGAATTCCTGACTAGAGATCCAGAGGTCCCGGGTTCAATCCCCGGACCCTCCAAGATTTTTCTATAAAGCAGTGGGTCTGGAATGGTGTCAAAATCAGCCTCGTAAGGACAAATGAGGAGTTATTTTAGTAAAAAAAAGTAGCAGCTCTGGTTTATAAAACTGAAATTAACTGCTGTAGGGCTGATTGTGCTGAATACATGACACCCTCTATCCGTAAATAATGGCACTATCATCGCTAACCAGTAGAGCTCGTTTGTGGGCTCACACCATGGAGTTTTTTTTTAAAATGGGTCTGCCATATTATATCATGACAATAATAAATTAGAAACAAAATTATATAGCAGCACGATCCGACACCTTAGCTCATTCGATAGCACGTTTGACTACTGGGCTAAGGGTCTCGGGTTCGACTCCCGGCATGACAGAAAAATGTATTATTGGTGAAATGTGGGTTTACCCTTTCATAGTGATAAATTAACGGCCAGGGGACAGGATGTTGTGCATGTCATAGTATTAAGTTAGATTATAAGGCATATGAAGCTATGACAAGCCTAGCAAGCCGGTAGAGGAAAATAATATGGCTTGAATAAAAAACTGACCTAGACCATGGGCTGGAAATAGTAATGGGTGTCAAGTAATTTAATAGTACATGCAACATTTCAATTATGTAAATTTTATGTTCTTATATGGACTATTTAATGAACGTTGTTTTTAGAATGAACCTTCATGTGAAATATTTTTATAGAGCTTATCTAGTAGAGGAATATGTTTAGGACAGTTTATATTAATAAAAACAATCGATTGCCGTTATACTCTAATTATTATTATTATTATTATTATTATTATTAGCACCGCGTCTTACTACCCGTTCGGGTTGTATGCACTTACGCTAATGTGTAATGTTAGGGTGATTGTGAGATGAAATGGAGGACCTACAGCTTAATGTGGGATCTGAATTACGGTGGAGGCCTGGCATTCCACACATTCACAAGTTGTGATTAATACACGTCTTGAATACTCTAATTACTTCAATCCATTATAAACTGTAGTATTTCTATTATAAATTGTGCACTGTACGATATGCCCTGTTCTAGCTATGCGTTATCGTTATGCCAAAGTTAGTTTATTGTTCCGGTAATATATGTTTTAGTGCTCCGCTAACTGATAAAATAAAACAGTCGAGGAGTTTTTCATATATAATTCTGACACGACGAGTTCATTCATGACCATGGACAATTTTTAGAAAAAAAATAATAGTTTTTCTCTCCGCAACTGTCTCTTTTGATAGATTTTGATAAATTAACACTAATAATATTGTTAAATGTTATCAATATTGATCACAACAAATAGGCTATTATTGTATTTTAAACGGTGCTTCAAATCTCAATTCGTAATAAAATCAAGGATTTGTTTTCAAATTCCCAGGTAAATCAATCAGGTATTCAAGATCATAGCATTGACTACGACCTAAAGATAAACATATACTTTCTTGTAACAATATAAAAATATGATCAACTGGATTTATTCCAAAGTTTCTACACTCCTATCTATACAAACAAATTGGTTGTTTTAGTCAAACAATATTACCTTTAAGTACCTTTGTTACGCTATTTTAGTATATCAAAATTTACTGGACTATATTTTTGTGTGACGTCGCATTGACGGACGAAGTTCACTGACAAAAGGAATGGACCTGTCGTAAGACAGAACAAATAATAATAATAATAATAATAATAATAATAATATAATGTAATATAGTATAATTTGGTACATAAATGTGGGGTTTAAGTGTAAGAAAAATTATTTGTCAAAACTTCACCCTCCAAATTTTTGTTGTCATTAAAATTGGCGCTATATCTATTAGAGGAGGGTCCATTGGTGAATTTACTTATTTATTTTGTTGGTATTTTAATACTCCGGCTCTGTCAAACGCAAAACCATTCTACAATTTTTGAAATTAGAATATAATACATTTAATTTGATGAAACATAAATTCAAATTCTTTAAACTATAGCATTACTTTTCTGTGACATAAGTAGCTGTGTCAAAATTATTTTATAATAATAAAATTTCCCTTATTTTGGTAAATTTATCAAGTGTGCAGTTTGTCCTTCTGGGCTGTGGCCGACCTTGAGAGTGTTAACAGTCAACGAATCGAATGATGTTTCTCTTACTATAGACGAATAGGAAACCGTGTTACTTGCCATCCGTCCAGGGTCAACAAATCTTCTCTATCTAGTTGTGAGCACTGAGCAGCCATATTGAAAGTAGTCTTAATACTATTGGTGCAGCTATTTAAAAATATTAAAAATACCGCAAGTGTCAGCTGGTGTTGAGCTTTGTTTGTACATGTAATAATCTTTATGATATTTGCGTGTTATAAGTGAGGCATGATTCACGTGTAAAATTGTTTTGGTTTTACTAGTTTTTCATGTTTTGATGTGGTTGACTTTCGGGACCTTGAAACGAATGGATTGCAAGATTGATGGGAATGTGTAGAAGAAAATATTCAGAATGCCGGCAGCTTATTCAGGTAATTTTTTTTACACTTTATTAATCCTACAGTTCGATAATTTTATGTTATTTAAAGTCTGAGCAGTTTGATTTATATGCGCCGGCTTTCTCTTTGAAGTGTTAGGTTACTTACATGTCTACAGTCTAACATAATACTAGTTTATGCTGATGTTTTTATTTACATTTTTTAGGAACTAATAAATGTGTCATGTAATATCAAAAATACACTATTAAAGCACAGCAATACTGTTAAAGTTTTATATTTGTCCATAAACATAAGTTAACACATTTGTAAGACGCAAAAGTTATTTTCCTATCGCCAACTTTAAATGTTATTGACCCTTCTCTGCCTATACAAATGCAAACAAAATATGTACCTACCATGGTTTATGAAACTGTTTGGAATGTAACCACATTAATTGCGATTGTAATCTATATTATAGAGGTTGCATTCTATTGGATCATTTTGACAGCTAATACATAATTAGTAGGCCCACAATAGCAATGATTAATATAATTATTGATGGATAATTTCCAGTGGAGTAAAATTTAGCAGCCACAACTTGTTGGAATGCTTTATTTTGAAATGTTTTTTCCAGGTAGGCAGTTTTGTTTGTTTGAAATAAAATAATAGAATTTATCAATAGTCTAAAAATAAGATGGTTGACTTGGTTCATTTTATACCAGAACACTATTATTTACTAACTGAACAACTTCCTACTATTCCTCCATGTTGTGTGTTACAGTTCTACTCATGTGAATGTTAAACTAAACCAATTCTTCTGTAATCTCGGTTAAAGTAAAATTTTGTTAGTTTAATACATGCATGTAAGTTAAACGATTTATTTTGACAAACTTATCACACTGTCATGAAATAATTGAGTTGATAATTTAGATATTAGGCTTAAATAACTTAATAATAATATACAGATAAAACATTAACGTACAGTAAAGGCAGCATAAAACGCAACGAAATGAAAAATATTTATTTTCAAAACGTTTATGATAAAAAGGGCTATATAACCTATTTTCATGCAGGCATCATATATTTGTTTTATGTACTGGAATAGAGATAAGTAAAATACGATTAGGCTAGGTGAGCTTCAAAAAGTAACGTAGGCCTAAGCCTATTTAAAATAGCAATATTTAGATATGTCCAATCTTGACCTCTTAATTTGATCTGTGTTTAAACCTATTTGTGATTTGTATCTTTAAGCTTACCGTTGTAATAGAACCTAATAAAAATAACTTTCCCATTTTTTAAAATTTTATTACCATCACTATAACTTATCTAATTGACTATGCACCCCGACTGCTATCTTTCTTGAAATAGTTTGAAATGTGTCAACATCTTTAGGCCCTACTGAAGTAAATGGGCTCTTGTACACCTTATTTATTCTGAAAGGTTACCTTGTTGTTAAGGTCTTGCCTTGACGGACTAGGCCTACTCTATGGTGTAGGCCCTACCTAGCTTAAAGGTAGGGCCAAAATGTGGTAAAACATTTTATGTAGGCCTAATGTATGGCCTGTTTGTTGTAATTAAAGTAATATTGACTAAAATGAGCAAGTAAATCAGATTTTTTTTTAGACCTACACATAAGTAGGCTAAATATTTTTTCAGTTAAGATAAGTTGGTACATATAAGCTTCATTCATTTGTTATCTATCGTTCTGGGATTCCCCACCTTGACATGCCAGCTTCACACCTATGCAGAACATATAATTTCTGCAATACATATTTGATGTTGTAGACAAACAGTTTATCAGTGTGGATGGAACTAGCGGGGGCTTAAGGACGGCAGAAGAGGACTACCTACTCTAAATAGCCTCTAGGGTACCCTAGAATTTATTTAGATGTTAAATGCCCATTTAACTATTTAATAATTTTGGGGAATGGCACTGGAACACTGATGATTTCTAAATGTGTTTGCTAATCTTCACTTCGCTTCTACACAAAGAGGTTACACTGCCGCTGTTCGTTTTACTTATATTAACAAATAATTTAAACAAAATCTTTCTCGTAGGTACCCCTGTCTTAACTGAATTGTTATTAGTGATTAATGACGGACAGTGTAGTTTAAATTGCTTTCAATGGTCCCTCACATCACTAGCCATGTCAGACAAAATATAAAACAAATGTCCCAGTGGTTCAACGAAAAGAAAACTAAAGCATCAAAGAGTGAAAATAATATTTTTTTTAATGTAAAATAGCTTAATATGTGTTTTTAAAATAGATATCTATTGAAGATATTTCAAGTTTAGGTTAAGAAATAAAAAAGTTGGTGGAGTATTAAGGTTGACGAATGAAAAAGAGTCAAAGAATCAGTAGAACATAATGATTCCAAAGACTCACTGTTGTTAATTCCTTCTTATTCAAAATTATTTCTCCAAGCGATATAAGTTTACCCTACCTACCGAGATGTTAATACCAATAAGTAATTAAGCATTTAATATTAATAGGTGGGCCTATAGATGTGTCTCTGAATAAAATGATTCATTGGAAGAAAGTAGATCACAGGTAACTTATAGTTTTAATAAACTCTGCTACACAAAACCTGAAAATAATATTCTATCAAATAATATACCTAGGCAGGTAACTCTAAAAATTTGAAATGATGTGAGTAAAGCCTCACTTTTCCCCATTATTTTTGATACCATTCAAGATATAACTCAAAAAGATCAACTAAGTTTATTACCTTAGTATTTTTCCATTGAAATTGGTGAGAACGGTGCTCCAAACTAATCTAACGTGAACTAATATTCAGATGTACTATAGCAAGCGATCGTTTGTTAGATGGACCTAAACAATTTCTGGATAATTTTAAAGACTGTGTCCCGGATCTAAATAAAATGTGTGATTAAAGTAATGATGAAGCAGCTACTATGATTGTCAATGAAAATCCTAATTACTTTGTCCATTGTGCACCATTCAATCTTAATTTGGCACTTAAAGATGCTGTTTCTGCAACATTTGAAATAAAACGGTTGTTTTGTTTGGATAAATTCTTGTATATTTTTCAAAGTGTTTAAAGATGAAAACATTTTTGTATTATTTATTTAAGACTAACTGTAATAAAGTAGCATAAAGAAAATTGATCAACACTCTGGTACTCGAAGCACTCATCATTGGATACCCTGAAATATAATTTTACAAATAATTATGTAAAATTTTTACTCAAATAAATCTACTGACAAAAAATGAAGAGGGAATTTCAAGTGAAATTTAACTATTTTGACACAAAATCAAAATGCATGAAAAGGTATATTCCTTCCCTCTTTCTTTCAAATATTTTTCACTCATTGGATGCTGTCTTGAAATTATTTGTCACTGAATGTTGATCTACGTCTAAAGTAGCTCAGTTGCTGTAATTTGTTTTGGAAAGTTTGCAAGTATCAAGAAACGAGTTTAATTTCTTTGATGAAAGTGTAGAAAAAATGTCACTACTCTCGGGAATCAATCCAAAATGTCAAAGTATTCAAGAGTAGGGCCTAGAATCAAATGAGAAGATGGTGAGCTATGAGAGTATTATAGGAGAGTAATAAAATTGTTCTGAAATTTAAGTATTCAATGTTACCTTTGACAGAGCTGTAAAGGAACAAGATGTTTTGAGAGTTTAAATGAGATCACTGATAACTTAACTGCACTGAGCCCTACAACTATACAAACATTAATGATGAAGAATTAATATCATGGGTATCCATCTTAATTAAAGTCTTCATTCAGTACTCATCTGCTATCATTCAATTATGATTTAAAACTGCAAGTATAAATAATGTCTTGGAAAAGGAAGGTAGCTAAATTCATAATTATATAAAATTACTCTCCGATATCTTTTTCCCTACATATATTTACTTACAATTTATTAGTTTTAACTTTAAAAATAATTGTGACATCAAAATGTTCATTCTCAAAATTAAAATTAATAAAGAGCTATTTGTGAGGCACAATGACAGAAGAAAGATTGTCGTGTTTCACCATTTCATCAATTGGAAATTAAAGAGGGGACAAGAATTTAATATGATGGGGTATTTTAAAAACTTTGCAGAATTAAAAAACCCAGAAAAGCTAGAATTTAAGTGGGGTGTATCTAGTTTCTAATATCATATATTCATATTATAGGGCATCAGCCTTTTATTACTGTATGACTTTAAAATGAATGTTGCATAATTCTTATATTACAATAATCAGTGACTATTTTTTAAACTAAACATTTTTCCACCAACAATTTTTTCCAACTGTGAAGTGTTGATGGATATATTATGACTAACCCAACAATTGAGCTCAGGTTTTCGAGATTATGAGGTTAGAATAGTACATTTTAAGTAAATTATAATCTATAGAGGCCGAGGAATAGGTAATGCCAATTGGTCCTGTACTCAATGAAGCCGAAATCCTTACCCACCCTTCCATGTGGTAGAGAGAGGACATGGCTTGTGGTTAACATAGGAAGGGACTAAGTAAATGTGGGGATAAGCGTATTCTGTCATTTTCAAAATCATCTTTGGAAGGCAAAGGAGATGGTAGGGGTCAGGGACAACCTTTTGCCTAAAAGTGAGAAATCACTCTTAAAGGCGAATGTATCTTTCAGAGGTCAATGGCATAGGATGCGAAAGGCAAGAGGAAACCACTAATAAAAACCCTTGTAACCTTTTAACCTTTTCCCACTTGACAAAATGTTCATATACATGGTTGTTCCTGAAATGAGATATTCCAAAGCTAAAGGCCTACTTATAAAAAAATACTATAAACTAATCTTCGTTAAACCCACATATAAGTCTATAATTAATATATTTAATATTTTAGCCGCCTCGGCGGCGTAGTTGGTTGACACACTAATTTCGTGTTGAGCTTGACTGCTGAGGACTGGGAGACCGAGGTTCATATTTCGGTTGGGTGAACTGGGTGTGGTTTTTCCTAAATGGTTTTTATACTATTCTTCCACGCAAATGCGGGCCCACTTAATCTAAAATCAACCTTCCCAATTCCTAATCCATTAGCGTAATTAATACTTAAGAGTATAAACCAAATGGGTAGTAAGACATTCTTTTCATTCATTCTTTAGCATAGCTGTGTAACATAACGAAAATGTAAAACTACATTAAAATGTCTCCACATTTGTAACTCATTGAATTTATAGACTGGTAGCGCTGGGGATCAAACCTGAAACCTTTGGAGCTGTATCTAGGTTCTTTGAGCACTAGACCCATGCTTCCAACACTTGTATAAATACTGCTCTCTTTCATTAAAGGCAGATTGATTTTAAATTAAATGACAAAGGAAAAATCAAAGTTGAGTGGTTAGATGATGCTAAACACAAACAATATTTGGGGGTGAAAGCTATTTTTTATAATTTGCTTTAATAATATTGCAGCAAATTATTAAGATAATTTAGACAAATCAGATGAATGTATTGATAGTGCATGCCTTATTGGAAAAGGCAAATGATAGGTTTATAGAAATTCCAGGACCTTCATGAATGTCATTATTGACACCTGTATAAGGAATAAAAAATAGCTTCTAAACCCTGCTTGAACTTTAAAAAATAGAACATGTTGAAGTTCATAAAAAACTTGAAAGAAAATATATGTCTGTTCAAAACTTGCAACATCTAAAGTGACTTTGAAGCACAGTGTAAATAAGTTTGTGTTGTTTTAAGCTTCTCTTTACCGTCGACCTTTATTTCTATGACGTCGTGCAGACAACAGTTCTTACTAAGGATGTGTCCAATCCAGTTTGCATTGTACCGAAAAATCACATCCAAAATGGTTCTCTTCTCAGGACTTCATTTGTCACACTATTTATCCACCTAATCTTTTCAAATCTTCTCCAGCACCACATTTCAAAGCGCTCAAAGTATTTTCCCCCCCCCTATCTTCTTAAGAGTCCTATGTTCTCAAAATGTAGCATTTAAACAGTTTCTTCCTTAGTTCCAAACTCAGCTTGCTCTTGTTTAAAGTTTCCTTGGCCATTGTGATCCTCGATCTAATTCCCATGGTGCAGCAGGCATCCTTTGTCAACAGACTTCCAGGTACTTGAAATGCTCTCGGTTTTCAAACTACTGGTTTCCAATTTTGATTTTCCCTGGCTCTTCATTTTTTGAAATCACCATCACTTTTGACTTCTAAATGTTGACCTCCATGCCATATCTTCTCCCTTTCTCTATCAGCCGATCCATCATTTCCTGCAACTCTTCTTTATTTTTGGCCAGAAATGCTAGCTCATCTGTGTATTTCATTGTGTTGATGATGTGTCCTCCTATCCTGAAATTGGCACATCCCTCCAGGACTTCCCTGACCAGCCAGTCCCCATACAAGTTGAACAGACTGAGTGACAAACAGCATCCCTGCCTCACTCCTCTTCTTATCTCTACGTTGTTGATCTCCCCGTCATTCAGCCTCGCCTTCTCGTCATCACAGGTACAGGTTTGCAATCAACCTTCTGGCCCTCCAGTTGATGCCGATCGAATTGAGTATTTACATCACTCTTCCACTTCACACTATCAAACACTTTTTTTTTCAGTTGATGAAACCAATGTAGACCTCTTCCTTGACTTCCAGAACTCTCTCTGACATTATTCTCAGTGTCCTAATGGTATCTTTAGTTTCTTTTCCTTTTTTAAAATCAAAGTTGGTCTTCTTCCATTACACTTTCTATTTTGTGTTCCAGTCATTTGTTGAGTATTCTTGCCACAATCTTCCTTACATGATAGATGAGGCTGATGGTCCTGTAGTCAGTGTATTTCTTTGCCTGTTTCTACTTTTTATTCTTAAGATCCACCATGGTTATGTCTCGAAAGTCCTTGGGCCATTTTCCTGTTTTGTAAATAAGTCTCCACTGACAAAGAGAGTGATTACAGTAAAAGAGATATACAAAATTCGAACATTTAAAGGACCGCTCACACCTAGGCAAATTAAATCTAAGTGTGGTAACCAGCAAAATATTGTTTCCACATATTTAAATAGACCTGCTCACACACACTCCTTCAATTAAACAGTGTCTAAAATATTTATTTTAAAACATTTTCTGACTTCTACTTCATAGTTAAGGTGGTGTATTAGGGGACGTGAGAAAAGATCAGTGTTTTTTCAGTTTTTATGTCAAAACTTTTTTTTTAAATAAATAAATATTGCTTCAGTACAAACATAAGTTTAATTTTCTTCACATGATGACCTCAACATTTCTTGAATATCTGTTAAGGATGTCCTAGAATTTAATAACAACTTTTTCTCTTAATTTAAAAAGTTTATCATTTAATGCCGCTATTCTCATGGCAGATATTCAAGAACTATTGATATCACCACGCGAAGAAAATTAAACATTATGTTTGTACTGAGGTAATATTTTATTTGTTTTAGCCAAAAAAATGTTTTGCTATAAAATTGCAAAAATGCTGGCCTTTTTTCACATTCCCTGCATACCCATCTTAAAACCTAACACCATAAGCATGTACAAATACATAATTATAGCCTAACTTTAAACAAACTACTCTTTATTGAGGAGATATCGATATACAAAATTTGGTTACCTTCTCATTTTGATGGAGTTTAAACTATACCGAAAATCTGCAAAAATTGGACTTACTTAATAAACAAATTTTCTACTTTGATTCAATATAGTAAATTCTCAAACAAAAAATAAAATTCCACTTTGGTAACTAAAGATGAATTAATTTTATGAATACAAAATTTTATTTTTAAAAATGTTTTCTTTCATATTTTTTGGCATCTTCACACACAAATGCCAAAAACTACTAAACTATCCATTGTGGAGTGATTTATTCTTCAATTTCAAAATCACTACATTAGTAATTCCTTCTTCAAATTAAAAAATCACTTAATTTTGACTTTTGTCTTATCTTAAATGTGAATCTACATTCCCCACTTTGATTTGATTCGATTCACCTAGTTGTAAGCACTCCTTAAACTTTCCAGGAATATCAGGAAAATGTCAGGCAATTTTATATTCAATAGGGTTATCTAGGAAATAGAACTGTGTTTATTGCATCCTATGATAATATTGTTTTTATATAAATCTATACATTGTTTTTATCGTCGAGTGTGTTTAAAAGTGTTTTTGTAACATATGGATTATTTTGATTTTTAAAAACATATCAAGCTCAAAATGGATTTAGTCTTATAAATTTGGATTCTTTTTAATAGGGAAAAGTCTGACAATTCAGATTCTCTGGCCACCCTGACTAGACTGAAATGTTTCTGATCTCCTGGTCTTACATATGTAATTGCTTTACCAACTGAGCTATCTTGGGACTCATTCAAGGGGAGACACATTCCTTCCTCCCAACACTCAAAAACCATCAGTCAACTGATGAATTCTTTTGAACTCAATACTACCAGATGTTGCCTGCTCTTGTTTGTGCGTTACAGCTCGTATTTGTGTGAGGTAACAACACTTTGAATCGTCATTACCTTGCACAATGACATAAAGAAATCAATATCCGGGAAAACAAACTCCTTTTGATCTTCACATGTAAGTTTCCAATAATCTCTCGCGTACAGTAAACATGCACTAGACATGTGGGGGTGACCTGACTACTGTTGTGGTATCGTATGACGGGACAGATGACTTCCTTGTCGCTGCCCCCCTCTGTGGGACGGACTGGGAACTACCAGCTCGCTCGGCAACTCCTACGCCCGCGGGTTCCATGACGTCAGTTCGCGTGACGTCATAATGTGCGCACTGGCTGTGCCACCGCAACGTGGAATCTCTTTACTTTGTGGAGCGCTCTGCCAAGTGTAACAAGCCTTACTTTGGCTTTTGGGTGGCAACAGTTCACTTCTTGCATGTTTATCGCCAACCATTTTAGAACTATTGTCATTCAAATGAACGTGTTTGCTTAAAGAGGCGTAAGATGTTTAGCTTATTCATTCAAAGTTCATATTGATTAAAGTACTGTACATGATTTAGAGTAAAATGTGCTCTTTTAGCGTGTGATACAGTAGTAAGGGTAGTTAAAAAAGAAACTAAAACTATTATCATACACCTTGTTATATGATAAACAGCTTTCAATTTTGAGAGGTATTATTAATTTTAATAAAATTACATTAATAATATAGTAACATATGAGCTATAACATTTAATTTGTATGGTTCTTCTGAGCTTTCAATCATTCTTTTCATTTTTTCAAGGTATTAAACGTACACTTTCTGAACCGACCGATAATAGCAGCAAACAACTTATAAACTAACTTAAGTCTAGAACAGACACAACATTTAGCTCCCTGCGTTTAGTTCTTCACTGTGTGAGGGGAAACCCACATGTTATCAATACATTTTTCGGCCATTCCAGGAATCAAACCCGAGACCCTTAGTTCACTAGAAATACACGCTAACGATTGAGCTAAGGTATCGGACGAGTTTCAATTTAGTGCTACATTTAGGGGCTTCAAATGGGGCATATATTAGATGCTAACAATTTTAAAAGGTTTGTCATAGTCTAAATTATTATTAGCACCGCGTCTTACTACCCGTTCGGGTTGTACGCACTTACGCTAATGTGCAATGGTAGGGTGATTGTGAG
>CABFWB010000551.1:16530-45639 GCA_902151455.1 Timema bartmani
AAAAAAAAAAAAAAACCGTTCCCAACATTTAAAAACGACTTATTTAATTAGACTTTCTTCCGTTAGAAATCAGGTTGTAAATAGTACAACTTGGGTTAAGTTTATAATTTAAGTTGGTATAACTATTTTATTCAAATAGAATTTAACTCTAAAAATAATTCATGTACTGACTACTGAATTAAAATGCAAATATACATCCCAAAGTACTTAATTTATTTTAAACGTTAAATAATGTATAGTAATAAACGAATGCCAAACAATGGAATTAGAGATATACTCAACTATGAAAGTCTGAGGGCCCACTGGATTCCATGCTTAAGTAATAAAAGGTGATAAATTTATACTAATTAAAAAATCCTGAAGTTAAATCTTGGGGTTTGAGTTGGTTCTCTACGAATTGTTTAATTCACTTTTGCAGTAAGTTTTCAACCCTATCCCTATCACAGCTCGATTTGCACAAACGTTTTAGATTGATTTCTTATCCATGCATTAGGTGCATTATATTAAGATATGGCATACTTTGTTTTGAAGAAACAAGCTAACTTTGTTCAACACATTTTTAATTAGTGATAGGAATCAAATACGATCAAGACGGGGTGATTAGCATAGGAGACATTCTAGTGTGACATTAATTAATTACCACACTGAAAAAAATAAAACCACTAATTGCACTATCTGAATATCCCAATTCTTGGTGTTGATCGTTAATAATATTGCATTTTGGTAATGCAATGAGAAAACAGTTTCTGACTACCACTCTAAGTGTACTATAACCATCAATTAAATTTTTTAGAAATTTGATGAAGTGTGTGAAGAGAGCTTTATTATTCAGCTCATATCTTTATTAATTTTGTAACCAATTTCATTATTCATATTTTCTTAACTTTCTCACCCTCTAAATTATAACCTATTGCAACCTGGTGCAGTGTTTGACAACTTTTACTATTCTTTTTTACTCCATTAGAGACCTTTACGTTTCCCATCATTTCACATTACATGAAAATCACCTTAGTTATAGATAGGCCTACCTAATTTATTTTATTGAAATAATACAGGCAAACAAACAAATTCTAAGGATTAATAAAGTAAATAAACTAAAATTGTCTAACTTATATTTTATTTATAAAACAAAATCCTTATACGCTTTCATGATGAAAAAAATTGTGTTGAACATAGCTATTAAATTACAACACTGAGGTCCAAAATATCATTATCTAGAGTCAAATAACCTGACGTAGGCTTCCATCTAAAGTATGTGTTGAGCATCATTTTCAAGCAGGGCCATATCATGGAATTTGGAGGCACTTTCAAAATGTGGAGCCCCATGGCGTTTTTGTATCAAGGTATAGGGTGACAAGAGTACACTGGTGTCTAAGAGTATGCAGTCATTTATTTTAATGGTTGGTAATACTGAGGGTGGTTTGGCAGTATACTGGCAAAACACGTCAGTTACCAAGTTCTATAAACACTTTAGTCTGTATTCTTAAAATTGAAAAATGACACCTGGACACAGGAATCAAACCTGGGACCTTTGGCTTAGTACGCCAATGCTCTAACCACTGAGCTATCCATGAATCCTTTATTATAATTGGAGGATATATAAGGAATTTGCACGCCCATCATAGACTCTGCCTTAAAATATGAGTGAAGAATGACCCTGGGCATGGGACGATTACTGGATAGCTCAGTGGTTAGAGCATTGGCGTACTAAGCCAAAGGTCCCAGGTTCAATTCCTGTGTCCAGGTGTCATTTTTCAATTTTAAGAATATGATATCTAGATGGAAGATCCTCACTTTAAAGCATAAATAAGAGCTTTGGCTATTTGATTCTTAAACTTTATTCTGTGTTGCTGTGTATTTCACTGGGATTTACAGATAAAAACTACTTTTGGTTTCTTTGACTGTAATTTTGTGACTTGATAATAAAAGGTCTAGATTTTTAAATTATGATTGAAATGAATTACATTTATATCATTGCAATTTGGTGTTCGTCTAATAAACAATCATTTAGGAGCAGTCTTCAAGTGATACGTGGACTGCCATCTATGATGGTTTTTGTTATGTTATATACTTATTAGAGTGTGCAAGATTATACACTGAATTTAAAGCTTCGTACTCTTGGGCACTTTCTTCGATCACAACGTCATCAATGATTAATCAGACAATGAAGATGAGATAGAATTAGAAGACAGTGCAGTTGTAGAACAACATAGCTTTCCCAATGAAAGGGTCCATATTACTGATTCTCACCGTCTGCCAAAATACCAGAATGAAAACGAGAGAAAGAGATAGGGGTAAAAGTCCGAAATACTATCAGGGTCACCATACAAAAATGCACTTCTGGAGAAACAAGGGAAAAGAGAGGAAGAAAGGGTGAAGGTGAAAGCTGAGAAGACACAGAAGGAAAATATGGAGGAGAAAACTATGGCTAAAAGAAAACTTAAAATTGGATAGCGCAAGTGACAACTTGTCTACCTCAACTTTTAATGTTAGGCTATTGATGTTGATATTTCATGTCTCGGCTGTGGTGAGATATGCGATGATGATGACTGGTTGGAATGCAATGACTGTTTAGAATAGTGGTATGAACACTGTTCATCCTACAAGGGTGCCGGATCTTTCGTTTTGTGACTTCTGCTAGGGGTCGCTGAGCACAACCCTCTTTGTATATTTTTATATTAGCCTAAAAAGTCATCAAATAAAATGAAAGCTTTGTAATTTAATTGATATTTATCATTTTATTTAATTAATATGTACTTATTTGTATAAGCAGTTTTACACTTCTTTGCATAATATAGGCCTAGTAACTAAAATTATATGTGTGCATATTCTTCGATAACGCTTTGCTTGCTCTTACCCACATAGGTCGTCTAAGAGAACGAATTTCCTACTATCATTATAAAGGCATATAATAATAAAGTACATGAATTCTCATTTGTTCTAATCGTATATTCTAGTTCTTTAATGAATGTTCTTTCATCACTCATGGTTATTTTTTCAATTGTTGAATCATGGTAAGCCCTATAGGCAAAAAAATAATAATTGAGTACTCTTCCACCCCCCCCCCCCCCCCCCCCCCNAAAAATAATAATTGAGTACTCTTCCACCCCCCCCCCCTCCACCCCGCCCGCACCCCCCATTCTTTACATATAAATATCGATACATTCAGTCATAATGGCACATCCTGTTAAATGTTTACACTCATTATTATTATTATTATTATCATCATCATCTTTCAATGGCATAATACTGTCTAAAGATTCAGTTACTTCAGTTATATCTTCTTTAATTGTTTCTGTATTTGAACACATTACTTGTATATGTAAACTTGCACTGTTCACTTGATTTTTGATTCATAGTCACTTTCTATCCAAGTTCAAGAATCTTGGCAATAGTATAGTTTTGAATTTTGAGCGTCTAGTTGATGGGTGAAAACCTGAAATAACATGTTAACTTTGGTAGTTTGGAATCACTTTTTAACTTTTCTTGCACCAATTTCCATTTTTGACCCCACTCAAATATTGTCTTGTAGAAGACATTGACTCAGATGAATAATGGGTCAAATAACGATGAGTAACTACGGCTGTGAAGTCATGGAGTCTTGAGTCGAAAGCAATTATGGGTAGAGTTGGTTTCAGAATCTGTAAAAATGTACCGACTCCGACTTAAAAATAAAAATTATAATATTATAACAATATGGTTAATATATAATTTTAACTTTATACTTTTTTATTCTTTAAGAGCAATATATAATTTTAATGATATACTTTTTTATTTTTTAAGACCAGTATTTGTAACATAAAATGACAAATTTATATAAAAATATAAATTCACATTTTCAAAGAAGCTTCCCATAAAGTCATCTGTATTGAAAAATTCCATCACAGTAATTTTTTTACTACTAATTAACAGCCTTTAACCATTTCTGAAGAAGTTGGACAGTAAAAAAATAGAGGAGTCGAGAAGACTTGGCGCATCGACTCCACAGCCCTACAAGTAACTATGACGAGAACAGATTACAGATGTCAGGAATATTTCTTCAATCTAGTTATAACAAATTTAAAAACAAGAATAAACAACTGTGAACCCCATTGTAAAACTATATCCGATTTTTGTATTTTGAAAATTAATAGGCTACAATTCCTATACTATCAGATTTTTGTATTATGAAAAAACAAGCTGTAAAAATCTGTAAAAATATTATGTATGTACTTAGATCAAGTTGATAATAAATCCACAGGGTTTTATTATTATTTTCACACTAACACATTTTATAGACATTTTTCAACAGTACATTAGTATTATTGTTTCCCAAATGAAGGCCTTTGGCATATTATTTTTAGCCGATATCATCTTGCAGAAAACACTGCACATGACAAAACATTAAATGCTCATTGATCACTGATTCATTATTTCACTGCACCACAGATGTCCCACGATAATACTTTGGTTTCAGGGTGCACTGCCCTTGCACAACATTAACACTGCCAGTGCACATACTTTTCCCCACCCCACTACTTTACCCTGTGGTCTCCCTTTGACCCGGTCTTGTTTTCAAGGCAATAACACAAGGATCCTTGAGATTATTCGATCCGAGTTTTGATTCTGATTGCCATGTTTGTGCCCCTACATATTTAAAACTAATTAAATATATCAATAGGCCCTACTTGTATTAGGCTAAGTACCACACAAAAGCAGAACTGTGAAGGTGATGTGCCAAGCCTTTGACTCAGACTCTTCTATTTTTATTTCAGACTTCGACTCCTTCATAGATGTCTAAAATAGGATATTAATTAGTAATAAAAAACTCTCTAGTTATATATTGTTATACTATTATAGGCCTAAGTTTTTATTTTCAAGACGGAGTCTTTGTCGTTACAATTTTACTGGCGCCGACTTCACAGCCCTGCAGAAAAGTGTCATTAAGCATTCAAAGTAAATTTGAGTCATTTTGTAACTTGGTAGGTTCTATAGGAGTAGCTTCTGCTGCTGTTAGCAGCTGTTTTGGAAGAGGAAGAAAATGTAGAAGGTGGAAGTTTGACTTGTTTAATTAACGGTTACATTGTAATATAAAAACACTTATTAAATATAAAACCTAAATATAATATTATTTAAATACATGTGAAACAAACTGAACACAAAAACTTCAACATTTCTTTGGTTATTTTCAACAATCTAGCACCACTTCTGTTCAACACATAGTCCAAGCTGCGTTATGCACATTTGGAACGTAAGATGGCTCAAGATGGAAGCTGGAAAAATTGCCTGGCGGGCAATCGGAAAAAACATAGCGCGGTGTAGTAAAGTATAGCTTAGTTTAGTGTGTGAACAAACACATTTAAATATATGGTCTAAAATTTTTTTTAAATAGTTAGCAGAGCAAATCTTAGCTTAGCTTGGAGTGTGAACCGACATTTAGTACCTAAAACTTTAAATACTAGAAAAATAAGGTAAATTACTTATAAGAATGTTGATGTTTGGTAGCTTAAAGGATTTTTTGAAAATATGTGATCGATGTAATAAATGAAAAGAATTCTCATTCACCAAAAAAACTGTAAAAAGGTTAGGTCTGGAATTTTTTTAAATGTTGTTTGGAAAACCTGGAAAAATTAAAGTAAAAGTTTTTTTAGCCACCCTGAATGTGTACTTAAAGTATAATTTTTTCCACCCAGTGTTTCTATGGAGGATGAACTCCATCATTTATCCAGGCCCACCTCCACGTCAAGGACAAGACTTGAAAAAAATGTCAGGGGCACCTGCTCTAGTAAAATGTCTAACAGAATGCTAGACGTTGCTTCATTCAGGAGAAGTCTCAAGCTACTTGGCCTTGAACTAGACAATGTCAGCAAAGAGCGTCATGACAGTGGGACGAAGAAACTTGCACTAAGCTGTAGGTTGGTAGTGTTACTAGTTTACCACCATCAAGGCTTACCATTGGCTGGTTGCACAAATCCTGTTTGGAGACTTGAAGCAAAATTTTTTAGGCACAATAAAATATGAACAATTTGACTTGTAAGGGAAGATTCTACAGACATGGTACAGTCCATTCGCTAGTCTAATGGTGGTAACTGACCGCTAGCAAAAGATTGTTATTACAAACATTGATGTCAAACTATGTGGAGATAATTATTATTTACTTTGTAATACTATATTATCAATCAAAAGTGTTAATAAACACTTCTAATTATTCTTCCTTGAGGATTACTGTATAATTGGCTTTTTCATAACTTAATGAAAGAACAAAATATATTAAAAAACTATTTTGGCTTTTGTTTTGCAGTTGTGGCAAAATAATAAATTAAAAAGTATTATATTCATACTTATATCTTCTTATGACTGGCCACCAAAATAAATAAATGTGTTTTTATAACTTAGAGAAAGAGCCATACAAAATATTAGTTTCAAAATTTTGCAAGCATATTTTCATAGACACACCCAAACACAAGTTGTATAATGTCATCAATAGCCTTCGTTACCTTTGGTTCACATTCTTAATTTATGAAGAGAAGGCAGCCTTTTAGAAGCTCTCGTTTGTAAAGCATTTTTAAGTGAATCACAAATGTTGCTTCCACAAAAAAAGAAACATCCTAGCAGTTATTTTTATGAGTTCGTGTTTCAATAATGTATAAACGGTTAAAAAAAAGTATAACATAATTGAAAACAAATTGTTAGTTGTGAAAGTTTTAACTGCAAAAGTGACCACAACTCAACATATGGTCTTGTAGATCATAAACTTATGCTCATGATCAGTAAGGCTACTAGGCTCTACCATGTCTGTAACATCTTTGGAGATAACAGAGAGTGTTTCTTGTATTTGGATAGGAACTTGGGAGCTGATTCGGTGGCTGCATGGTACGAGACGTTACTCTCATGTTGGACTAGATTGCCGATAACAGAGAGATCAGGGTTCGAATTCCAGTCGGGTGTACTGAGGGTTGTTTTCCACTCACTACGCAAATGTGGGTACACTTTAAATTTAGCCTTCCTCATCCCTAACTCATTAGTGTATTTAGTACATACGCGTATAACCTGAACAGGTAGTAAGTGGCGCTAAAAAAATGTAGGACTTAAAAAATGTCAGAGCAGTCTAAGGTGATAGACTTGCATTGCACTTTTCGTCACCAGGAAACCAGAGATGACGAATTTGATTTATTTGTATGTTTAACTAGCTTTGCAGGTTTTTAAGGGGGTAGGGCAACAGTAAAATAGTTTTTTAAGTAATGTTCTGGTATGTGTTAATAACGAGCATGTTTAGTTTATCAGAAGTTTGACAAGTAGAGTGGAAAAAGAAAGTATTAGATCAAAGTCACCCCATAAAATGGGATACTTTGATACACCAATTATTGGTATAAAAATAAAGGAACTAAGACTCAAAGTGTTAATTCCACCCCATACTGATTTTTTTTTAAAACCCACAGTAACTTGAATCCAACAATCCTTTGGGGTGTCTGATCACCATACAGCTTTATGCATAAAGTGTTAATCCAATATGTTTGATGGGTTTATTTTAATGGACTTAAAACTTGAATTAAAATGCTACATTAACATATATTATCACGCACAGTCATTCCATGTAAGTATTGAAAGTAGTGCTTGCCTACTTTAAGAGGGATGAAATCTTATTTTATGTTAACAAATATCTTTTAAATCACAAACATAATTTATTTTATAATTTTAGCAGCATCTTTATTTTAGCTTTGTATTTGTCGAGTGTGACTCTGGGTCTGTCCCCGCCATGAGAACCTACTAGAAACTAAATCAAGCAAGCAAATGACATGAGGAGGGGTAGAAGAGAGAGTACAGTGCATGCGTGCCCGTAGAGGAAAAATAAGCAAAATTTGAACCGCCTCTTGCTGCCACGAAATATTTTGGCCAACAAAAAAATAGAATAATAAAAGATCCATCAAGTGCTATTGGTCAACGTTAGTGCATGCGTAGTGTCGCTTTTATGCCTCTCATGTGTTCAGGACTGCTCTTAAGGGTCTTGATTCGCATTATTCAAGTGTTTAAAAAAAATTACTCTTGGTGCCATATTTATTTTAATCAAGCTTAGTTTTATGCATTCAACATGATAATTAAATACATTTTATGCCACTAAAATTATTTAAATAATTTCACCTCAATCCCACATCTGAAGTTGCTTACCCAACTCCTGAGACCACCAACCACCACTCTATTATTACTATCAAACTTAACATTTCTTACAATAGAGTTGTAATAAATGTGCACCTCATAATATTTTAACTATCAGTGTCTAGTGTAAACATTACTAAACACCAGATATATATTCACTCATTTCGAAAATACTTTTAGTCATTTTGACAAGTGGTATGAGTTGACATCCCTCATCAATGTGACCATACCATTTTGTGAGTTTAATTAATATAGAAAGGTTTATTTAGTAACTTTTACATTTATAAAACATGCCAAATTTACTGTAATTTACTTTGATTTACATTGAAATTTAGTCATATTCTCTGAAATTAGGGTGTCAAACTCTCCCCATACTAAATGAATTAACTTTTTATTGATACTCTAAGAAAAATTCAAGTCTAGGTTGGGTTTAACTGTTCACAGATAGCCACTATGTTATTATATGCCTCAGAAAAATTAATACTTGCTTTAAAGCTTGTACATTCAAAAGTTTGAAGGCTTCACATTTTCAACAATTCCCTAAGAACAGATAAAAGTACTATTCACACAACAATCACTTCTCTAAATGACCAACCATCCTAATGTAAACACACACACGTCTTTACGGTGGCCATCTGCAAAAACAATTAGAAATCTGAACAAATCACTGAATGAGTCATTTTTTTTTTTAAATAACCCATGAATATTAAAGTCACCCCGTTTTCCAGTAATAAAAATAAAACCTCAAGGCAGAGCAAGCCTTTAACAACTTCAAGTGTGTGTGGAATGTATTGATAAAATAAATATGTTTTATGGTTCCAGACCGGCTCCCACGATGTGCACCCGTGTGTTGAGGAGAACACATTCTTTGTCAGATTTGCTTGGCTCCATACAAGACCCCACACTCCTCCATACACAAGGTAACTTTGTTTTTTAATTACAGTACCATATTTCCTCGACTCTTAAGACACACTTTTTCCCCAAGCTATCTAAACGTCTCTAAAAACAGGGTGCGTCTAAGAATTATAGTTCTTTTTAGGCCAATGCTCTCGACTACGATTTATTTTTTGTTGTTAATATATTAAACTCTGTGACAAAAATATTTCTTAGATACGGGTTATTTTAGCAGTTTATTTTTATTTATTTTCTTAGAATCAAAGCTTTTTTTTCTGTTGGTGATATAGAAAAATTAAGGGTCATCTTACATGTATAATGGTGTCTTAGAATTGAAGAAATACAATAATTCATTCAATACCGAGATTAGGGACTACTTAATCTGAGGTTTAGGGATTTAGAGGGTAACTTAAAGGTAACGTGGAAAGGAAAATGGGAAAACCACAGTAATACATAATGCGGAAAACAACCACAAAGCTCACCCGGCGGAAATTAGAACCTTGACATTCTCACCACAGGTAACTGGTAACTTAAAACCAGGTGCATATATCCCTCTCTCTTCACCTTTTGTCCAGAGGTGAAATTGGTAGCTCATGTTCAAGGAGCAGGTATTGACTGTGTGTCAAGAGGCTGGAAGTGTTCCTAGCATATTTTTGTGGATCTTAATAAAACATACAAATAAGAATGTAGAACAAGAAAACCATATTTTTTTAATTAGTAGCCAGCAAGCTTTATGTAGCTACTAGCTAAAAAATGGAACACACATGTATATTATTACACAGGTGTCCAACGACTTGGAA
The DNA here is from genome assembly GCA_902151455.1 of Timema bartmani. Taxonomy (NCBI): domain Eukaryota; kingdom Metazoa; phylum Arthropoda; class Insecta; order Phasmatodea; family Timematidae; genus Timema; species Timema bartmani. The sequence goes on from CABFWB010000551.1 coordinate 26,358, forward strand.
AACGGGGAAAAGTCAGGGAATTTGATCAAATTTCTGGAATTTTCACATAGTCCCTAAAATAATAGGCCTACGCTATTTTCCTTTGCAATAATCAACTTTCAAACATTTTCCTTCACTGTGAATTTATTTTAGTACAGTTGTCCATCTTGAATATACTAATCTCATTTCTCAAAGCCAACATGGGATTTTCATATAATCTTTCCACCCCTCTATCGTGTCTTTACCCAAAGTTGAGTCATTAGTTCGCTAGCCCGTGTAAGACAATCTTTTAATGTCTCAATATGATCTAACTCAAATCTAACTAGGAACTCACGACCCAACGGCCCATTACTTTAGGATTACATCCTTTAACCCCTTCATAGAGTGTTACAATTTCAAAATGTGTGTGTTTCTAAAAATATTAATACATTAAGTCGAGATCTTAATAGTACAATAATGTTTATAATATTGTGCCTGGAAAAGTTGGAAATTGGCTCCAGAAAACCTGAAAAAGTCAGGAAAATTAAAAATATAGTTTGACCGGACATCCTGTAATACATTACTAATTATGAAGATAAAGCTTTCAAAGAGTGTATTTTATTATCTTCCAAAACGTTGACCGTTCTGGACATGATCTTAATCTTTTAATATAATATGACTCTTCTCTTTCCATAAGCTTTAGTCAAGTAAATACAAACAATACCTCATATATCTTAAAATTTCTTAAATAGTATACAGTACCTACCTCTAAAGCCAGTCAATTAATAATTTATAGAATAAATATACTAAAAGTAATGCGCCGAGTGGACATTGTCGCCCTCTTGACCACATTTATGGTTGTCTGTGTATAATCATTTTCCCTGATGAGTCATCATCATTATCATCATCAATGGTTTCCAGTCTTTGGTCGGGTCAGTTTAGTAAAATGCCTCCATCTTCCTCTGTCCTTCCACCATTCTTCCTCCTTTAATCGCTTACATTCTTCTTCTTTCACTTGCACACTTTCTGTTATCAGCTCCATATTCTCTTTCACTTTGGTATTCTAGCCTTTCCCATCCAGATTTTATGATCATACCATCCCAGTATTTTGGTTCCTCTTCTCTCTTATATACTCCCTGTACTCCCACTGTTTCCCGTATAACTTATCCTGTTTCTCCTCGTGACATCTAACATACTCCCATTTCCACTTTCCTAGTTTCTCTTACAGTCAGTGTCCATGTCCTTTATGAATACCTACTGGTAGTAATGTTCTTGTTTAACTTGTTTAGATGGTTTGAACCGAGAATCTTTGGCCAAGGCAGTGTATGAGGAATGGTACTTCAAAAAACTACGAGAGGCTCACCAGAAGAAAGAACAACAGATGTTGGAGCAGGTAGAGAAACAGACAATGAAAGAAAAGGTAAACATTTAGTTAGAATCTCAATTGACTTCTCAGTAAAGAGTTCACTATAAGACCTATTTGTGTTGAGCAGATTTATAAATATTTTGATTGTAATACATAATTTATGGTATAACTATTTTTTTAGGCACAAGAGGAGAAAATAAGAAAGTCTGAAGTCAACTTTTCCAAATGGAAACAAATGAAAAGAAATGAAAAAAAGTCGGAGCAATGTGTTGAACTTAAAGTTCCTCAAAACTCAAGGTAGATACCAGATTTTTCAAAGAATCACATCATCATTTAACTGAAGAGGCTTTTTGTTTTTTTTAAAAACAAACAATTTTCAATTTAAAAATCTAATCAGAAAGTATTCTTTGGATACATTAATTGTTGTTGTATGAAATAAAGTGCCTTAAGCTTGCTATAATATTTCCTTTTTAAATTATCATGATGAAATTGTGGAAAATGAAGCAATGTTAAAGGTAAAACGTTTAACACTTATTTACAGACACTTTAACGTCTTGATTCTATGTTAGTAGATAAAACATAAAGTTGTCTTCATTAATACCAACATTGCCAAAGACATATTTTCACTATTCAATAGCTAATTTGGCATCAGTGAAGCAAAAGAGAGCAGAATACAATTACTGTACATAAACAAAACCTCTCTAGTCTGAGTCAGCGTTACCATCTGTACTATTTGACTCACTACGTGTGCTATAATTTCATCTGATGTAGAATTTGTACAATCCAATATTGGGACGCTACGCTAAAACTAATATTCAGGGGCTTTGGTTAAAGTAGCAATAGAATCTGCTAGTTTTTTAATTTCTAATAAATTATTATTATTATTATTATTATTATTATTATTATTATTATTATTTAGCACCGCGTCTTACTACCCGTTCGGGTTATACGCTTAAGTACTAATTACACTAATGGATTAGGAATTGGGAAGGTTGAATTTAGAGGAAGTGAACCCGCATTTGCGTGGAGGGAGAGTGGAAAACCATTTAGGAAAAACCACCCCCAGTTCACCCGACCGAGATTCGAACCTCGATCTCCCCGTCCTTGGTGGTCTGGCTCAACACGACTGGCGCGTTAGCCAACTACGCCACCGAGGCGGGTAATTTCTAATAAAAAGAGGCTGGTTGATCAATATTGTCAATCTAAATTTTAGAAGATAACTCCTTTACACACTTTCACAAGAGCCTGATTTAGAACCTGGTTGGGTCAAAATTAATGACTAAATGTTGCAATTCAGTTTGAACATATATAATTGCAGACTTATATGCTTTAGTTTTTATTTTTATTTTTTTTATACACATAATCATAGAAACACAAGTAGTATCCTGCTGGGTGAAATACAATCCAGCTCAGGTCTGTGTATAATAGCTATAGTCTAAAGTGTTGAAAACCCTGGTCTGAGAAGACAGTTTAATAATCTAACTACAAGACTCAAATTTGTACATGCAACTAAAGGATCCAGGCTACAGTATTCTGCTCTCTTATGAAGAAGAAAGCTCTTTATGTACCTGTAAATTACCATCATGTGATTTGTTGTGAGCTTTTGAGCCTACTTTTTTCTGGTAAGTATACAGGCCTTTCCCTGTTATTGTATTCAATTGTTTGGCTCTGTTTTTTTTTTAAATTCTATTTATTTACATGAAACATGGGCATAAATTATCCAAGAGCACTACTAAGCAAAAGCTTGTTATACCTGGGCTTACATATAGAATTTGTAAAGCTGAAAATAACAAAGGGCATTTTCTAACCATTATTTTGTTCACAGCTGTAACACCTCACAAAGTTTTTCTGCCAAGCAGGAGAAAATCAGCTCAGCTTTTCATTCATGGAAGCAAGAGAAAGACAAAGAACTCAGGAAGAAGTTTTTGGAAGATAAGAACAAACGAAAGGCAGAGGAAGATAAGAGGAAGGAGGACGAAAAGAATAAAGCTACAGCAAACAATGTAAGTACACTAAGGCTTGGTCTCGCTGCCATCTTTGATGAAATCACAGTACTAAAAGTCACCTGCATAATAAATGGCGAGCTCATCTTGTCTGATTTGCCAGTGACGGGACTTAATTGGGTTTGAATCCTGGTCGGGTGTACGGACAATGTTATTTTCTCAAAGTTCTACCCACTCTTCCTCCACTCAAGGGTGGATACGTTTCCATTGACTCTCCCTTCCTTGTCTACCCTATTAGCATACGTAATAATGTATAGGCCATACAAATGATAAGACAATGGAAAAAATATAGAACTAAACGTTAAGAGTTTTTTTAGAATAATCTTGTTAAAAAGAATTAATTAAAACTTTATTTAGATAATTTAATGAAAAGTATCACAACTTTTGGTATTGTGTGACAACATCACAAACTATTTTATTCTTATCTTTTTTGTTTTTACCTACCATCTTAGTTGAAATAATGTATGTTTCTTCTCAGGCATTTCAGCTGTGGAAGAGTAAAACAGATGAGGTGTTGAGATTAAAGTCAAAAGTGCAGGAGAGGAAGAAGAAAAGGGAAGAGGAAAAGAAAAAGAATGATATGCAAGAAAAGAGGGAAAATGCTCGGTCCTCATTTGATGCTTGGAAGAGAGTCAAAGATGAGCAGCTGAAAAAGAAATCTGCAGAGGAAAAGTAAGGGAGGTTCAGTTAATAGTTAACCGGCCTCGTAGATACTGACTTAGAGGTCCTGGGTTTGATGCCCGGCTGGTACAGAGGGATTTTTCTTGAAAGAGGAATAATTTACATGGTTACCAGGGTTTGGTTATTTAGGCTCAAGTTAGGTTAAGATCTTCCTTTGCTTCACTTTGTTGTATTCACTATTATCATCCCCTAATCTCATCGGGACAATGGACATGGTAAGAGCCTCTACAGAAAGGATGTACGATTAGTACATTCGGGCATCCCCTGGGCAACAGTTGTAACAATACTGATTTGAACCCCTCTCATATATGTAAAAAAGTCATGGATGAAGGAATTTTTCTTCAATAAATTATATGTAAATTATCCTTTTATTACTTCAACCATGGAGAATCACGAGCTTTTCAGAAATGTCGAAGGATTGCACCATTAAAACTTATTTTTTTCTTTTTTTAAAAGTAACTCTGTAGTGTTTACGAAAAAAAAAAAAAAACCAAGTGATGTTAGCTCCCTATACCCAATAGTAAGCTAGCCTTCATGAAACCTGTTGCCATGACGCTTTCGATTTGTTGGTTTTGACACTGGTCACGAGAGGTCCAAGGGGCAAGGGGTAGGTCATATAAAGCTGCTTTTGCGTATGAATATATAGAGAGTAGTCACATTAATCTACAGAACGTTGTAATAAACCAGTGCCATGATCTAAATAAATCGTGTGCAATATTAAAGGTTTTATTTATTTAATTAAATTATCTCACACATTCTATACCGCTTTAATTAGTGCTCGATCACGGGGCAATTATCAGCTGATTAAACAGTATAACTTTAACCGGTGCCCCAAGCAAACGTGGGGCATAATAATACTGTATCATAATTGGGCGGTGGATCACAGGCTATAAATACCAATTATCTCACAATCAATTCAAGAACGTTTCAATTGGTGCCCAATGCGCTACCGAATCATTTTAATTGGTGCCCAACGCGCTACCAAATCGTTTCAATTGGCTCCCAATTGCGGGACAATTATCACAAAATAAACCATATCACTTCAATTGGCGCCCAATCGTGGGGCCACTAAAACCGTAACGTTATAATTGGCATCCAATCGCGGGGGCAATAAAACCGAAACGTTATACAGTACATATATACTCGCTAATCTTTCCACAATACAGAGCCATGAGTGATGTAGCCCAGACACGCTATTATTACTATTTAATAAATAGGCCTGAATAACATGTTTTTATATTCAATATCACATAAGGCTTTACTGATTCCTTACTTTGGTCCTTTGATCCTTCAATTCCAAGCCAGATGAACAAAAATGGTTTCATTTTTTTTTTTTGGCGCCATAGCTAACCACTAGCGTGGGCTATCAGCATTTAATTAATTTAATAGTAAAAGAATGTTAAAAGTAGAATTTAGAGGAAATATACACTCATTTGTATGGAAAGAGAGTGAGAAATTGTTTAGGCTAAACCACCTTCAGACACTAAGTTGATATTCGAACCCTGGCCCACCCATCATTGGCAAACAAGGCTAATGCCATGATCGGAGTGGTGACCTAATTTAACTATTAATAAATGTTTGATTGGATTGAAAGCTCTGTCTAGCTGTCATTGCTATTAACAATGCAAATATCCAAAGCTTGTTTTTCCTGCATATTGGTGTTTCAACCTCCCTCGAGCCAAATACAGATACAACAATGATTTTGTATTAAATGAAATAACAATAAATGTCTTACTATAGTGTTGGGAATTGCAAAGTTCACTTTTTCAACTCGAATTGAAGATATTAAATAATCTTGAAGCCAAATCAAAGTTTGAGTATTTTATAATTAGTTGTTTTACACAGTAGAGTCTCGGAAACTCGACACTCGATAACTCGACATTCTGTGTAACACAACACGTGCACGTGCACACAGTTGTTGGCGCCAGTCAGCACAATCCAAGGTTGTTCAACTGTATAACCTCTCAGTTTGTTTGTGTAACTCGAATGGAACAGTTGTGCCGTGGTGTTTTTACAAGTGCTGTGTTTGTTAGTTTTCCATTTCAGTGTGTTATTCGAATCAATACATTATTATATGTACAGTACTGTACTTCATTTCTGTGTATTACACATATGTATATACATTATTAACACATAGTATATTGTACTGTATGTATATTACTGTTACTGTACCGTAAATACTACAATACATTACAACTGTACCTATAATATTCAATTATGTACTGTTATTCATCCTTGTTTAGTAAACATGACATAGTAAACATACATTTTATGCAAGTTCATTTGTAAAACTCAACATTTCAGTAACTCAACACCATCTCAGTCCACATTAGGTCGAGTTTCTGAGACTCTACTGTCCTTGAAAAAATACAGTGGATTCTGGTTAGTTGGGGCACTGGTTAATCAGGACAAAATTTGAAGAACAGAAACTAAACAAGTATTTAGTCTGAGTTTTTTTCCACTTATTTGGACCAACTTGTCGCTTAATTGGGGCAATGAAGGTCGTTATTGAACAACAAACTGTGTGTAGATGGTAGGCACGCTCGAAACAGGCCAGTTTCATAGTCAGACTTAGTACGCCTCAAATGTAGTGCTATTCTAAATACATGACAACACCTACCTAGACCAGAATGGAACAAGCTGGTTTCATATGTGAAACTGGTTCATTCCATTCAAGTTTAGTTAGTTGTCATCCTGTATTTTGTATAGCGCCACCATTGAGGCGTACTAAGTCCGACTATGAAACTGGCCCCATTTGGCAGCAGCCGAGTCAGTTATTGCAAAGTTGTGTTGCATTTGTTCTATGTCTTGATAGTTGGAATGACGATCACCCTTCCAACAGGGGCGGATCCAGATCATTTTCATAGGGGGGTCAATTGACCCTTGGACCCCCCCCCTCCCCCCTGAATCCGCGCCTGCCTTCCAATGCCAAGATGAAAATAATTAAGATTATGAAGAAAAACTACTAAACAAATTTCGGCAAAACACTCAAGACACAAGAAGATCGGTAAAATAATGACGATGATATACCTAAGTGAGTGACTAACCAGGATGCCAAGTGAAGTGAGATGCTATTTTATGCAGGAAGGCAATGAAGGCAGTTCTTTATCAGCATTAGATAACTGCACCGACTTTATTCAGTTGCAGTCCATAAAGAGAACACATTAGGGTACACGTGATCATTTTTTTCAAAGCTAGAACCCTTATTAATGTGTAATGGCCTTTATTTTACATATGTACATTAAATGTGTTTGCTTTTAGTTTGTTATTTTTAAATAAATGTTTCTACTAATATAAATTAAATACATTGTGCGTTATTAAATGCCACATTTATTTTATTTCATTCATATCTCCATTTGTCCATTTTTATAATGTGTTTTTCAGCTAATTGGTTAACATTTTGCTTAATTGAGGCAGCCGCTTAGTTGGGACAAAGTGATACGGTCCTGATTTGTCCCAATTAACAGGAATCCACTATATCATATTATGGTTATTTACACAACTCTATACACTAAAATTACTTGGAAAATGTTTTATTGCACACTTGTTTGTAATATTTTGTTTCAATCTTATAAATCAAATTATTATGCCAACACAGATTTTTTCCATATGAATATAAAGGAAAAATGGTGCCAAATGGCTATTTAAATTAAATATTTAAAATAGAAGAGAAGGGCAAGGCCTATACACTTACCAGAAAACTGTAGGCTTAAAGTTAACAATTAAAACACAACAAAACACATAGTTATGAAATTTTCAGGGCGCCTCAGTCCTCTTCTGCTGAAGATGTATCCTAAAATTTAATAAATGTGTTTTAGTATGTTTTTAATTGTGAATTTGGAGGTGTACAATTTTTTAGTAAGTGTGTAGGACTTGCCCTTTTATCCTCTTTTCAATGTTTTCCATATGAATATTAATTTGAAATGTACAAAAAAGCTTAGAATGGCAGTAATTGAACATAACTTGAGTATTTTAGCTGTTAATATTTTTATTGGTTAAGCTTCGAGGCAATTTTTTTTCCAAACAAAGTTGAAGGTGATGTTTGTAAACCAAACCGAAGCTTTTAACACCCCTCCTGTTGTGTGTTGCTATGTTTGTCAGGCTGGCAAATGAGAGGAGAACAAGAGAGAAGTGTGTTCGTCAGAGCGAGCGCTTGTATGAGTCAGAGCAAGCGTTTGAAGAGTGGTTGGATCATGCGGAGGAAAAGTTCTTCCCTCAGCAAAATAAAAAACAGGGATTGCGTAGACAAGTGCAACCATGGGTCCCGTGTTAAGTCATGACACGTACTTGAACGTTTTAGCGCTTGTATTAACTTAGCACTCCTAGGAACTTTGTATTTTATAATATGGTGTTGGTGTTGAGGTTATCATCGACACACAACTAAGCATTTGTTTCTCGAGATCAGACTCCTTTGGATTGAGTCCATCCAAAACTCTAGTACAGAGGTTTTCAACTATTCTTTTTAGTTGGGTACCATTTCATTCATAAAAACTAAAGTACACCAAAAGCTTAATTTTAAAAAATTAATCGATTAAAATCATCTTAACCAGTCATAATAGTGTTATTTAAAAACCAATTGCACGACTTAGGAAGGAAGTGTGTTACTTTGATTAAAGTAGTTCATCAAACATAATTAGCTAAGTATTTTATATTTTAGACTACAGCAATGACATTTCACTCAATTAAAATTTATTTGCAGCTAGAGTGAAAAAAAATATACATATTGCGAAAACAATGCAATTATTTGGGTGTAAATACGTAACTAATGAGCTCCCTGGTATTGTTTAAAAGAATACTTTTTTATGTTGGGTTCAAATTAGGTTCACTTGTAGAAAATTAAAAGCTGCATTACTAAATTATTTTCACATACTACTAGCAAATATACAGGATTTCTACCGGGTCACCAAAGCCATGAAAAAGTTACTAAAAAAAAAAAGTCACGAATTTTCAATACTTTAGTCATAAAGTCATGAAAATATTGTTGTTTGAATTTCCTGCGCATTGTAACAACGCGAATGCATCGAATGTCAAGTCGCCCACTACCCATGATGCCGTGCGCTAGCCACAAGCTGCCTGATTGTTTTTACTATGATACCAAGGACAAGGTTAACATTCACCATCTGGTTAAAGCTTAATGTTGCGTGTGAGTGCATTATGGCTATATATGCATTATATAATGTTTGACCATTTACTAAAGGAATTTTGTGGTCAAAAAAGGTCACCAAAAAGTCACTAATTTTTGTTTCTCCAACTCAGTAGACACCCTGATATACCGCCTATTCTTAGATGCTCACAGGTTGGAAACCACTGCTTTAGTCCATAGATTTTATCTTCTAGAGATTTAAACATCATCACACACTGTACTCATGAAAATATTTTCAAAAATTGCAGATTTGAGGCACTTAAATATCTGTGCATTAAATTGATTTACCATTATTTAATCTAAAACAACATGTACAAGTCAATAGTGTGACAAGCTATGTTTATTGGATTAATATTATTCAAATAAATTAAATATATAAAGCCTTGCATAACTGTAAGTTTGGTTGCAATATGGAATAAAATAAGATCATTGTGGCTAAAGAAAGGCAAAACAGGGAAAACCTGGAAAAGTCAAGGAATTATTTGATGTTAGGGAATTTAAATACTTGAATAATTCTGTAGCTAAACATTTAAACAAAATTGAGAGATTTTGTTTGTCGATGTTGGCAAAATTCATTGCCTAGATATGGCATTCTTAACATGAGATGGTTGTACAGGGTCTGTTTTATAACTCATTTATACAGGGACACAAATATTACCTGATTAAATAGAAAATGAATGACAACTTATAAGAATGTTGATGCTTCGTAGCTTAGGATTTTTAGAAAATAAGTGATCAATGTAATAAACAAAAAAATTCCCATCCACCAAGAAAAACTGTAAAAAGGCTAGGTCTGAAATTCTTTTAAATGTTGTTTAAAAAAACCTGATAAAGTCAAGGAATTTCATAGTAAAAGTTTCGTAGCCACCCTGAAGATTGATTACGTACACATATTAGTTGTTTAAATTAGCTTTATTGTTCTCTATTGAAACAGATACTTATTTGATATTTTCAAGATTTATAGAGAGATGTTTTTTCTATGAATAGAGTTTATCAACACCCTTGATTTTTACTAAGGGAGTCTAGGTAGTCATACCTAGTTGTAAAAAAACTAAGGGCGTCAAACTCAATTACTTAATACTTTGATTAACTATATTGTTATTGATATCAAAAGAATCAGAATCAATATGTTATCAAATTACTTCATGGCATTAGGAACTCGAAAGTTAATTGCCGCACTTACAAAAGTACGTCATTCATTCTTATCTTGAGCTAGTTCTATCCAGTCCACCTCATTAAACCTTAACTCAGAGTGGGCCAAACAGTCTATCGTGAATGACCGATCGATCGCGGCTGCTTATTTTGGTCAATCACCTTTGTGATTGATTAAAATAGCTTGAGGGAGAAAAAATTAAAGAGAGGGCTTGCAGCAACTACAAATGCATCATTGTAAAGCATCTTAGTGCTTTTGACTAATTTAACAGCTCACTGTAATACATTGAAACATAAAGTTTAGGGGAAGGACAAAAGTACCATCATATTAATTAGCTTTACAAATGCTTTCACGTCATAATTGCTTCTTTTAAAATCAAAGATTGAAAAAGGCAATTTAAAAAACTTTCATAGCTAAAAAAAAATCTGCATAAATGGAAGAAAGCTCCCTTTATGAAATATTTTGTACTGAAATACAAAAACTTTTACAAGAATTGGAAATACAGTTTCAAGATGTGAAGCATTTTGATCAAAAATTGTCTTTTTTATCATTTATGTTATTCCCATGAAAAAAAGAGCCTCTGAAAATAAATTCTGGGCTCTGTCTTACGAAGAAAATTACCTATGATTAAGGTCCATTGCCCTTCATTTGACTGCGTATTTTGATTCAACCCACCTCTGTGAAGCAGCAGCTTTTCCTCAAACTAAGATTATAAAATCTAAATGTCAACTTACACATTGAAAAGAGGATTTAAGGGCAAGGCCTACACAATCATCAGAAAACGGTAGGCCCTCAAAGTTCACAATTAAAACGCAAAAAAAAAAAAAAAAAAAGCCCCCACATAATTGTGTAATTTTCATGGTATATCAGTCCCCTTCTTCATGATCCAAAAATGTTGGAATTATGGTAGCTTTGAGAATTTAGGTGGCATTATAAATTAAAATATTAGAAAAATGTACAGAAAAGGAAAATAGAAACAAAATTGTTGATAATGGTGAAGGGAAAATGTCAGTGTGTAATCAAAAGTGACTGGTGTACCCTGAAAATTACATAATTATGTGTTTTGTTGTGTTTTAAATGTGAGCTTTGAGGCCTACAGTTTCCTGGTAAGTGTATAGGCCTTGCCCTTCTATCCTCCTTTCAATGTTTAATTTAATAAAGCCGTTTGTTGCCATTTTTCCTTTGTTTACAAAATTTAAATGTCAAAGCTGTCTGATGAACACTTACAATCCGGCCTTAGTTCACGCCTGAGTAATTATTATTAGCTAACTCTTATTCAACAGACTATTTGAAGATATGTAGTGTCATGCATCAACTTAAAAGTCAAGTGATTAATGAAAAAATACTTTTTTCGGTGAAATTATATATTACAGTAATATAGTTTGATGGAAAATTCAGTTTTAGTCAGTGAAAGGGTTATACGTTTGTATATGTAATATAATTTTACTGTTAAAATACACCAAAATCACTAGATCCAAAAGTCTGGCTACTCCTGCCCTATCTCTTTCAGGTCCATTATAATGTTTAATAACAATGAGGAGACCCGCTTAGGTGGCCGAACAGGCTAAGGTGTCACTCTAGTGTTAGACTGGCCTGCTGATAACGGGTAGATCAGTGTTCGAATCCCGGTGGTTGGGTCTACTGAGGGAGGTTTTCCCCTAAATAGTTTCCCACTCTCCTTCCACGTAAATGTGGGTTTATTATCTCTAAAATGCTTCCTTCCTCATCCCCACTCCATTAGTAGAGTAATTTTCATATATGTGTACAACTTGAACATATAAGACATGATATAAAAAAAGATGGTCCAATGCTGTGTCTAGGTATAATAATTTTTGATACCTCAATTCTTAGCTCTCAAATCCCGATAAATGCTGTACTTGACATGTGTCATTTGTGTTCTAGTAATTTTGTGAAAATCAATTATGTTAGTTTTGTTTAAGTAAATTCTTACTATCTCCACCCCCGCCCAACAACTTATTACAGTATTATATCAAAAAATAAATGTTTAATGTTAGGTTGGATGAATGGAAAAGGATTGAATTTGTAAATGTTGAAGAATCACAATAGTGAATTAAAAAAATTGGGGTTGAAATTCTAAGAATAATAACTGAAAAAGACAGGATTTTTAATAAACTATAGCTATAAAATGTATATACAAATGAAAAATTTCCCAATGGGTTTGAAATGTTTGAAGACAGTGTTGAGACACTGTAAAATAATTTAATGTAAGCGATAGGGAAGAAATCCATCCAACATGAAAGGTGAGGTTAGAACTTTATAGAAAAAAAAAAAACTTTCTTCTACCTTAATTTCTTCCTACATTTTTCATTTATTTATGCATTCTGTTGCAAGTGGCTACCCACTTTTTCTAAAAAATAATGTTTGGAGGGGGGAATAAAGTCGAATTCCGTTTAACACTAAGTAGTGTTACTTCTTTGGAATGATGTATAATTTTTATTTTGAAGTTTAACATACCCATGCTAATCACAAGACATTGTTAGGATTGTCAAATCTCGCAGATTGCGGTGGGCAGGACATGCAGTACCAATGGAAGAATCTAGAACTGTGTTCAGGATATTGACTGGTAAACCCACTGGGAAGATTATTATTATTATTAGCACCACGACTTACTACCCTTTCGGGTTATACGCACTTACGCTAATGTGCAATGGTAGGGTGTTTGTGAGATGAAATGGAGGACCTACAGTTTAACGTTGGATCCGAACCACGGTGGAGGCCTGGCATTCCTCACATTCACAAGTTGTGATTAATACACGTCTTGTCAGAGGTGAAGGAAGGGTTTGGCAATCAGATAAATCTGTGCAGGGACCAAGGATTGAACCCCGGACCTCAGCACAGAAGTCCGACACCTTACCCCTAGACCGCCAGGTCACTTCACTGGGAAAAGACCATCGGAAAGACCTATACACAGATGTGAGGAACATTAAAATGGACTTGAAAGAGATGGCGTGTACTGAGGCAGACTGGATAGAACTAGCTCAATATAGATGGCCTACTTTTGTAATCGCGGTAATGAACTCTTGAGTGCCTGATGCCATAGAGTAAGTAAGTTTAATCAAAATTAGAATAACATTTTAAAATATAAGACAATACTAAATATATTTGGAAGAAGGTACAGGGAAGGTAGGTAAAAACATATAAAAGGAACGAACACAATATGGCTTTTACAATGAAAAGAAGAACACAGTTCATACTTTACATTGCTGCCATTGGACAAAGAGGTAATGGCTGTCTCTTAAAGAAAATTGATTGTTATCGCCAAATTCCCTGACTATGTTTCATTCTATCGGAACTCATCAGTAGGGATTGTGAAACATGCAACACGACTTCTTAAAAGAGGAAACCAAAAAAACACAAAGGGAGAAAAAAAGAAATGTGTAAAGAACGATAGGGCACATGTAAACGAAATAACAAAGGACAAACACGGGAAATATAGACAATACTAAATACTAGAGATGGAACGCTCAAATCCCTCACTTCCTCGAATTTAATGGTATTTGAGAAATTCGAGATTCTTAAAAATCTCAAAAAAGTATATTGAATACAATTATGAAACCCTCGACTTGAAATATCAATTTTATGCAATTGGTAAAAGGAATTATATAGACCTACTCGATGTAATTGAGGACAAAATTATATTGATTTATTATTATTTATTAATTATTCATTATTATAATTAACTATTATTTATTAATTATTATTATTATTATTTGGCATTCCACACATTCACAAGTTGTGATTAATACACGTCTTGTCAGAGGTGTATATCAATATAATTAATTTACTAAAAAAAAGTTTTATTTGTTGTTTATGACATAGTAGATATGATAGACAAAATATAATTTGTTGGCGACACAAAGTCTCAAACAACTTCTTTTAAATTGAAATCTCAATATTTCACTATAACTAAAATGGTAAATTTTTAAAAATTCAAGAATTCAAATTTGGAATTGAGATTTGAAAGAAAATTCAAGATTCACATTTGAGATTCGATTTCGAGAAATATAGAATTCAATCCATCACTACTAAAAAGAAAAGAAAAAATATTCTTGTAGATTTCACTGCGCAAACTTTTTATTATTACAAAAACTGAACTATACCAACCAAAACACAAATTATTAACACTTTTTGCAGTGCAATTAATAAAACTTCAACATTTCACAGCAAAATTTATTTATAATTTTAGCATTTGTACACATTCAACATAAGAAAAATAACAGGAATTGTGTCATACAATGTCCATTATTTATTTTTATAACCTCATCATTCTCACCTGAAACATCCTCCAATGTTGATCTGGTCAGATAAACAAATTAGAGCAAATTGTTCACTATAGTGTTAAAGCTTCATTTTTATACATAAAGATTTATACAAAAACACAAGTTACAATATATTATAATGTAGCAGAAATACAGAAAAAAACAGAAGACCATTCATTCATGAAAACTTCATCTTTGGCAATATTTGTGTCCCTTGCATCCTAACGCTCAGCAGAAATTGTAGATAAAAAACCTGGGGATCAATAATTCTCAAATTATCAAACTGCTTAGCTCAGTCAATAGAGCTTGTGCTTACTTTTTTTTCTTCTGCAGTGCGTCCTACCTGTTAGTGCTATCCGCATATTTACTCTAGGGAAGTAGGGATGAGCAAGGTAGAATTTAGAGGAATACATCCACATTTGCATGGAGAGAAAGTGTGAAACCTTAATGGAAAACCACTCTCTGTACACCCAATCAGGATTTAAACTCTGACCTACCGGTCACCGGGAATCCATTCTATTGTGCGATATGTGCTTAACAAACCAAGGGTTCAAGGTTCATGATGGGAGGCAAGATTTATCATTGGTAAACTAGATTTGTTGACTTTCAATAAATGGTAAATTAACTTCTCGGTGTCTGGTTGTTGTGTCTGTCCTAGAATTAGTGGGAAACAGCGAGCACACTAGCTGGTACTAATGTGCTTGGACACCAATAAATGCACTTAATTCTCAAATTCATATTTTATATTCTTCCTAACAAGTGGTGAGTTAAGAATACTTTCTCATTGAAGGCACATGCTCTTTCATTGCCGTATTTCAGATTAGGCCAGAGTGGTGTTTTCTGGAGTTAATAAAACTGCTCCTAGGCGGTACCACTAAGTAGAGTGTTATTTCAATGCTAGCATTGGCTTCCAATTTCCATAGTGGTAGCATTATGCACAGCAAAAACTGGCAAAACTCTAACACATATTACTCACAATAGTACAGTGTTTCAAAACATCTCTGTGTTGTAACTGTAAGCTTTAATTTATCTCACTGGTGTGAACCTAGTATAGGCCAAAGATATTTTACAAACGCACACAATTAAGGTTTGGAATTAAGACCTATTCATAAGTTTAACATAATATATAAGGGCTCTACCTCCAATGTAAGTTCATTTGTCAATTTTATTTTGATGTATCATTATTTAGGCTTATTAAATAATCTAACCCTTTAACATGTAAATTATCACAATTGCGAATTTAAATTTGCATAATTTTTTCATTAAAGTTACTAAACGATAGTATAGTATAGTAATAAATACCACAAACTTTAATATAAACAAAGTCTGAAACCATTACAAAAACACATTAAAGACGATCATATTTAAAAAAAGGAAAAATTATAAAAAATATCAAGATACATCCAGGCTTTCCATACGGTGATGCCACATCTACACAAAATCATACTGTGAGTACTCATAAATATCTGGGCTATCTCTGCTCATAGTTTCACTATGACGAAGTTGCCTTGTCTCTGCCAAACCCTCAAGATGGAGGCTCACTGCATGCCCTCGAAGGCCGAATCGTCAAGCGTGTGCAGCCAATTGAAGATCATCATGTTTCGCTCGTATTTGGACAGAGGTTTCCCTCTTTCTCTCTCTACATCCCTGATGGTAAGAGGCAAGTTTTTGTTGGCGCGCTGCTTCACAACACGCAGCATCGCCTGGGTGCCCGGAACAGCCAAACGGGTGGGTCCGGGGCCTGTTCCTCCTCCCCCGCTGCCCCCAGTCGAAGCGGCCGCTGTGGCCGCACTCACCTCCAGCTGGTCTAGGTTGAACTCGCTCTGGGATAGACGCTCCAGTGCCTTGTATGTCGTTAAGAGACGCCTCCGGATGTAGTTTTGACGGACCTGACCAACAGTTAATATTAAAAGGTCATTTAACAACAATTCTCTCTTTATAAACATTTATTAACACTTAGTTCCATAACACTCCTGAAAGGTGATACAAATATTGCCTGGCCTATTGCTTAACTTAATTAATATTATAACTTTAAATAATATAAATTAAGAGAATAATACAAAATACAAATAGTAACTAAATATTAACAATATTTCTTATAACCAGGCATGTGTGTGAATTACATCTTGACTTCGGGAAATATCAATTTTTTGTGGAAACAATAAAACATTTAAAAATAATGTTCCACTTTAGATGTGTAATTATTTTTTAGATTTATAATTTTAGTTTAAACTTAGCCTTCCCATTCATTCCAATTTAAAAAAAATTGATGACTGAATAAAATCTTAGGGTGATTTGATCTCAGTTAGGGTCGGGAAAAGAGAGAAAAACTTTAATTAGGTTGTAATTTAGTTGAGCAATAAATTTAAATTCTTTAATCTTGTAGAATTTTTTAAAGAAAAAAATGTATACAAAATTTGTGTATTAATTTAATTTTTCCAAATAAATATTTTTATATTTTGTCTAACAAGTGTTGGCTAAGGTTTTGATGTAAGGTAAAATAAAACTCCTAGGTCTAAGTCAGCTATTATAGTTGTGTGTTTTTAAACAAATATTTTTGATATATATTTAGAATGTATTTATATATATTTATAAATAAATGTATTCTAGCTAAAAGAGTTCTTAAATAAAAAAACTTACTGTGTGAATTAAAATAATTACTTACGCAGTAAAACATCGAGATATTCAAACTAATCTGAATAAATAAAAGTGAGCCACAGTCTTGTCCATAAGAATAACAAAAATATTTCTCAACTGAGCCAGTGTGTCTGGTTACCTCTTACATTTTAGTTTCTAAACCTTTCACAAAAAGCGCTGTTGGACTTCAAAAATACTAGTTTACCAAATTCAATCCTTCATTGTAACCTTTTAATATTATTTCTACCCGAAAAGTCCCAGGAAATGGTTTTTCCCACCAGTTTCGGGAACATCTAATTTCTCAAAAAATTTTCCTGAATTTCGGGATCCCAAACAGACCTAGGTAATTACAATCCATTCATTATAACATTCATACATTCAGTTAATGTTGAGTTTATCCTATAGCTATATTGGTTCTGAACCACCAATAAACAGTATTATAGCTCTGAAACAAATTTCACTTAAAAAATTGAAAAAAATAGAAATTTAAGAATATGAGTCTCAAGTCTGAAATTTTCTTGAATCCTCGAATTTTGAATATTCTTTAGGATTCAGGGATTCTAGGTTATAATCCCTAATTATAACTTAAGATTAAATTAAAGTTCATTTTGAGAGAATCGGCCAAACTAAAATGATTCACATAAGTTATATAGTTATTAATTGAATACAATCACTAATGGCTAGTGACAATAATAATGGAATACAATCACTAATGGCTAGTGACAATATTAATGGAATACAATCACTAATGGCTAGTGACTATTAATTGAATACAATAACTAATGGCTAGTGACAATATTAATTGAATACAATCACTAATGGCTAGTGACAATATTAATGGAATACAATCACTAATTGCTAGTAATGATAGTATTCCAAGGTCGCTACAGAAAGGGAAAACAAGGAAATGTCAGGGAATTTAATTAAAATAAGTAAAAGTCTGGGAATTTAAGTATTTGAATAATATTTCTGCACTTAAACCCGTATACAAAAGTGAGATATTGCGTTTCTGTGTTCATAAAATGCATTGTTCGGATATGGCAGTCAAAACATAAGATATTTGTAAAGGGTTTGTTTTCCATACAACATTTAAACAAGGACACAAACAATACCTAAAACATTAAATACTGTAAAAATAACTTACAACAATGTTGATATTTAGAGGTTTAGTAGCAGTTAGGATAGTTTTTGAAAATTTTTGATCATTGGGAGAAATGAAAAAAAATTGCTACTTACCAAGGAAAAAACTGTAAAAAAGGTTGGATATTAAAAAAAAATATCATCTGGAAAATCTAGTAAAGTCAGGGAATTTTATAATAAAAGTTTTGTAGCCATCCTGTAGTTGAATACAGGCACTAACTGCTAATTGTGATAGTGATTAGATCCAAACATTAACTACCAACAATGATAGTGTTTCAATTCAAACTCTAATTACTATAAGAATGGTTATTGAATCCAAACATGTAATTATAATAATTGAATTTAAACATTAAAACTCATCATCATCATCATCATCATCATGAACAGTTTCCAGCCACTGGTTGTTTCTGTTTGGAGCATAAGCAAGGCCATGCTAGATATACAGGCCTTAAGGCTCCCCCACCACTCAACTGCACGTCACTCGATGGTAAGGCCACCGTAGTCAGGGAGGAGGCTTGGGGGTTCAACCCCTCCCCCCCCCCGAAATTTTATGAACAAAATATATATATGACTTTATTAATTTTGTGGTTCAAACAATATCATAATTAATGTACAAGTACAAATTAGGGGGCTGTATAGCCGTAAAAAGCACTTCAGAGAACTTATAAAGGTGTTTAATATTTAGAATTTTTCCTTGCCTTCAGCAATTAGGGAGTTATGTTACTATAAACACAGTTTTGAGAGTTTTCAGAGATGTTTAAATATATAGTTTTTTCCTAGTCGCCGGCAGTTAGGGGGTTATGTTGCCATCAAAAACATTTCAGACAGGACTAGCTTCAAGAATTGTTTATCCCTTAGAATTTTTTCTAGCCTCCGGCAATTGGGGGATGTGCCCACATAAACACCCCCCCCCCCCCCCCC
>CABFWB010000551.1:63308-86737 GCA_902151455.1 Timema bartmani
AAGGGACAGATGGCTGAGGGGAGTAAGGAGGAGTGTGGAGGAGAGCGGAGAGGACTAGGCCAAGGTGGAGGGAGAGAGGTGGTGGGAAGAAAGAAGGCAGTGAAGAGGCTTATGTTCCAAACAGACTCAGCCAGTGGTCGGAAGCTGTTCATGATGATAATTATGATGAGTACATTTAATGCCATCGTATGTCTTCACAAATGATGTATTCTGGGCACTCTCAGACATACTCACGGGAACTTTTATAGTTAAAATGTAATAAAAACAATCACTTAGAATTGAATGGATGGATTTATTATAGTTTAAAGTAATTGCGGCAGCCCACAAGGATATCTCCCGGTGCTCCGGTCCACACCTGCCATCATATATCCTCATACTAGTCCAGGGGTCCCCAATTATTTTTAATGGAGGTCCGTTTTAAAAACTCGACATACTTCCGCGGTCTGGCAAAACTTTAACAGTAGCTCAAGTTCAAGCCCCATAGGACTCTACTAATTCAAAAACGGGATTTTCTTTCCTTTTAGTTATTTTACTTATTTATTATTGCTGGCCTTCCATGTATACTACCCGCCAACCACCGAAATAACATAATTTCTTCTGTTTTTCGCTATCTCATCAAGATCCTTGAAAATGTATCTGCGGCCCGGATGCGGACCGCGGTCCGCCATTTGGTGACCACTGTACTAGTCCTTTAGATGAGTTTATGATATTTTTGGTGCACTTATAGTCACTGGGACTATCATCCTCCTATTCCTATTCCCTAAATGTGTATATAATTGTTACGTTTTAACACCAAAGTTACTAACGCGCTAGTCTTGTGTTGGACTAGACTGCTGATGACGGGGAGATCGAGGTTCGAATCTCAGTCGGGTGTACTTAGGTTTTTTACACAATGGTTTTCAACTCTTCATTTGCGCAAATGTGGGTACACTTCCTCCAAATATAACCTTCCTAATCTCTATAATCATTATCATAATTAGTACATAAGCTTATAACCCGAACGGGTAGTAAGACGTGGGGCTAAAAAATAAATAAAGGTAGGATTGACGAAGGTATTTTTAATGAAATGCACCCGCATTAGAATATAGATGGGATGTGAAAACCACAGTGAAAAATCACGCCGGTCCGGTGCATTGTGCCAATATTTGATCCGCGAGTCCACCAGTGCGGTAGGTAGAACAACATTGATTGTTTCAATAAAAGTGAAACAATGCCCACCATATTGTCAGCTGCATCCTAAGGTTGCACGTGATCATGAAGTCACCACGTGACCTTACTTCGTTTATTGTGGGGTTTTTAAAAGCGCTCTTTTGACCTTTAGTTTAAATACCCACCTTCTAACCTTTTATAATTAAAAAAACACATTCTTCTGCTTTGTTTCATTTTTTAATAAGACTTCACAAACAATTGTTTGTATTTTTATCGATCGCCTGGAGCAAACTCTTGGCTTGTTTACAAAATAAATGTCACTGGCCTGTAATGTAGAATGTCAGGTCTCTTAGAATCGGTGATACTTAACTGGCGATACTTGCAGACGATGGAATCACATCTCATAAATAAAGAAAGGAAGATGTTATTGCTTTTCTTTAAATTGTCAATATGCGAAGTTATCAACTCATAAATTATTCAAACAAACAATGCTACCAATATCGCCAAGCTTTAAAACCAAAGAACAAGATAGTTAATAGTTCGACACCTTCACTCAGTTGATATCACGTCTGTCTGCTGAGCTCAGGGACCTAAGTTCAACACCCGACAAGGGTGTTCCTATGAAATTATTTATGTCACAGTTAAATTAATAGTCTAGGGTCTGGTTTATATATGTATTCGAGGAATAATTTGTAGTTAATAGCTATAGTTGGTTTAGTGACACGTTGGCGTTTTATGACCGTCTACCGGTTGTATGTTTGTATCGTACTCAACCCGAAGGTTTGTTGGATCCTTAACAGTAACATCGTCAGATGTAAGAGTCTACGCAGCACTGAAGAGGTATATTTATATAACTTATTTTTATACATGCATACACACTTTCACCAAAAAATAACAACTTAGGATTATAAATATATATATATATTTATACATATCATTCTTAATCAAATAAATGCATAATAAAATGCAATCAATTCATTTTTATTTGAATTATTAGCTATTTCACATTTGCCACTGAGGGTTTCCATTTAGATTTTCAGGATACGGTGAGGGCTGCATTTTCAGTGAGTGCGGGTCGCATTTGGCCCTCGGGCCACCAGTTGGACCACACCGCCTTAGTCCATACAAGAAGATCAAGTGCATTGTAAACACTATATACAACCAGAGATGGATCTGGGCTGCCGGTTACTTATAAAAAAGAGTTGTGTTTTCATCCGTCTCACGAATCTGTTCGGTCAGTTTGACAGGTGAAGCTTATTTACATCACTTGTCAAAGTGATAGCCTATATTTGTGAGGCGGGTGAATATGAAACTGTTTTCTGGTATGTTTTCAAGTTTAGACAATAATTGGAAGAAATTAATTCTTTTTAATGCTTTTGCTTTATTACTGACTACCAGTGGCTTACCACCCGCCCGGGCTATCCGCATTTTAGTTATGCTAGTAGGGAAGGGAGGGGTAAGGTTGAATTAGGAGGAAACACACCTGCATTTGCGTGGAGGGAGCGTCAAGAAAATATTCAGGAAGAAAAAATATCTTCACTTCAACCTGTCGGGATTCGAACCTCGACCTTCAATCATCGGCAAACCTAGAAAAGAACATACTGACGCTTTGTCAGTGAGATTAATCCTAAAGTGTAAAGATAAGGAAAGGTAGTTTTTTAAAGGAAGCGCACCCACATTAATGCGGATACACCTATCTGTGATTTGAGCCACGACATCTCTTAGGCCAAACTATTTATACCAAATGGTCATTGGCTCTGGGTATCTCTAGTATTAATACGTTCTCTCTCTCTCTGTGTAAAACTGAGCTAGTCCAATTTTCACAGGTAGGACCTTATTTTTACAGCTAAAAACGTTACTAGGTCCATTTTCACAGATTCATACACCAGCTCAAGGTACCGTCAGCTGTCTCTTTTGATAAATAATATCTACATCTCTAAAATAACACTGATAATATAGAAAACTGATTAAACATTTACCGTATAGAATATGTTTGTATTTTCTTGAAGGGTATTTCTATTAAAATTGGATTGTATGTTTGTTAAGTGACAGGTCTCAGCTAACGCACTGAGGTAATCGACGCTCTGTAATATGGGCGTGGTCAGGAAGCCTCCCTCGGCTACTAACTGGATCTCCCTTTATTCCCCTTCAAGCCACACACACACACACAGGCACGCACGTCACTCGCCCCTGTCCAACGCAATTAGCACGACAGCAGCTGCTCACGTTGTGCCCCTAACACGGCGCTGCTGTTTCTTTTATTATGGTTGAAGGGGAGTGGTGTGTTACGCAGGGTATTTTCAGGGCTAGATAGGTGACCCTAATTCTAAGTCAACTCACTCTAAAACAGCAGAAAGATCAAGAAGGTCGTATTTATAGAGGGCTGCTAACGATTCTGAATCAAGAGGCAGGGGTTAATTGTGAGGGTGGTCCCGATAGGGGGGGTTATGTGAAGTGTCACTGTGATGTATTAATATTTTATTTTTTATAAATTGTTTCGTCTGGTAAACAAATTAATACAAATTTTAATTGAAGTCACAGATACTTTTATAAATATTTCTTCTTCTCTCTCTGAAGCGGCTTTGTTTGTATTATCATAAAACTCTATGGCTTGAGCCCACGGTCGAGCTATATGGACCGAGCGGCCACCACCGTTAGCAGTAAGCGAAAGTAGTGCTAACATTTGCGGTTAGAGGGTGTCACGTGGTCAGCGCAGTGAGCCCTCCTGCGGTTAATCTCAGTTTTCCATAATGGTAGCTTTTCAAAGCCGTCAGAAGTCAGCTGTGAGCTGTCAGTCAGCACCACATAAGCTAAAACTGAGGTATAGCTCCTCATTTGTCCTCATGAGGATGAGATTGACCCCGTTTCAGACCCACTGTTTCACAAATAAATTCTGGAAGTGTCACTGATTTATACTTGTTTTCAATCTCCACGTTTTACTACTTTACGCTATACGCATACATGATAATTACTTTGATGAGGTAGGAGGGAGGAAGGAAGCATTTTAGAATTAATCCATCCGCATTTTGTGGAAGGAGAGTGGAAAACCATTTAAGGAAAACTGCCTTCAGTAGACCTGAGTGAGATTCGAACCCTGATCTCCCGGTCTTCAGCAGACCATTCTAACACGATATTGAAGCATTATACCATCGAGCCACTGAACTCGGTAGTCCGCTAGTTGGACCAAGGCCTCGGAAGGGGTAAATGAGGAGATATCTTGGGAGACACTGCTATGAAGTGTCTGGAGGAATGGCGATCTCTTTTGGAAGACCTTAAATATACGGAACATTTCGTATTAATATATTGGTGACACTTTCTACCAACTTTATAATCTTACAGTCGACTTCGGCGGTCTTGAGGTAAAGTGCTCACCTCAGGACCAGATACTCGTGGGTTCAAACCCAGTCGGGGCTGACGGATTTTTCTTAAGCGATAAAAATCTGTAGTACCACTTCCTTTGGAGGGAAAGTAGATACGTTTGTCCCATGTCAATTTTGGCATGAAAAATTACCCTGGAAGGTATGTGAAAATACATTTTCCGTCAAAAATTGGTAGGCCCTTTCGCTCTCGCTCAAAGAAATTCTCTTGTGCTGATATAATCAGTCGGTTCAGAAAGTGAACGTCGAATAACCCATATAAATATCTAAACAACAGTTTTACAACGTTAGATTTTACCTGTGTTAAAATTATTAATGTTTGTTCATGACAATTTTGACTTTTTCTGGTAGAAATAAATATATTACAACGTTAGATTTTACCTGTGTTAAAATTATTAATGTTTGTTCACGACAATTTTAACTTTTTCTGGTAGAAATAAATATTATGTAAAAAAAAAGTCCTAAGTATAAGCCTAGCAAATATGGGCTATCACTTTGACAAGTGTTGTAAATAAACCTCACCTGTCTAAGTGACACAACAGACTTGCGAGACAAACAAACACCTAACTTTTTTTTTAAAAAAAGTAACCAGTAAAGTGTCCTAAAATTACAACGTGTCACTAAAACCACCAATAACTACTGATTCAGAATTATTTCTTGGATACATATAGCAATCATACACCAGACCACTAGTTTAACATGTAATTTAAAGGTATAAATAATTTAATGGGAATAGATTCTCATCCCTTGCCTGGTCCCTTAGCTCAGCAGGCAGACGTGATACCAACTAAAATAAAGTGTCGATATTATCTAGTTAAGTGTCCTTTGGTTTAAAGCTTGGAGATATTGGTACGACTGTTTGTTTGGATGAGTTATGAGTTTACAACTCCACAAGTTGACGATTTTTGTTGGTGAATATAGCCTCTCCCATCACTAGTTTTAGTGGCTGAGTGGTCATTAGTAATAAAATACACTGATACGACGTAGGACTAGCTCAATAATAGTATAATGTGTTTTGTGTGGGCTTAGTACTGTTATCCATATACTAAAATATGATTTTCCTGACTCAGATGTTGGATGTTTGGTATGGTTGTCTCAGTTTGAGTTGGTTTGTAAGAGGAGTTCCGACACAGTTATAGGATTATAAAGTGCACGAAGAACATCCCTGATAAAATTAACATAAAGTTTAAACTACGTAAGTATTTATGTTGGACAATCTTCAAGGTAGAATAATAAGACTAATTAGGACATCTCATGTTTTCATTAGCTTAATTCATTGAGAATATAGTGTCCCTTGCACGTGTTGATAATACAACTTGCATTACATGGCTGTATTACATGTGGTGTTATACATATCTCACGGCGACAGTAGTTTAAGAATTCAATTCCCCTTGCACTTTTGATGATACAACCATGCACTACATAACTATATGACATGTGGGTGTTATACATATCTCACGGTGTCAGTAGTTTAAGAATTCAATTCCCCTTGCACTTTTGATGATACAACCATGCACTACATAACTGTTTGACATGTGGTGTATATACATATCTCACGGCGTCAGTAGTTTAGAAATTTAGTGCCCCTTGCACTTTTGATGATACAACCAGGCACTACATAACTGTTTGACATGTGGTGTTATACATATCTCACGGCGTCAGTAGTTTAGAAATTCAGTGCCCCTTGCATATTTGATGATACACCTTGCATCACATAAATGTACGACATGTAGTGTAATACATATCTCAAAGCATCAGTAGTTTAATGGATAGGCTTGAAACATATATTTTTGTAAAATAGGAGCTTCACCTTTCACAATCATAAATTAACGGCTGGGGAACTGAATGAAGCGTCTATTCTAGAGTTTAGATAGTCTGTAAGTCGTATGGTAGTTCAGAAAACACACATTAAATATGCCTGGTAAAAATAAAACACATAAGGAGTCTTCATATAAATTGATCATAGAATTTTGAGTCCATTTAATTACTATGGCTTGGCTAAGGCTCTAGGGGCCCCGGGCTCGATCCCCGGTGCTCTCAGACTTTTCTGTGAAGTAGTGTGTCTAGAACGGTGTTAGACTCAACCTTTTGAGGACAAATGAGGAGATATTTGAATGAAAAAGTAGCGGCTCCGGTCTAGAAAACTGAGATTAGCGGCTGGAGATTTCGTTGTGCTGATTCCATAACACCCTCTATCTGTAGAAGCTGGCACCATCTTCGCCAACAGACTGTGGCCACTTGGTCGATATAGCTCGATTGCGGGATGACGTTTTGGAGTTTTTTTAATTACTATGCAATTTATAGGATGGATTAACGCTAATTTAAATATTAATAAAGATAATGTTATTGTGATTTTTTTGGTTGCTTTTTATTAATATGCCCCTCATCAGGGTCATTATTACCCCTTCCACACCTCCCACAACCCAAATAATAACTCTCCATCAAGCCTCCAGTTGAAGATATTGTCAAAGGTTTATATAGTTATTAATATAGCTGTGAATGTGGGGTTTGGGTGGGGGGAAATTAAGGGTGACGCTTTCATGATGCCAGGAAATTGCTCGAGTGCTTGTTATCGTCAGAGGCTGGTATTGGTAAAAGCTTTTAGCCTTCTAACTTATTCAATCAAATACTTTCAACTGAAAAAGGAAATGATAGAAGCGAAAATTTACTCGACTGAACGTAGGAGGATCTATTTCGTTTAGCACTCACTATATCTTTATGTCTTTGATGTTGAATAAAATCTAATTTGAGAAAAATGTATCTATAGAGAGCTACTTTACGTTATTAAGTGATGCACGGCGTGTACTTTCTAGATACGGAACCAAATTATTATACTAATTACAAAGTAGCTTAACCTACAGTCCGATTAAAATATCAAGGAACTTATTTTATAATTATAAAAGTTACTGAAACAGTTGTCATGTATTTGTACGTAAAGTCTAAAGTCATGTGCAAAAGTAATTTTTGATACATATTACTAACATCAATAAATAATACTAATAAATTAGAATATTTTATCAATGTTGACTTAAAAAAATTGTTTTTTATCTTCTGTTTTTTCTACCATAATACAACCGCAACTCCAAAGGTTTAGCTACTGGATGAATCTATACCTGAAATACATGGTACGACACAATCGCACAAACTTTCTCACATAGTGTATTTTAGTTTGGAACAAAATTTTCAAAAATATATTTTCAGTAAACTACCCTAGGTAAGTTTTCCTCGTTAAAGCAAACATAATATCTTGTTAATCACAATAAAATACTCTTTATATATAACATTTAAAATATTGTTGGAAATTTTTTTTTTAAATTCAAATTTTCAAAATTCAATCAACAGTTGACAACTCTCAAATTATTTTTATTTAAAAATAAATAAATATTTTCTTATTTATAAACAATTCTCATATACCTATTTTAAACTAAATCTTAAAATCCATTTATAAAAATTTTAAATTTAAAATAATATTTTATCAGTAAACTATCCTTAAATTAATTTATTATATAAAAATCAACATACAGTATTATTTATCAAGTAAAATAAATTTGAAAATTCCAATCTTAAACAAAATTGTTAAAGCTATTTTCAAATAGTTCAAAAATCAGTGATCAGTGAACTACTATTAAATGAATGTTTTTAAGAAAATTAAATATGTATATAAATAATTATTTATGAAGCAAAAAATTTAACAGATACCCATTTTTCGAACCAAATCGTTAAAGCAATTTTAAAAATATTCTCATTTAAGAAAATCAGTCAATCATGAGCTCCCCTTAAACATTTTTTTCCCCGAAAAAAAGTAGACTATTTTTATTTGTCATCTCCCCAAATATCAATTTAAAAAAAAATCGTTAGAGCCATTTTCGAAACATTTGTAATTCAAAAATCACAGGTCAATTTGAGGACTAGAGTCAAAATTTTTTTAAAAAAGTCCTGAGCAATTGCCTTATAAAATCTAAAGATCAAGTATGGACAACATCCATCAAACCATTTTGGATCCGTGGTCAGGGACAGACAGGCAGAAAAAATTGGAGTTCGGGCTCACATAAAACTCTGAGACATAGTAATCTCAAGATATATTTAATTTACGATTACAATACCTTCTCTTGGTATGAGAAAGTAGAGATAATAAATTATTTAAGGAATTATCTCGATTCAAAACAGTTTTTCATATAAATCTGTATCTGGTTTCCCTCACCACTGAGATACAGGGACGGTCTCATCTAGAAATAAAATATAAGTTTTGTTGAGGGAGCACCATCTTTCTATACAGTGAAACCACGGAAATAAAGGTCACCCTGCCCCCCCCCCTACAGTGTCAAGGGAAGGGGAGGACGAACCGTGTCCTCTTAGAGGGGAAGCGGGGGGTGGAGTAATGGCCGCCACCTTCACTCTCTCTCTTCCCTCGTTTAATGTCGTGTGTGGAAATGTCAAGGTCGCACGACTGTCACTAAACCCGACTTTATTTTTTAATGACCCAGAGTCTTACTAACCATCCTGAATAGCCGCATATTCACACTAATGTTGGTAGGGATGAGCAAGTCTAGAATAAATGCATCGTCATTTTCGTGTGTGTAGGGGGGATATTTTAGGAATTTCAGGGAAGGGGGGAACATCAGATCCCTCTGCAGGGATTCAAACCCCAACCTCCCTATCACCGACAAACCAGACAATACGTGCGTGTTGTTTGTTTAGTCCGCTTGCCCAACGATGAGGATAATATTATTTAACTTGATGGTAAAGTGGAACATTAGAATCTTAACACGGCCTTATTACTCTACTGAGGAACATGGTTTTGGTTTCTGGCCCTATCCGTATGGGTGGTCACGTTGTCTAAGGCATTAGGCGTGACGGAGGAGGTAAAAGTTCGAATATTGGTTGAGCTTAGGCCCTACTGGGTGATGTTTTATTTTACATTCCCTCTCCACAAAAATGCCGGTACATTTACTCTCAATTATATCCTCATCATTACTGCATTAGTCTTAAGTATGATGATAGCACGAATTGGCGGTAAAACGTGGTTCATAGGAGAAGTTCGCTTGTTCCCAGGCACTAATGACCCAATTATATTTGAATTTACAGCTAAGAATATCTGCACAAATATGTAATCCACACTTTACTTGCACCTGGAACATCCTGATTGAAGTATCTACGAACCACTTGTATACAAGTATACTAAACGTTTCAATTGAAATCCCTCTCAACCGAGAGTCGATCCCAGATCTCCGTGGAACCCATAAGAACTGCAAGACAAGGCTCTAAATTACTCGATAAAATATGATAAAATTGTTTATGGAAACACATGACACATGAAACAGCCGAACACAAGTTAAGAAAACCCTGATTCCATTCCAGACAGGAGATACATAGGACTTATAGTATTTGTGTATGCATTCGTCCAGTAACCTGCATTGAAGTAGTTAATATAGATTGTATTTAAGTACTTCTGCAATTAATGATTAAATTAATTCCACTAAGTGGTTTACTAAAGTTATTCCATTAATTAATTTATTGAAGTAATTCCACTAGTTACTATATTCAAGTAGTTCTGATAGTTAAAGAATACATTAGTTACGTTAGTTAATTTATTAGAGTTGTTCCGCTAGTTACTATATTTAAGTAGTTCTGCTAGTTAATGATTAAATTAG
Organism: Timema bartmani; assembly: GCA_902151455.1. Taxonomy (NCBI): domain Eukaryota; kingdom Metazoa; phylum Arthropoda; class Insecta; order Phasmatodea; family Timematidae; genus Timema; species Timema bartmani. The sequence goes on from CABFWB010000551.1 coordinate 73,486, forward strand.
TTCCGCTGATTACGTATTTGAAGTAGTTCCACTAGTTACTATACTTAAGTAGTTCTGCTAGTTAATTACTAAACTAGTTCCACGTGTTAATTTATTAAAGTATTTCCAGTAGTTACTATATTTAACTAGTTCTGATACTTAATGTATTAAAGCATTTCTACTAGTTAAAGTAATGACTTGTTGACTTTGTGTCAACTCTAGGTGCTTGAAAAAAGTTTGTCCTATAAAGGGCTAAAGGTTCCGGTGTTATTAGCGCAATAATTTCAATCCTACACAAGTTTACAAACCTCGTCAGGTTTAAAAGTTGTCCAGTAGTTGGGCCCAACGTCTAGTTAAACTATCCTTGGAAAAGTATTTGCCTATATTCTTTTTTTAAATTTATTTTAAGGGCAATGGACGATTGTCACCATGTTTGCAACATATATCTAAATGTCGCCTTAGCTCCTAGCACAAGCTAAGAGATGTTAGCACCAAAGACCACCCGTACCTCACCTGAACTCACACCCCGTCAAGACAAAGATGGTTCTAAAACCAAGTGGTGAGGGTATTTTCCACGTGCTCACCTAGAGGTGCTCTGCCCCCGACTGTCGGGGTTGGGGCTCGGCCCACGGACCATGAGGTGGGCGTCACTGTACGACTTGAAGTTGACGAGCCTCATAGCCCGACCGCCCCCGACCGCCGCCGCCGCCTCCGAGGCGATGGACGACACGGAGAACAGTGACAAGTCCGTGGTGACGGATTCGTGGGACGGAGACCTCAACATCCGACATGCCGCCATCTGTGGTGGCGCCTTGGCGTCGGGTTCCGTCGAGGCCATGACGGGGTTGGAGGAGACGCTAACAGCGTTTCATATCACAGTCTTGCAATTCTTGATACAAACCATGTAGCACTGGGCGGGAGCGTTGTGGGTACACAACCGCTCCCCGCGGCTGTCAGATCGATACTGGTCGCTAGAGGTGGAATTTGAGGGGAGAGGGACAGAGCAGGGATGATAGAGGTAGATCGAGTAGGAGGCGCATGATCAAAACGAAAAGGAATTAAATGGAAAGATTTTCGCGGCATGAGTTTATTGTCTAACCTAGCGTGCGGCAAGATTTTAATGGCTTGATTGAATATAGCTCAACCAACGGTTTAACCTAACTCTTGAAGGTATTTATTTAGAATAGTGTTTTATTTTACTAACAATTTTTTCTGTTGGAATAATTTTAACGTTCTGTTATCATTTTAAAAATATTCACGCATGCGCTTCCTTATTATGTTTGGATGTCCACAGAAACAAACTTTAAAACACACAAAATAAATTGAGTAGCTGAAATTGACGAAAGGTCTACCATAGTTACTTTATAGATGTCAACATCTACACTTTCTGTCAAACTCAACAGCTGCGGAACACATGGATATGTGACAGTAGGTCTAATAAATATTTTGAATGTAATAACGTACTTCCTGTAGCAATACGATTTTACGTTTGCTTTTATTTATTCCTTCATAAAACGTTTGCGTACGCGCATTTCATACGGAGCAACTTTGTCACAAGACGCTTGTCCAGGATAGACCACAGTTAGAGTTTCAGCGGTCAAGAACAAAACTATTACTGCCAATACACTTTCGTTCCGTGCAATGAGCTCTATTTATAAATGGAGGAACAAGTACACAGACTACACACTACTTTGACACTGATTAAAACATGACGCTCAGTTTTGTTGTCAGCTTGAGACTGAGTGGACAAATCTGGAATGTCATTGCTCTTATGGCACAAACGTGTTTCTTATTTTTATAAACGGTGAAGTATTAAATATCACTTGGTAATACAAATATACATTAAAGGAAATTTAATATTGTTTAATAGGTAATATTGTTCATATATAAAATATGAACCCATACAATTATTAATATTTTAAGCCACCAATTACGTTGGTTAAGTTGAACTGAGACTACAACATTGTTTGTATTAGAATGAATAATTATTATATATCTCTGCTATTCACACTAGAAATAAAAGTACTCTCACCAGAAAGCCCTAGTAAAAAAAAATATCACAATTAAAACCCAACCTTCCTAATTAAAAGTGTAAGTCATTATACCAATCTTGTGCTTCATAGGCAATATTTATCAATTTTAATAATTTTGCTATTATCAATATTATATCTATAGGCTACACAAAAAAAAGCTTTTTTTAATCACCACGTCTTACTACCTATTCGGTCTATGTGCTAATAGAAGAGCTAATGGGATGTAACTTATTGTAACACTACATCTAAGAAGGTTAATTAAAGACAATCTTATTGAGCAGACGGGTTTATTGAAAATGAACCCGCACTAGCGTGAGGAGAGGCTAGGAAAAGTATGTATACTTTTATACCTACTTTTTTCCATTTTGGATTTGAACCCAATATAAAATAAAATTAATGTTGATCTATTATAAGTCATTATAGTAAAAATTTTTGCTAAAGTGCTATGCCGAAATGTGGTGAATTCTAGACAAATTTGTTTTGAAACACAATCATGGTTGCTCTAATTTATAGAGAAGTCTACCCTCTCTAACAATTCGCTTACTCCATCCTTTTTGGTGTAGTCCACGGCAGTCATGGGCTTTGGTAGACCATCGGGGGTTGTTTAATGGGTGGGGATGCGGAAACTTAGGCAAATAACCAAATTTTAATTATGTAGAGGTTGATATTCTCAGTATATTATTTATTTTAACATAATTTTTAATAAACTTAATGGGGTTGGGGGATTTTTATAAAATGATATATAACTGTTTATGAAAGTCTTTGAATATTATAACTACTGGGCACTTGCAAGCCTATTACATCAATAATGAATTTATGTGTTTCAAGGATAACATTAAATTAACAGAATAAATAAACAATGGCAATCAAATATGTAAATGAATTGGAAAGGGCTAAGAGTCTAAAACCCTGACCACTTTACACCTCACACATTCCATAAATAGCTAAAAAAGTATTCGCTGCAAAGGAACTGGCATATAAACTAACACTAAATCCAGATGAGTCTTCAATCAATCTTAAACAAAATCCTATTCTTTCCTTCTGGCCAGCAATTGTTTTGTTATAATACTAATATGATGCATCATTTGTTGAATACCTAGTAGTACAGGCCAACAACCCGCATGATTGGTGGGAACACGAAGGCACGCAGTTTGTCTTATTTGCCAGTGACAAATTTGAATCCAAAGCGGGTATACTGAGGGTGGTTTTTCCATCTCCCTTAGTGTAAATGTGGTCACAATTTCCTTAAAATCATACCTCCTTCATCCCTGCATAGTTATTGTAATTAAATGTGGATATCCTGGATTAATATTAAATTGCCAAGCACTGAATATAAGCCATCCTTCAAACTTTAACTGCTGTCAAACTAAAATATTTCTTTCAAATTAGAACTTCTGCCATTGTCTTGTGAATGTGTCTTTTCTGCCATATAGTGATATTGAACTACAACAGCTTTCTCATTGCCGCAGTGTTTGGGGGGGAAAGTCGAAAAGAAGCAAGAAAAAATAAATCTTTTGAAATCCATGATCAACATTATTTTTAAAAATAACACAACTAGGCTATAAGAATTTTAGCTAGGCCTATTGAATTTTTAAAAACATCTAGTTACTAATTTTTTTGGTGATCTCTACCTTAAAAAAGACTGATAGTGTGCCTTGACAATTCTAAGCTCAGTATTTTAGTAGTTTTTATGACAAACCACCTTTCTGACCAAACTAATAAAATATTTCAACATTAGAAAAGTTTCGTTTAATTTACTGTTTTCTTTCTCTTTTGTGTTTCGATCCCTCTTTCCTGTACCTTCTTCCATTTATATAACAAAAAATACCTCAAAAAGTGAAAAAGAGATGTTTTCTACATTTAGTAAAAAATCTCGACAGTTCTTGAATATGTCACGAGCATAGTAGTATTTGAACAGAAACATTTTGAGACAAAATATTCCTTGTCAAATTCCGCAATATACTATACCCTTCATCTACTCTGTAAGGTAACCATCATACCTTGCGTTGTTTCACTATGGTAAACCTTATAATACAGGATCATAGTGTAATCCCTTGAGGTTAGGTCAGGGTAAATGGAGTGTACATGACAAATATTCAATGACTGTTAAGTTTAGTTTGATTTTTTAAATATACTATTCTAATCTACTGAAGCAATAGTTTATCTCTGTAAGGAAAACCTCTTTTTGCTTTATGAGGTAATTGTATTATACTTGGAAGAAGCTAGAGGAAAGGTGAATAGAAACAGATAAAAGGAATGAACACAATATGTCAATGTCTTTTACAAGATAAAGAAGAACACAGTTCACACTTTACTTTTCTGCCATTGGACAAAGAGGTAATGGCTGCCTCCTGAAGAAAGTCAATCGTTACTGCCCAATTCCCTGATCTAGTTTCGATAGAATTAAACCTAGGTCGGGGGATTGGGCGATAATGATTGATTTTATTCAGGAGGCAGCCATTTTACCTCTTTGTCCAATGGCAGCAATGTAAAAGTGTTAGCTGTGTTCTTTAATTGTAAAAGCCATATTGTGTTTGTTCCTTTTATGTGTTTCTATTCACCGTTACTCTTACCTTCTTCTAAATATGAAGCAATAGTTTATTTATTTTGGCCAAAAAGTGTTATGTTATATAAACTATAAAACAATACATCTCTTAGTTTTGGAAATGTGTGAATGTTGCAACATTCAAACCACAGTATGTTTAGCTCTTGTGATAGTGTAAGGGCGTACATAATTATGGCTGTATACAAGAACAAGGTCGAGAAATGCTTGGGTGTTAGGTGTAAAATAACAGAACTTTGGTAGGCAATATAGCTTAAATCAATTGTCACTTTGTGATGAGGATTCCTGTAAAAGTATACCCCGACTTATGACATTTCACACTTACAAAACTTCTCAATTGCCCCAAACTTGCACTTGCTGTGCAGATGCAACACCTTAGTGACATGACACTTCCATTCCCATCTGTATCCAATGATTAGTATTCTTACATTGTTTATTTTAGTTAAAAATCTCGTTAGGTCCACCCATATATGACGATTGCAAGATTTATGACAGTAGTTTGTCCTAAGTGTGGGGTATGGCGGTATTCTACTTTTTCTTTTACTAAACGCTGCAATTAAGACCAGTTAAAAAAAATGTACTGTATAAAAAAGTTATTCTAAAATAAAAAACCATTAAACTAATTCCAATTCAGCTGTTGTCAAATGAAGAATGCAGTGGCGTAGTCTCCGGGTTTGCTAGTCCCACGCTGCATACCCATAATGATTGTAACCACCTTTTCCCAAGAAATAAAAGTCAGGAATTTACCAGAGAGTAACTAAGGGCCAGTTTCATAGTCAGATTTAGTACGCCTCAAGTGCGGCGCTATACTAAATACAAGACGTCACCTACCTGAAATTGAATGGAATGGGCCAGTTTAATATGCGAAACTGGCCCATTCCATTTTGGTCTAGGTAGGTGTCGTCCTGTATTTAGTATCGACTCGCACTTTAGGCGTACTAAATCTGACTATGAAACTGGCCCTAAATATTTATTTGACATAAGAGATATAATTAAAAAAGAATAACAAAACATAAACATATTAATATTGATCATAGCGTGTAAGGTCGCTGAATAGAAGTTAACACAATAAATCGTTATACTAAAAAATTTACCTTAACATTACTATAGCTCTCCATGAACAGCAAAATAGGCTAGAGGGTTCAAAGTTCGGAGCATTAATATGAATATACTATTAGGCGTATAATCAAAATAGACTAGAAAGTTCAAGTTCTGTGACTTTGAAATTTATACATTATTGCAAGAATAACGACGATAGACTAGAAAGTTCAAGTCATGTTACTTTAATATTAATACCAAATTTCAAGAATAATACTAATTGACTAGAAAGTCCAAGTTCAGCAACTTTAATATTAATAATATATTTCATGTATAACAAAAACAGACTAGAAAGGTCAAGTGCTGTGACTTTAATACTAATACCAAATTTCAAGAATAATACTAATTGACTAGAAGGCCCACTAATAGTGGCTCTAATTTTCGGGGCGCAATAATTACAATGGCCCCCACGACCACACAGCCAAACTATGGTAAAGCCTACTCCACCCTCGAGCTAACACCCCGTTCTCGGTCATAATAGGGAGGCGTGGTATGAAGTACAATGCCAAGAGAATATCTAGCAACAAATACAAAGTTGGCGCGCATCATAAAGTAGTAAATACAACTGTGCCAAATATAAGTGCCCCGCTTATCAATAAGTTCCTGTTAAATAGAGTCCTAAACATATTCACACATAATAGTGGCGGTCAACATCCCTTAGGACTGCTTAAGGCAGCCAATATTACATTAACAATGTCAACAATTAGCATGAGCTACTCTAACAAATAAGAGAGACAAAATGTGCACTCAAAGTTAAAGTCCCAAAAATAAGTTCAAAAGGAAACCCATCCAAAATCTGACAATTATAAATATTAAGTCCGAATCAGTAATTTTGAATGAAATCCCACATGTTAAGCAGAAAAAGAATATAAATAGATACAATAAAGTCACAGTCTAAGCTGTCGTCCTCACCTCAGTTAGCCTACGGTGCAATGAGTGACTATACAACCAAAACATCCCATTATATAGGGAGAACGAAGAGCCATGCTCACAGAGAGCGTGGAGGATAGGAGGGGGAAGGAGGGGATGGAGCGGGGGCTCTGCCGGCCATCCGTAGAACTAGAGACAACAATGATAGCTCTAGCGGAGGAAGCGGAAACTTAGCGCGTCGAACCACTTTCAGTTGTTTTTATTTGGGGCGGGGCTATCTTCTCGAGCCGGCAGCAGAACGATGGCTCCGCTTAGTCAATGGGATTGTGTGTTGGAGAGTGGTCAGTGCTCATGATGCCACAGAGCTCGTTACATGATATGGACTAGTTTTTTTAAAATTCAATGTTGTCTGTGCTAACTGTGTAAATAATAATGTTTAGATTGTTAATAAATATACATGTAATTAATCATAAATTTTAAAACTAATATTGGTTCTTATTCCAAGAATATTATGTTTCAAGTAATTCTTCCTCCAAAAGGCTCTACTTAACACAATAGGAAACCCAGGGCTTGCTGCTTGAAAACCGCAAGGCAAGCTAGGGAGGCTCTAATGACCTTGACCAATGTTTAGGGGGTTGCAACACATCCCCTTTCCGCTCGCCCACAAGTCATTGGCCAATGAGTTTGGGTTTTTACACCCCAGGTCATGCTGTTTATGTGTAGCAGGCTAAGCATTCTGCCAACTATTGAAAACATATTCAAGATCACAATGTTTATTTATTAAGTTAATTTAGTATAGTTTAAGTAAAATTACATAAAATATATACAAAATTAATTGTAAAATAATAATTAGTATACATAACAAGCTTTAAATTATACACTAATTAAATACATTGAGTTATGTTTAGGTATTCTATTCACATGTATGATCATGTATTTGGCAAACACATTTAACCACTCTTTCAAATGTAGGCATTTCAGCACTGGTAGGGTGAGGATAGAGGGTGGGGGGGAGGAGCAGGTGCCGAGGCTACTTTAACCGTAATTGAGGGTAATTCTTGCTTTTCTTTAGTAGAAATTATTTGTGGAGTTTTAAGAGTGTTCTTTTAGTTTTTGTTTTACATTAACTGCTTATAAGTAATTGTGATTTTATATAACTATACATCAAAGAATCCCAAAAGTCAGGAGTGTGATTTCACCATTTTCAGATGATTTATAAGGAGAAGGTAAAATAAAATATATTTTCATATTAATCAGTGGCGCACCCAGCCATTTACTTTAAGGGACGCATTCAATCAAGGCTGTAGCAAGAATGAAATTTTGATGGAAAGAGTGGGTTTGGGGTTGCACAGCTTCCTAATCCCTAAAGGCCGAGAATATATATGAATATTAAATGCTTTTAGAAATTATTTGGAGTAGTTTTATAGTAATTAAGAGGTTTAAATAATGCAAAACGTATCGAAGCTATAATTTGTGGGTTTTTTTCAATTGTTAATTTTGTGTGTGACAGTGAACTTTTTGAATAGTAAGCTTAAGTCAAAAGCCTGGTTTTAAAATGTAGCCTATACATTCGACACATCTTCAATGCTAATTATTTTAGTTATACTAAATATTATTTAAATTTCTATTAACATTATTTGTGTTGTTGGTGAAGAGGGGAGGGGGACCAAATACTCTGTCCTTCTCCCCCTTGGGTGCACCACTGCTCACAGCAAAAGAAGATCTGTGTAAACAACTTAGCAATAAACCAATGACGTAGCGATAGAGTATTAATAGTCTGAGATAATCTCCCCTATATTAGTCAGAGTTTACACATCTAAGGGCATCTAGAGCATACATTTTCAACTTGTGAGTCTCATTTGTATCCAAGCAATACTGTGCGAGTTAGGTTAGGCTTTAAGAAATAGTTTTAATTGCAACGTTAGTTGGACAATCCACCCGATTCCCTCTCACCAAGTGACGCTTGGTATCACTTCATCTTACTCTTACTATGATTAGTTTGCTTTGTGTATTGCTAACTGTGTGCTTTTAATTACACTAGGCTGATTGAATAGGATCTGTCTCTCTTATGCATTCAGAAATGTACCCATACCACTCTTAGCCCCGACATTAATATTCACTTAGATTTCTAACAATGTAGATAGCATTACAATTTGAGGACAGTCTTTGTGGTCTAGTGGTCAGAGATTCTGACTACGGACCCAGAGGACCCGGGTTTGATTCCCAGCGCTTCCAGATTATCTGGTGGGGCAGTGGGTCTGGAACGGGTTAGATTCAGCCTGGTGTGGATAAATAAGGATCTACTCGAATAAAGTAGTAGTGGCTCCGGTATAGAAAGCCGAGTTTAATGACTAGAGGCGCCGTTGTGCTGATCATTTACACCCTCTATCTGCAAGAGTTGGCACTAATTCGTCAAACAGTTTGGTAGCCACTCAGTAGGTATAACCTGAATGCGGGCTGATGCCATGGAGTTACTTTTATTACATTTTGAGTGGATGGTAATCATTGTAATGGATAAATAAAAAAAGAGAGAGAGAATATGGGACTAACGGGGACCTCAAAATTTCCTAAGAAAGCATATGGTTAAGGGGAACCAAGAACCACTGTTCTTTATGCAAACACCTTCAAATATTTCCCTTGAAATAATCTCTTGACGTTCTTGGACGATGGTCGAGAGTCTTCGGCCCCCAAATCTCCCCTGCAACTTTTAGATTACAGCATACCTATTAATTTTCTCAGAATACATCACTGGAAGAATGTAGGAAACTGCTCTTTTGGTTCTGGTTTTTCTGGTTTTAACATAATTGTGTATCTAATATCAGGGCTAATCGGCCATGGCAGAAGTATTCAAGTCATTTTCCAAAGAAAAGACATCAAAGGGTGAATGAAGCTTTAACGAGGAGTTAGGGCTGGACAGTAACATTACACCAGTACTCTCATACCATTTTTAAAGTATAGTTTTTGAGCCTGAAATAGGATAAAATTGTCATTTTCAAGAATAAACAAAAGACACCTCTGTTTAGTATATGTTTTATTACTCATAAAACAATGTTATGGCAACCAATCACAAACTTAAGAAATCATAAAATCAATCACATACATAGTAGTCAACAAAGTTTGGTTGAGAATAAGACATAAAAACAAAAAGCAATTAAGAGCAAAATATATTTGGTTCAATTATTTTTCAACTTATTTATTTATCAATATTCACATAAATGAATTTGACCAATGAGTTAAGCAAGAGTATACAAATTATAAAACAAACTATTGATGAACTAGAACCACAAAAACACACGTATTCCCCAAAGTTGGCATCATTAAATTTCAAATAGCCAAGTTGATTAATTTAGAAAATTAACATAATTTTAAGTCAATGATTTGAGCTAAATTATTGTGGATTGGTTTTGCTTTATTTTATTTCATTGTTTAACTATAACATAAAATTGTTTAACTATAACTTAAACAATTTTAAAAACAGAGGCAAAATCTACACAATATTTTCGAGTATTATGCATGATATTTATCAAACAATTCAATTTTTTTTAAACTTGTTATGAAAAAAATTTTGAAGGGGAAGAATGGGATTTTCAAATGTATTGAATGTAGGTAATAGTAGTAAAAAGAGCTAAAAATATTTTCTCATGCTTTACGTGAAAGAAGTTATTATTGAGAGACATGACACTTATATTAAAATGTATACCACTCGCACCCCACTCACTTTGTCATTGGATCTACAGATAGATCTTTGACCTTGAACAAATTCAAACCAAATGTTCTTATGCCGATCATGTATTCAGAGGAGTTCACACACACAGTCAACGGCGAGTTTAACAGAATGCCAAATATAGTCAATGATTGTAAAACATAAAATGGTGATTTTGATATATTTAATAGTTTTCTGTATGAAGTTTTCAGTATTTGCAGCAATAAGATGTAACTAATATTATTTGATTGTTTATGACTATTCTTAGTTATGATTGAATAAACAAAACAACTAGAGCCTATATATATATTTATATAAATCTATGTAATGAAGAAACAATTTCAAGATCCAGTTGAAAACTTCTCGTTCCAACTATGAATTTTGATATATTTTAGTTTAATGCACCTGAAGAACAGACCCACACAATCTGCTATACAACAGAGACTTTCAAAACAAGGAATAATGTTAATTGTTCTATTCCACAACACTATTTTAATATACCTCTACCTTAACTAACAAAATAAAATAATAAAAACCAAAAGCGTCATTATGCTGGAAAATGTACACAAACTAACTTTGTCAACTAAATAACCAAACATTTACCCTCAAACTGGCCTGTTTGTGTATTCTCCTGAATGATTGCACTGGAACTTAACTAGTTAATAAAAAAGTACACATATATAATGAATTATATACTATATTTCTTTTTTTCTATGCTAAATAAAAAATAATGAACACATAATTCAAAATACCATAACAGCCTGAAAAAAGGTCACTCCCTATTTAAGAAAATCTAAAATTTTGTTTTTATTAAGAAAGTGTAAGTGGCCTGTTATAGAACTTTACAGGAAATGGGCATTGCAATAAATCAACTGTATATTCAGTGTAGAGCTATTTAGTTTAAAAAAAAAGTTTCTTTAGTATATTCTCTCAATAACAATTAGGTGTTAATAATCTTTCATTACAATTCAAAATTTAAGGTGGATGATGTAGAAAAAAAAAGTCTTAGCAAACAATTAGGACATAGCTAAGATACCCATTTTAAAAAGGCACACAAAGATAAATAAAATGGCAGTGACAAAAGAAATTCAATCAGAAAGGAAAATGAATACAATCTAATATATGTTGCAAATATTTTGTTGTTCTCCTTCCCAAGTGAGTCCATTTTTAGGAATTTTTATGACTATTTAAGAATATTTCCATTAAAAAATAAACACATTTCAAGGAATTAAATAAACTTAAGTGAATCATTGCACATTATGCTTTTAAAAATGAGAATAAAAACATATTTGTCATCAAAAACCGTGCTTAAACTAGTAGTTTCCAAACTACATCTAGATTTTTTTTTAAAATCCAAAATGCAATTCCAATTTAAAGCCGGATGTTAAAAATTTGTTGGCACAAATTGATAAAAAATTAAAATAAGGAAAGCTAGACTAATGAGCAGAAATAAGTGAATAGGGCCCACCTAAGGGCAGATAAAACAGTTGGTGAAATGTCATCTTCCTTCTTTTCTTCTATCTTTATCATTAGATTAGTATAACATATTAGTAAATCTGCCCTTAGATCTATCTCAAAATTATTAATATTATGTTTGAAATAAAGTTAATTAGGCAAAATATAATATATAATTAAATAAATACAATAATTATATAAAATAAAGCACACAAAAATTAAAAGTAAAAACAATAACACCTAATATTGAAGTGTTTGTAAATAGTAGTTGTGATGGTTTTTACTATTATTATTGTGTGTACTTCATTTTATACAATTAAATAATATTTATTTAATTGTATATAAAATCACTAATATGAAGTTACTAGGTGTGTGCGAAGTCCACATTTTTAATTCGAAGCAAACTAACTTGAATTGAATTTATAAAATATTCTCGAAGATGAATTAAGGTCCAAATATTTTTGGTAAATTGTTTTAAGCTTTGAAAAAATTATTTTGTGTTTATTTATACAACTTTATAAACTAAAATAATTTTGACTTTTTTATTGAACAAATGTTTGTAGTCTTTTATTCTAATCCTATAAATCAAGATACTATCACAACACACAACTCTATTAGTTAAGATTATTTCATATAAACATTAATTTGTAATGTATATAACACCTAAAAATGGCAGTTAGTGAACTTTAATTGAATGTAAACTTATGTTTTTATTTTTATTTGTGTTTTGTTTTTCTAGAATCCTATCATTTTACCATTTATTTTATATTATATTTTGCTTAATGCACTTTATTTCATTCATATTATTTTAGCGGTAAATATTTTAATTAGCGAAATTGGAATTTCTTTTCAAAGTGAATTTGAAGTTTTGAAGCTTTGCACACCCCTAGAATTGATTAATATGAACTAGTTTTCACTGCAATGTCTTAAATCAAAGAAGTTTGAAAATGGCCAAACAATTGAGAAAAAAATTGTTTTTTTTAAAAATATGTTTCATAAAACTATATAATATATTTCCATTTTTCCTAAGATTTTACCCATGTTTTAATCAACACAGCACATTGGTTGTACTTCATTAGTTAAATATTTCTCTCTTGGCCAATTTCAACAAAATGCATTAATTATAATAAAATTACAAAACTTTCAAAACAAACACTTTAAAAAATATATTAATTTTAAAACACTCATACAACTTATTCTACACATTTTTCCCCCCACATTAGGGGCATTAAATAATCAGGCAACACATATTTTTACCCTATTGAGCTCCCTGTAGCATCACATGACACTGTCCAAAACTCCTGCCCCTAACAATGTTAAGCAACACCCATCTGTTTTACTTGAATCTCTAAAAATTACTCAATTTTATCTGTTTGCATAGTGGGATAATAGTGTGGCTTAATTCAAATCAAGTATTCATTGTCCTTAGAAGAGAGCTCTAGTTTATTCCCTAGATAGTTGTATTAAATTTTATCACATAGCTATGGAAGCTAAGTAACATCGATCTAACACCATACTTTCTTCCCAACACACAATACTGTCACACTTGCT
>CABFWB010000551.1:88743-107092 GCA_902151455.1 Timema bartmani
GGGGGGGGGGGGGGGGAGGAGAGGGCGGAGGCAGGGAATGATGATTTTTAGTAAGGATATATATTAATTTTGTTTTAAGAACGAACAAGTTAAAAAGTATAGCCTGTTGTTTTGTAACTTTGTCTATACAATATCAGATAGTCAGTTATAGATAAATAATAGGGATGTGCGAGACTCGAAAATATCTCGAAAATTCGAGAAATTAAAAAAAAGAGAACAAATAATGGCACTAAGAAATTAAAAAACCAAACCGGGAATTTATTATTTACAATAATACCGTAGTAACCCAAATATAGGCCGCATTTCTTCCCAAAAAAACAGCCTTTATTAAGAAATGTTTATGTTATAAATATTGTTTTTCAATATTAAACTTTGACAATATAAGCTATTACATGACAAAATTAAATTATAAATGGTGTTCAATGTAACTACATATCACTATTTTATTATTTACATTTAAAATATGTATGAGTTATATCTCGAGTGTTTAAATGAACTAAAAGACAATCTAAGGCAAGAGCCAGTTCAAATGTCAAAAATAAACTCTATAAACTATATATTTACTCTAATAAACATAATTTACATTTGTGTAATTTCAAAGGACGTTTTATCATCTCATTCTCGTACCTCGATACTTTTTTATATTCTCGTCTCAAATTGAAAAAATTGTTCTCGCACATCCCTAGTAAATATTAAAGTAGAGTCTCTGAAACTGAACCTAATGTGGATTGAGATAGTGTCAAGTTTTACGAATGAACTTGCATAAACTGCATGTTTACTAAACAAGGATGAATCACATAGTACAGTATCGAATATTATAGGTACAGTTCTACTGTAATGTAGTATTGTATGGTACAGTAACAGTAATACACATACAGTTCAATATATTAAGTGTTAATATAATGGTGTAAATACATACGTGTAATAATATACAGAAATGCAGTACAGTACTGTACATATAATATTGTTTTGATTTGAATAACACGTTACTAAAGTGGAAACCTAACAAACACCAGAGCAAGATTGTTCCACTGAAATTACACAAACAAACTGAGGGGTTACACAGTTGAATGACCTTGGATTGTGATGACTGGCGCCAACAACTGTGTGCACGTGTGTAAATCGTGTGTATGTCGAGTTACACGAAATGTCGAGTTTCTAAGACTCTACTGTATTGAGATTGATATAGTGAAGTTTTAATGCCAACAAATATTATGATGTTAATAAAGATGATTAACAAATATGAAAATTGCAATTTAAATAACTAAAATTAGAACCCATTATTACAAATTGATACAAAATAAATGCTGTTGCATGAGTAAACTGAATAGAAATAATTTTTAATTATTTATTTATTTAATTAAAACAAGATGGAAGACAATGTAACATGATTGAGTGTAAGGCAACTAAAAATTATTAAGAGAACACAGTGAAGATAGGAACGAATCAATTTCATCCATCCCAAAACTTATTTTTTCAATCTTAAATATTTCATTAAAATTCTTTTTACATCACCTCAAGTATAAATATAATATATTCCAAGTTTCCAATGAAGTAATATTATAAAACATAAATATATAGCTCTGGTCCTACAATTAATAATATATATTTACTCATGATAGTAATTTCAGAAACTTACTGACCCATTTTAGTCTGTACAGTTGTTTTCAAGTGTCATATAAACAATCATGTTACAATGTCTACCATCTTGTTGAAAATCAATTATAATCATCTCATTTATGCCACAGCATTTATTTTATAACAATTTATCCCTATGATTACTTTTTTCCATTTTCTCCCTTTTGTGTTTTTTTGGTTTCCTCTTTTAGGAAGTTGCATTGCGCGTTTCACACTCCTCCCTGATGAGTTTCGATAGAATGAAACCTAGTTCAGGGGATTGGGTGGTGACTATTGATTTTCTTTAAGAGGCAACCATTACCTCTTTGTCCAATGGCAGCAATGTAAAGTGTGAACTGTGTTCTTCTTTTCATTGTAAAAGCCATATTGTGTTCATCCCTCTTATGTGTTTCTATCCACCTTTCCTATACCTTCTTCCAAATATAATACAACTACCTCATAAAGTGAAAAGAGATTTTACTTATAGAGATTCTCGATGATGAAGAAAACCTCTTTTCACTTTATGAGGTAATTGGATATTTAAATGGCAGTTTTCATATTTGTTAATCAAATTTTTTAACATAAAAATATTTTTAATAATGTTCATGTTTATTTGGTAAGGAGTAATAATAATTTATAGTAAGGTTATATCTTCTTGTTTATTATTTTTATTCCCTTCTTATTTTATATACTTTTGGTTTTTCTTCTATGACAATGACATGTTTTGGTGATTTTTCACTATCTTCAAGTCTTATTTGTATTAAAGATGTTTGATTTTACTTTATACTATTGGAAAGTTTGTGCAATTTTACGGTTTTATATGGAATAATTTTTAGTGAGGTGATCCTCTTATTTAAAATTATTCCATATAAAACCGTAAAATTGCACAAACTTTCCAATAGTATAAAGTAAAATCAAACATCTTTAATACAAATAAGACTTGAAGATAGTGAAAAATCACCGAAACATGTCGTCACAGAGGAAAAACCAAAACATATTTAAAATAAGGAATAAAAAAATAAACACGAAGATATAACCTTATTATCAATCATAATATTTGTTGCAGATAGACCAGTTAGGCAGTAAGACCTGCAATACCCTCAAATGTAAGATACATTTATTTGGATGTGTGGCGGAGAAGGAAACACTGAACTTCAACTAGCTTCTAAAGGCAAATCATTTTCAAATATTTTCCAAAACTTCTTTGGCGTAGGGGGCCATTTTAAAAAAAAATTCTTATGATTCTCCCCTCTGCCCCCCGCCCCCACCACACACACGCACACACACACACACACACACACACACAATCTGCTGGCACTGTTATGAAAAATGTGAAAGTAGAAATTGTTTTTCCAGATGAGGTACTTCCTATACAATACAACTATACTAGATATTTGAGTGAAATTGATACATTACTAAAGGATGGACGGTAAACAAATTGAACATAAAGTATTAATGTATTGGCCCAAAAATAGGCTGCCTCCGAATATAGGCCGCACCCTAAATTTTCAACCAATTTTAGGGAAAAAACAATATTCCCACTTAAATATGATCAGTGTGTATTAAATCATTTGAAAAGAAACATTATTTATCGGTAGGTGCCCACACTTAAAATTAGGTAACTTAAATATATAAAATCACTTTTAGAGATAAAAACCTTCACTATTTACACTTAAAATGATGTCACTTAGAAATAAAAAAGTAAGTTATTCATACTCAAAATTAAATAGTTTGGGGGAAAAAAAGGTAAGTTATTCTTACTAAAAATGAGATCACTTGGAAATTACAAAATAATGACACACTTAAAATGTGATCAGTGAAAAAAATAGGCTAACAGTGAGACACTTTGAGAGGAACGAAAAATTATTCATCACACACACTAAATTATTGTTCTCACAATAGAATAAATGTTGACAAACATACTGAAACAAAATCTAGCTCGAAATATTAAAGCTCCCTTTACCAAAAGGATATATTGCTGATAAAATGCGCTGAAGAAACTAATTTTATTTTGGCAGCCATTATGGCTCAAATATTGTACACACAAATAAGATAGTCATTCTTCATCTATTTTTAAATAACTTTGCCAAATGTCATGGTTCATCTGTTTTTAAATAACTTTGCCAACTGCCATGGTTCATCTATTTTTAAATAATTTTGCCAACTGCCATGGTTCATCTATTTTTAAATAATTTTGCCAACTATCAAGGTTCATTTATTTTTTAAAAGTGGTGGCTATTAACTTTTAATATATATCGATTCAACAACATGCGTATCCTATAAGTACAAAATTGAATGTGTATTAGCTAAGAGTGCGATTATAGGCCGCATTAGAGTTTTATGAGAGCCGTTTCTTGGAAAAAATTGCGGCTTATTTTCGGGCCAATACAGTACAATAATGATAAGAATATAACAGTAGCATATTCTTTACTTAGATCTAACCAGGGCTTTGTACAGACATAAAAAACAGTCAACTTTCTTAAATTATGACGTAATAAATTTAATAAGTCCAAGTAATTTCAATGATTGGGAAATTACATGTTCAACATGAGTGAAAATAAACACCAAGATCTTTAATATAAAGGTGCGAACTATGTTTTCATTGCCCAATTTAAAAGTAAAAAATAAAGGATTAGTTTTTCCTAGTAAAAGATATAGATTTGCTCTTAGATTTATTAAAAGACATTCCATTTTCAAAAGAACTATTGTAGAATACCATTTACATCATTTTGTAACTCTATACAATCTGCAATTGATTTGGTAATTTTAAATAATTTTACATCATCAGCAAAGAGTAAATAACTAGATGAGTTCAAATATTTATCAATGTCATCAATAAACACATTAAAGAGAAGAGGACCCAAGTTAGAACCCTGTGGTATGCCACAGGGGCCTAACAATTTATTTGAGGTGTGTGAATCAATTTTAATAGTGAATGATCTTTCATGCAAATAACTGCTGAACCAATTTACATATGAGTGAGAAAGTCCAAA
The DNA here is from genome assembly GCA_902151455.1 of Timema bartmani. NCBI lineage: Eukaryota > Metazoa > Arthropoda > Insecta > Phasmatodea > Timematidae > Timema > Timema bartmani. The sequence continues at coordinate 93,354 of CABFWB010000551.1, forward strand.
ATTACCAAGTTTAGAGAAAATAATACTATTTTGACATAAGTCAAATGCCTTACTTTGGTCAAAATAAATAGAATCAACCTGACCTTGGGCAGAGAATTGAGGGCCAACATGCCCAAGAAATTCTACTAAATTAGTGATTAGTAGTAATAATAATGATGATAATAATAATAACTAAATGTTAACATTCTTTCTTATAATCCATTCATTATAACATTCATCCTATAGTAATGAATGGTTCTGAACCAGCAATAAGCAGTGTTAGAGCTTTAAAACAACTTTCACCTGATTTTTTTTTGTCTCGAATCCTCGAATCTTGAATATCCTTAAGGATTAAAGGATCCAATTCCTAATAGTAAAAATAAATCCATGTTAATAATAGTGATGAAATAAATAAATCCCTAACAAATTCGACTTACAGATTGGGGCCTCGCTCAGAAGAGAACTCGCAGTGGAATACTACGATATTCCGTTTACTTGAATCGGAGGACGATTCTATTAAGTTCTTGTTCTCGACCAGTTCCTTCAGGATCTGTTCTTTGGTGTAGATGTTCTTGGCCCCTCTGATGTGCCCACCCTCAAATTCGTAAGGGTACCTGCAAGCAAACAAGGTACCAGCAATTAGCTACTAATTAACAAATGTGTACAAGAACTGGGAAATAAAGGGTGAAGTTCACTTTTTTGTTTTGAAGTTAAGAGCTGATTTTATATATAGATATATACATATATAAAATCATATATATATATATAAAAAATCATATAGATATATACATATATAAAATCATATATATATATAAAATCATATATATATATAAAATCATATATATATATATATATAATCATATATATATATAAATGGAATAAGTGATCAACCGGGTCAATATGAAAAATGACCTGGCCTTGTACATAGTGACCAAAGCAATCGGGCAAAGTGATAAATATTTGTTAATTTATCATTTTGACCAGGCAGTACCTATGCGTAATGCTTCATGCTCTTCGGGCTATGTGAAAAACAGTGTAGTACTACGTCACTGGCAGGGTGGGAATAATGGACATCCGATCACGTGCCAGACAATCAGCGCCAAACTAACCTAACTAGTTTTATTGTTTTTTGTTTGTTTTTATATAGGAAGAATCAACTATTACAAATTATTAAATAATATTATATTTGGAAGAAGGTACAAGAAAGGAGGATAGAAACATATAAAAGGGACGAACACAATATGGCTTTTACAATGAAAAGAAGAACACAGCTAACACTTTATAATGCTGCCATTGGACAAAGAGGTAGTGATTGCCTCTTAAAGAAAATCAATCATCACCGCCCAATACCCTGACCTAGGTTTCATTCTATTGGAACTCATCAGGGAGGAGTGTGGAGCGCTTATTAAATAAAAAATATTATCAAAAAAAATCATATTGCTCAAAGAGTGTGGAGCATTATGCATACTGCCCTGTCAAAATGATAAATTAACTAGTATTTATCACTATGCATAATAGCAGGTTATTTCTGATAGTGACCTACCGATAGTCAAGACACAAGTTTGAACAGACAACTACAGAATTTAAGCAAAAAAATAAATAAATCAAGAAAACAAGCAACAACAATATCAAAGTGACCATGATCTACCGCTGGCCATGCTGCCACAGAACCGTCGGTGTTTTACTCTCTTCTGCTGAAGAAAGGGACTGATGTACCCCAAAAGTTTCATAATTAGGTGTTTTGGTGTGTTTTTAATTGAAAACTTTGAGGCATACAATTTTCTGCTGTGTAGGCCTTGCCCTTTTATTTTCGTTTCAATGTTTAGTTAAAAATAGACATTTAGCGCCATTTTTCCTTTAACTATTTCTCATATAAATTGGTTTAACAATGGCTAAATGATTTTATAATGAAAAATTTATAAAAATAAAGAAAAATAAACTAACAAGTGCGAGTAGTAAAGTAGTGTCATAGAATTGTCTCTTGTTGCTGCATGTTTTATACTAGATCTAGGTTTCTGCGAGAACTTGAATTTTGAGCTTCGAGCCATGTTGTCATTAAAGCTCAGGTTTGAGATCGAAAGTTTTGTAGGATTTTCATTTTTGAGCTTCTTCTTGATAAGTAATGGTAAGCATAGACTATTTAATTTAGATGATATCAGCAGTTTCACTTAAAAATACTTGACTAATAAAATTAATATCAAATTTAACATTAAAACACAGAGCTCTCGTTGTCAATTCTGAATTATTTTCGATTTACGTTGCATTGCCATGTCAAGACAATGATAATAAAATAGCTAAATAGATCACTAAATAATTGAATTATTATTGTTTTTATTATTTTTACATAGTCACTATCTAAAATTATAATTTAAGTTAGATTAAAAATTCAACATTTAGAATACATGTTGATTGTTTTTGAACTTAGGACATTTAAATTTTTTATAATACGTTCAATACAAAACTAGCATTAGTTACTATTTAGTTATATGATTATGTTGGTTAACCTTTCTAAAATCAGTGTTGACCAACATAAATATTTCACCAAACTTACCACATTTAAATAAAGAAAGCATTTACTATTTCATATTGTCTACTAGAAATCATATTTTAACCATCTTATTTTTCATTTTAAAGCAGAACATCAACTTTTATAAGCATTAAAAATTGAATTGGAACAGAAGATGTGATCATGCACTATTATTACATTAAGGATTAATAAATGAAATATGAAACATTTTCAATTTCTAACAGCATACATTTTCTCAGAGGGTAAATAAATGTAGGAAATAGTAACTCATTAAAACACCTATTTTATAAACTCTTTTTGTAAATGTTAGTGTAATTTTAATGTCTTTAAAGACATGAATGTTGAAACCATTTCAACTATTTTTTGGATGAATGTTGTTATTATTTTTTAATTGTGTTTTTTAATGTGTGATTTTTAATTTAAAAACCAATATTTGCATTTTTTAAACTTCTTTTTTTACAAAAGTATTTAATATTTATAAAACTGGGGGTTATTCTTATTTTAAGAACATACGTTGTCATATATTTTTAAAATCTCATATTTTAAAAATGTGGTAATTAAATTTTATGTTTGTTTTGACTTGTGAGATTTTAAAATATACTAATTTACTTTTAAAATAAACAAATATATACTCTTAAACATTTTAAAATAATGAGTATGCTTGAACTTGACTCGAATGAAATAACCCGAGCTCACAGACCCCTTTATAAATCTAGAATGCTAACCTGCAGTCTATTATAGAGTAGGACTCCACCTCGTCAGCGAACCCTCCATTCATTAGGGCTGCCAAAGTTTCGGGTGTTATGGTCTTGAGATCCTGATGTCGTCCTGGTATCAAGGGTAGGAAGAAAGGTTTGCTGAAGTCTCCGATTAGGTCTGGTTGGATAGTGGCTGAAGTAACAGTCAAAATACATTACATTATGATAATTACAGCAGTGTGGGAACAAGACCATGTTCATGAGTGTCGTGATATATGCAACAACAATAACATTTGGTTCAACCATGCAGCACACAAAATGTCTTTAGTTACAGGCCGGAATACTGAAGTTTAGCAACACTGCGTTAAGGCCGGTCAACAACAAAGCCCCGTGCAGTATTGCTGATTAGTTCACTTTGTTTTACTGTTCGGGATGTTTGTTTCTCATGTAATTTACTTGATTTGAACATTTTGTGTGGTTCATGCTTCTAATGCATTATGTTTTGGGTCATAATATGGCAAAACATACAATAGATGAATATTTTGTGTATATAATTAATTATATGCTGACATTATTCCAGAATCCTCAGTTTTGTACATTTGTGGCTATGCTTACTACAAATTATCTGTTCGTTTGGAATACAATTGTTGCCTTGATTAGATGGACATGACACAGATACTAACTATTTCAATGATCCTACCAGAGGAGGACTAACTAGTCCTTCAACAATCGTTTTGAGGAGTGCAGTTATTGGACACATGATAATGAGGATTTTAATAAAAAAAAAGTTTGAAAATAAGTTTCTTCAGCAGAAAAATCAGAAGCAACTTTTCCTGTGCATCCCCCTCAGTGGCCGCATGGTCTAAGGCGCTACAATGAATGCTCTTTCTAGACCTCGAGCCAGTGACCTTTTGTAAGTTTCATTATAATAATCTAATCATGTTTGTGAACGGTACATAATTCTTACCTACCATAATTATTTTTAAATTATTATTTACATGTTTATTTGTTGTATTTTTCAACCTTTGAAGTATTTTTGTTTAATGATACTTAAAACATATTTAGATTAACTGTCAGTATTGTTCATATGGACTCATCAGTTTTTAAATAAAGAAAACTGTAGTTATTTACACAATTTTCCGTAAGAACCAGCATAACGCTAGGTCCCATGATGTCTCTACAAGCAGAGTTGCTACATTTAACACTATGGCCTGTGACTAAAGACGGCCATGGTTCTTTGCATATTAACTTGTTGGAGATTGAGTAATTCAAAGTTTCTCTAGAAGTTAGTTAAAATATTATAAAGTATAAAGTCATTTAATTCAGTATTGACGATTGTACTTTTGAACCAGAGTTAGCCTTTACCTTTCCTTAAGCCCCCCCCCCATTTTCCATTTTAACATTATAAAGTAAATAGAACATTGAAATACTCAGTAAATTGTACACAATTAATTTTTTTCCCCTATTGAAATTCAGACTGTAAATTTAATATATAGATGATAAAAAAAATTACCATAAATAGTAGTAGGTTATGAAAAGTAGAATTAATGAAGGTACGAATTTGGGAAGGAATTGGTAATGGTATTTATGGATATGGAGAAGGCATAGGATAGTGTGGAAAGAAATAAAGTTTGGAAAACAACGGAGGAAAATGAAGTGTAAAGAGAAGTTGCAATGAGAATGAAGAGCATGTATAAGGATAAAATAAATTATATTAAGATGGATAAGGGGTGTACAGAGTGGTTCCAAATAAAAATGGAATGAAGCTCTCTCACCAGTTATTATTTGTAATGGTAATGGAAATGGTCATGATGTTTGCTGATGATATGATGGTGTGGGGGAGATGGAAGAGGAAGTAAAAGAATAGCTACAGGAATGGAATGAGGAAAGTGAAAGTGTGTTGAGTGAAATTTAGCATGGTGAAGCGTGGAAGTGATGGTAACGATAAGGAAGAGAATAAGGCCTAGTAAATATATAAGGTTGGATGTAGTAGAGTTGAGAAGAGTGTAAAATATCTTGGAGGCATAATTGAGGTGCAGGGTAGGAGTAAAGACAATTTAATAAGAAGAGGGCAGCAGAGGGAGTTATTCTATAGGTGTGTAAGAGACCTGCTATGGAGTATAAAACTGCACTTTAAGTGTAAGGAAGTGCTGTTTAGGGCGTAGTTTGTACCCATTGCAACATATGCAGCAGAAACATGGACAGTGAATGTAAGAGAGACTAGGAAAGTGGATGTCATGGGAATGAAGTTACCTGGGAGATAGAGGGAGTATATGAGATAGTAGAGAAAGCATGACTGAGATGGTATGGGCATGTAATGAAGATGGAGAAGGACAGGATGCCGAAGAGAATTATGGAGAAAAAGTATGTAGAAAAAAGACTACCAGGTAGACCAAGAAAGAGATGGGAGGTGTGCAAATGAAGGAGAAGAATGGAAGTAATTAAAGGAGACTGGTGGAGGGCTAGAGGAAGATGAGGCATTTTACTAAACTGACTTGATGACAGGCTGGAAACAGTTGTTGATGTTAAAGATGAATATCATCCACATGTGAAATGTTACTATGCATGTGTAAAAAACATACAAGTGTTAAATGTACATTCAAGATAGCTAAAAATATACTTGTAAACATATTCATCAGGGTTTTCATGATTTTCTTAGTAAAAATATTATTTCAATGTTTTCTAAAGATTTAAGTAAAAAGGGAGGAAATTTTAATTTTCATAAAACAAACCAATTTGAAGTGATTTCATTGGTGTTTATAACAAGATGATTTGACCATGATGGGGAAGTATGAGCAGGATGTTAGTAAACCCAATGATTTTAGGAGAAAAAGTGGTGGAGGTGGACGTGTTTTTGAATCAGTCTGCTTAGTTCTTCAATGCTAAGGCCTGCTTTTTAAAGCTTGTAGTTAAATGTCTCAAATTCCCCAATAGTCTAGTCTTTGTTAATTTTCATTTATGAAGTTTAATGATTGTTCAAATCACTAAAAAATTCCTGGTTTTTTTTTGTTTTATAGATGCATGGCAGCTCTAATACACAATTTACATCCATGGCTGTTTCCAGCCTGTGGCCTGGGTCAGTATTTTATTCAAGCCATATATTTCCCACTAACAGCTTGCTAGGCCTGTCGTAGCTTCATATGATATAACTTAGGACTAGGACAGGCACAGCATCCAGTCCCCGGCTGTTAATTTATCAATGTGACAGGGTAAACCCACATTTCACCAATGATAAATTTTCAACCATGCCGGGAATCGAACCCAGGACTCTTAGCTCAGTAGGCAGACACGCTACCGACTGAGCTAAGGTATCGGATTCTGGTACACACTTGATAAAGATGAACATGCTTATTTTCCAACCAATTATAATCAAATCAAATCAAATAAAAAACAATACAGTTGACTCCACCAATTATTTAATGGGAATGTAACTCACATCTTTGTAAAGCGTTCTTAATGGTAGCCTCATTTTCGGAGAAACTGCGCTGAAACGGTGGGGACTTGCTATTCAATATGTTCTCACTAATAACGTGGAGAGAGCTGGACTTGTGACGCTTGGTCTGGAAACGTTCAAGGTTCTCGCAAGGTGGCTCAGGGCGCTTGAATGAGCGCAACGCAGACACGGCCATTGGTGACGAGCTCTGGACGGTGGCCGTAGGTGAAAACAAACAACTGCGAGCCTGCAAATACTTTAATTTATGTTATATAAACATAAGAGGAGTAAGAGGAAAAATATTTTATTTATTTATTTATTATTTTGCTAAACAAATTGATTATCCTACATATGACTTACAAACTAACTTAATTCATAAATAAGCCAAACACCAATAACCCCAATGTTTCATCACCAAAAATACAGTTTTCAGAGCACTGATATGTGTTGTAAATGTTCATAAATCTTACAATATTTATTTAATTATCCAAGTGGAATGTTTAGTTAATTTTGATTTATTTGAGGTATTTAACCTGCATTTTCTGAACCGATTGATTATATCAGCACACAAGAATTTCTATGGGCGAGAGTGAAAGGGCCTACCAATTTAGCTAGGAAAGGTATTTTGACATACCTTCCAGGGATCTTTTACACGCCACAATCAACATGGGACTGATGGCTTTACTTCTCCTCCTAAGAAAGCCGTGCTTCGGATTTTTATCATTCAAGAAAAATTTGTCGACCCCTGCTGGGTCAGGTCAGGTGCTGAGGTAAGCACTTTAACTTAAGACCACCGAGGTAAGCTATTTTTAAACAATTAACATGAAATTTCCCTCTTCCAAAACTAAGGCAAATGGTTAAAACAGATAATTTAATTTTTAATAATCACAACAATGACAACATATGCACATTTTCAAGATAATTGAGGATTGTTTTCATAATTTTAAAGCTTCAGAACTGCTATTCTCATAAAATACATAATTTCAAGTGTGAAGATATTTCTCTTCAAGTAGGCAGTGTCTTTTTGGTTGATTGATGGAATTGTTTCACCAGACAAACTATAATGTCACATTTATGGAACAGAAAGTATGCTTCTATTCAGGCTTGTTATGTGTTTAAGACCCCCTTTTCACCACATAAGAGCCCTCTCACTCGAGGCCACCACGTCTTTGCATTAAGTCAAGTGTAACCTTTCAGACGGGGTGGTGGCTGCATTGCCGGTGGCGCGACCAGAATTACTTGTGTCAGAAAAGGCGATTTTTCGAGCGACCAAGCTGGCAGTGCCACCACATGTTTACATTCATTCAAACAGAGCTCTTTTCATGAAGCGCTACTTTATGTACGGCCAGAAAGCATATTGTTGCTCAAATGTATTTGTGTGTGCTTGTTTTTTGTTTTTAAAAATGAATATCGAAGCTGAAAAATCTGATTTTGACACCGATAAATACTGTCTCTCATGTTTAGTCCACACCAGTAAGATGATTTCTTACACACTCCAGTAACTCATCAAAAGATGTAATGCTCATGCGTAGAAGAAAAAAAAAATTGTTGGAATTCTGTCGAAGCTCATTATACAGAGTACAAAATACACCTTTCGTTGATTGGTCCTGCAAAAGTGGGTGAACCCAAAACTTTTTATTTCGCTGCTTTCGGCGACCATGCAACCAAGTGTATAGAAAAATAATTAGTGCTTCTTCTTTTAGCTTCATTTTCAAACTGCGTGCAATTGGTGGCATGATTGGTGGCAAGAGAAAAATGGTGACGCCACCAATAGAAGCACCACCAGAATCTTTGGTGGCACGGCCACGGTGGCCCTGTGTGGAAGGGCTCTAAAGGTGGCAGCAAGTAAGGTTTGCTCAAACAGTAAAAAAATAAAACAAAGCCAGTTGATATCATACTGCACCTTAAATCAGTCTGTGATGAATGTGGATGAGCAATAGAATGGAAAACTACGTCTAGTGTCCGTGGTCGATATTAAAACCTGCCGGTACTAACCTTGTTGACAGCGGGAGAGATGTTCTCAACCATGGAGAGACTGCGACGTAGGGGCATTTTCTTCCTGCTCTCCTCGCCAGGAGTGGCACCATTATGATCCTTGATTATTGGACCAGATAGAAGGCTGCTAAGGCCTGCTGGCAGTTGCGTGTCTTCGTCCTGACAAGTCATATGTTTTATTACACACTACCAAACATCAATGTGTCACACACACATTAAATCATTAGTAGTAACACATATTTAGTACTTATATTTAAAAAAGTTTTTTTTTGTGCACCAGTTCTTAATACCCACCTTAGCTCAGTCTATAGCATGTCTGTCTACTGAGCTAAGGGTCCAGGGTTCGATTCCCAGCGTGGCTGAAAATTTATCATTGGTGAAATGTGGGTTTACCCTTTCATTGTGATAAATTAACGGCCGGGGACTGGATGTTGTGCCTGTCCTAGTCATAAGTTAGATTATAAGGTATATGAAGTTACAACAGGCCTAGCAAGCCAGTAGTGGAAAATATAGGGCATGAATAAAAAACTGACCCAGACCACAGGTTGGATAATACCCATTTTGGCTCTCCACAAGTTAGGAACAGTTAAGGTAGAATTTACAGGAAATGTAGCTGCATTTTTATTTTAATAAAATAAATTCAAACCCATTTGAACTTTGATAAGTTTTAAATAATGTTGAAAAACTGAATTAAAGCTTACAAATAGTGAGGCCCTGACACTTAACTATGGAAAAATATAGAACCCATCTTTTATAATGATCATTTGGGCTAGCCATATATTTTACACAAATGAGAGTGGTAATGAGGAAGAGAAAATTTAATTGCGTTAGCGTGGAAGAAGAGTGGAAAACTACCCTGATAGGTATTCAAGCAACCTCGTCAATGGTAGTAATGACAATTATGAAACTAACACCCTAGACATGTGTGTTCCAACCCGCAGTTTACATGTAGTCCATGACCTGTTTTCTTTTCGCCATTCAATCTCAACAAACTTTTAAAGAAGTATCTAAGAAAGGCGTAACCCTGTTCTGCATCATCGAAAAACTTGAGGCACAAAAACAGGCGCAGTAATGTCACTCACTATTTGTATTGGTGTTATAACAATACTACTATATTATTTTCTGACTACAAGTATCTGTAAGAAGAAAATTAAAATTACTTGAATAATAACATTATCATTGTGTTTTTATATTTGCTACACTAAGCAGATTAGTGTGTAAGTCACTCTGCCTAAAACCATGCAACCATTAATGTTGAGACAACTGTTCTCTCACCATCTTGTCAATGTCGAAGATCTCCGGGAAGCCATCATCTATGGAATGACAAGAATCACTCCCCGAGGAGAGGTTCCGGAAGAGTGTTTCTCGGGCTGTGGGGCTCTTGCTCTTAGGAGACTGAGCATTTCCCTTCCGCGGGGACTGCTCGACAGTCGGTCTTCTTGGAGCCATGCCTAGTGGTTCCACGAACCTATGGTGACAAAAGCATAACTCGTATCGAAACAGAGCTATTGTAACTCCCACTTTTAGTTGGAACAAAAACTATCATCTGCAAGATATATATTGAGATTCCAGCTTCCAAATTAAATCTTTTTGTTGACCAATTGAAAAGTTTTTTAGTTGTGTTTATAACATAAAAAATTGAAACTATTGAAACATTTTTCTCGTGCCTATAAATCTGCTATTAAATTATATTAAATTTTTGTATTATTTGAATAATTTTACTATTTACTTTCATACAATTCATTTATATTTTGTTTGATTGATTTTGTTTTATTTTAATGTAATTATTTCTATACATTAGACAAAGTTCCATCCCTTTCCTCTCATTAAAATCAATTTTTCGTTTATTTCCAACTCACTGGAATCCTGATTTTCTCTCGTCACTGTCGGGGTAGCTAGCCCCATACCCGCTGTCTTGGGAGTTGGGATCGTGGTCTTCTAGAGGATGGCGTGGGCGCACAGGACTCTGGAGTTGACGAAACATCGCAAACTATAGAAAAACAACATACGGGATGAGTTTTATCAAATATAATCTCACCGGTTTCAAAATGTGGCGAGAAAGTGTACACAAAATTGCCACTATTTTCTCCTACAATATTTTCTACGTATTCTGGACAAATTGTCAGGTGATGATGGTGTTTGGGGTTATTCATAAGCCACGTAAATTTTTTCTTTTCTTTTCAGGCCCCCTCTCCCCCATGTAACACCATGTAGGCACCCACCCCGTGTTACTTAACTTTTCTCACCAAGAGTGAATGTCATTATTTCATAGAAAAGTATTTGTGATACTAAAAGAGGGACTCGGATTCAATACGTCTTAAAATCCATTTTTGATCCTAAATATAAATGATTTAAGAGAATATTATTATTATTTATGGCTAACTGTACATACAGACAAATATTTGAAAAGTAAATAGCCTTTTTAAGATTATTATCAGTCTTGTAAAGTACAGTTTTGAATATATTACTTTTCAAGTAGTAATAGAATACTACACAAAGAATGTGTATGAGAGTTTACATCAGGCAAAACTCTGCTATATTTATGTTATGGATGTCAGCTTTGCGATCTGAGTAAGAGCAAGACAGCACTACTATGTGCTGACTAGGATGGCCCTTTTTTTGTAGAGTAGCTACATGATAATATTAAAGTGAACACATCCAATGTTTGGCTCTGGGGGAAGACATCTTTCTTAATACTGTGCACTTTTTATAGTAATATTGTCAACATATAGAGAGCTATTTAAACACTTCTAGGTATATAACTTTTCTAAATTATATTTTGGATTAGTCTACAATTTTACTTTACCAAATTATCAATACCCAGACTCATGATTTGTTCCACCATCGATCCTGGAACCTGACATCATTCTCGGCCAATGGCCAATGAAGCGTAGATCGGGGTTTGAATACCTGTTGGGTGTACTCAGAGGGGCTTTTCCTAAATGGTTGTATACTCTCCATCCATGTAAATGAGAGTAGGTTAACTCTAAAATTCTACCTTCCTCATTTCTACTCCATTAGATAAAAATCATAAAAAATAAATAGAATAAATACAATATGACTACACTACCCTTGAAAATGTATATTAAATTGCAGCCAAACATCTTGTATAGTAGTTATTATGGATTCCTCAAACTTGCCTTGACATAAATGCTGTCCTTCAGCTTCGTTCTATTTCACTCTAACATCTTTTTGAGCCTCTTTCACTGATTTTTTCTGGATATTTCTGTCTATACGCATTAAAAAAAGCAATAAACAAGTCTCCAATTTTTGAAGACATTATTTTTTGTATTTGAGCAAACACAAGCAATTAATCACGACCTGTCTTAAATTATTATTATTATTATTATTATTATTATATTATTATATTATTATTATTATTATTATTATTATTATTAGCACCGCGTCTTACTACCCGTTCGGGTTATACGCACTTACAGTCAGAGGTGAAGGAAAGGTTTGGTAATCAGATAGATCTGTGCCGGGACCTAAGATTGAACCCCGGACCCTCAGCACAGATGTCTGACACCTTACCCCTAGACCGCCAGGCCACCAACGATTATTATGTAACAATTTTATGTACTCCACCCTCTCCTCATGTAATACCATATAGACATTAGAGAGTTCCCCCTCATCCGCCCCACAAAGCATTATGTGGTTTATGGCTGATGGAGAATATGTGTGTCCAGTGTTTCTGAAGACGGAAATATTTAATTTTCCATTTCACTTTTTCTATTGTATAAAAGCAAGCTTGCAGTTAATTGTTCTAAATTCATAAATATACTAATATATTTATTAGCGTTTATCAAAATTCCCTGTATTTACTGGTGCATGGAAAAATGATACATGCAGCTACTGTATGCTATATAAGATGGGAGGTTACATATAATACACATATCTCCAGCACATATATCTCTGGAGGTCAAATATATGCAAATATATCTGAAAATGTATTTTATGTACTGATGATTAGTGGGCACAAGATGAGAGAAAATGAGAGAGCGAGAATATATAATGTCTTACTGTTTGTTCAGACTGTCCATGACTTACACTAACTAATTTAAGGACACAATAATAAAGTGGAAACCCGCAAATGTAAAGAAACAACACAATGAACCACACAGGGATTCGAATCTTGGCATCTCTAGTTAGGATTTATAAAATAAGTTTTCACCTAAATATCTATCAAATTTAGTAGAAAACCGATATCTATCTAGAGACATGTCTGTCACAGAGTGGCTACAAAACTTTTTTATTATAAAATTCCCTGACTTTTAAAGGTTTTTCAGACAACATTTAAAAAATTCCAGACCTAACCTTTTAACAGTTTTTTTTTTCTGAATGGGAATTTTTTCGTTTATTATATCAATCACATATTTTCAAAAATCCTAGGCTACCAAACATCAACATTCTTATAAGTTTTGTTAATTCTATATTATTTAATTAGGTATTATTTGTGTTCCTGCGTGAATGTGTTATAAAATAAACCATGTACAACCATCTCATGTTAGGATAAAATATCTAGGCAATGCACTTTGTTAACATCCAAAAAAACTCTCACTTTTGTTTACATGTTTAGGTGCAGAATTAGTCAAGAATTAAATTCCCTGACATTTCCTTATTTTTGATTAAATTCCCTAAAAATTTCCCCGTTTTCCCTGACATCAAAGAATTCCCCGATTTTTTCAGGTTTTCCCTGTCTGTAGCCACCACGTGTCACTTAGGATTGAGGATAGTTAGGACAGAGAGAAATGAAATAAACACATTTCATCAGTTGTGAACCTCACCTTGGAAGGACTCTTGTTCTGCCTGATCTTGTTGGGACTGCCGAAAGGTGGAGAGTCAGTGTCGACTGGAGACACAACCCCTCCAGCATTCTCCTTATCGCTGTACGGGGAGCTGCCATAGTTGAACGACAGGTTGATCCGCCGCTGTAGGCTACGGGACTTCTGAAAACCTTGGCTGCCGACCCCAGATGGAAGATTCACCGCATTCTTCAGCAGACTGGAAATAAACCAAAAACCAACATATACTATCGACATTTTACATATTTCATTGAAACAAGAGAAATATATATATATATATATATATATATATATATATATAT
>CABFWB010000551.1:107226-123932 GCA_902151455.1 Timema bartmani
TATATATATATATATATATTTAAACATGACACAATTACTTTACACAATGGAGTTCTAGCAAAACAATTTTCCTGGTGCAGAAAGTTACAATTTATTTCAACAACAGTTTCTTGAGTTAAACCAAACCAATTTTGATTATTTGTTAAACAAATAAAAGCATTTACTTTAAAGATTATCATGTCAAAGTTCACAAATATCCAATAATAAAGCAGCAAAATAGTTTAAATTAACTGTGAATTTATGGGCACTATTATGACAAGGTTTCCTGATATAAAAAAAGATCGTTGAGGTTTCAAGAACAAAATGGTCTTGAGTTGTATATTTGTACAAAAATCACAAAAGTCTTGAATCTCATTGGGCTTCCCTACAAACCATATGACTTGGACATGCAAGAAATTTTATTGAGGCAATTTTTCATCTGGGTATGACTTATTATTTATGAAAATAAGAATAAGAAACTCAGACAGGTGGGTCCAACCCAACCAGTACCTTCTTGATTTGTCAAGATGGCATTGTTCTATTTGTGGGAATGTGGAGAATGCGCTGAAATGTTCTTTACACTTACAATATTTAGACACTTAATCCTTTATTTGGATATGATAATGAGTAATATTAGCTTATAAGCAAGTGAGAGTCGTCTTAGCCAGGCCTGCCAGGTGCTAAAGCCAGGCTTGTTACCAGGAGCAAAGAGTGGGTCTCCCTCTTTTTGTAATATTTAATTTCAGATGTGGCGAAACCTTGTTTTGGGGAAAATTAGCAAAAAAATGGGGGGGAGGGAGGTTGAAGGGCCTGTAGACCCACCCCCCATCAAATGTCTAGATAATATTCATAGTGATGTTCATCTGGATTTTTTTTTAATCAGACTTTTTTATAAGCTATTTGGAGTGGTCTTTACCCTGCAAACTTTTTAAAATTGGCTGACTATAGAAACTATTTGGCGTATCATCGCCTGGAAAATTTTTGAAAACTAAATGTTTCTTGAAGCTATTTGTGAGCTTCTTTTGGTGAATTTTTGAAAATTGGATGCCCCTGGACGTTATTAAGAATCTGATACAAAGCCATCTTTCAGCTTCATGTTCAAGAATATCAGGGAGTGAGATAAATCTAAAGGGGGCAAGTTTATTCCAGCAGAAAAAGGCGTTTGTTCCAGTTGGGTGAAGGGGGGGCGGGGACAAGTTCTTTCCAGAAGGGGGATGTTCCCCCTCCCATCTTTTTCCACACCAATTCTTGACTTTGGTTTGTACATTAAAAAAAATCTTTGTTGTCACTTTGACAAAAGAAAAGCAATGTACAAAAATTATTAATAAGTGACTTAAATGAAGACTGAGATGTCACGCACATGATGAAGTATTTAAATTGAACTCGATTTATTGCCCGACTTTTTTTGTGTGGCAAATTTAGTTTCAGTACAAAAATTATAGACTCGGTGAAATTTCTAAACACTTTGAAATGAAGGCTAAGAATGGACTGAACTAATAATATAACTGTGGCACATGCCAATAAATTCCTCCATAGGTAACCCCATCTGGTGGGCTGGGCATGGACTGTTCTCTAGTATGGATAGGCATTTAATTGCTTGTCATTCATATTTTATTTTGTATTTTTTTTAAACTTGTGAATCTGGATCTCGGTCCAGGGTCCGGTACCATGGTACCAATAGCATCCCCCACGTGCCTTGTGGTGGGCCTGGTCTTGATAATATTCTAAGCCAAGTAAAAATGACATGAATTGTAACATAAATGCTAATGGCTTGAACAATGAAATCTCAGTGTTTTGAGTGTGGGGTGCAAGGGAGCGCAGGTTAAGGTCAGTATTTTTGGTAGTTTCTAAGTTTCTATGACAAAAAACATTTTTGGCCATAATAAGTAAAATATTGATTAAGTAAATAAGTTTCATGTATTTTTCTACACGTAGTAATCCAAACAGTTATTAAATAATTGTCATAGCCAGAGCAGAATTTGATTAAGACCTTTTCTCTTCACTTAAAAAGTGTATGTTCAAATTATGGCTATTGAGTAGGTACACCAAGCCTTCAACTCAGACTATTCTATTTTTCTACTGTCCTGACTCAAACTTCTTTATAAATAGCAAAGTATATTTAATTAGTAATAAAAAAATTACTGCAGTTAAATGCTCTTACACATATTACTTCATGGGAAGCTTATTTTGACATTGTAAATATATATTTAAATACATTTTTCAATCCAAATTACAAATATTGGTCCTAAGGAATAAAAAAAATATAAAAGAAAAATAGCATGGGGCCTAGTTACTACATATTGTTATAATATTATAAGTTTTTATTTTGATGCCGTAGAAGGGTAGATTTTTACAGACTCCGACTGCAAGATTTTGACTTAAAAGCCCTGGTTCAAATGCAATTATGCTGACAGATATTAAATAATTATTTAGATTAGTGTTTAGAAAATTATACTAAATGTACCTACTGAAACAATATTTGATTCAGTAAGGCCAAAAACATATTTTGTTAAAAGACCTTCAAATATATTTAAACTCATTCTTCATTTCATCCCACTTTATATGATATCTATCACCCATGTCCTAGTTAATAAGCGAACAAATTCATCACATGATGTTTTTTGGGAGTGTTCCTTATTCTGCACACGACTATAATGTGCATTGCACAATACACAACACATGACAATAAATGCCATTTTAATAACACACATATGAATGTAGTAAGGTGTACCAAATATATTACAAACAACGATTTAAACCAATTTTTTTAGATTTTCTAGTTTGAAAAACCATTTTGTTTTTAGATTGTTACACGGAAATTCCATTTTACCCCAAATTGAAGCTTATTAGATATCTCAACATTTATTTGACTCCAGGATTTATTTTTAAAACAAAGTTACTTATAAAATATATCTTTGGTAGGTTTATTCGCTCAAATTTGGGAGAAATGGCAGATAGAAGATAGCACAAAGAATTCAACAGTCAACACTCGGAAATAAGGGATTTGAACCCCGGCCGAAGTTTTCCCAACTATTCTCAAGGTGAGTAATGGTGCTTTAATATTTTTTTTAAATCTTTTTTGTGCCAGTTACCTATGGCCGGAGAATTTTACTCACCGATGGCCCCGCAGACAAATACTTCCGTCTGGGCCAAATTTGATTTCTGTGACAGGGAGGAAGGAGGGTTGGGTTCGAATCTCGGTCATTGTATGTACCGAGTTGTTTTTCACCTAGATAGTTTTACATTCTACCCGCTAGAAAAATGCATGTAAACTTCTAAAATTTTACCCCCTTCGCTCCTACTCCATTAGTGTTGTTAAAATTAGATCTCTCGGATGTATAGTAAGAAGCTTAATATTTAAAAAAAAAGTCGCTGCTGTGTTTTGGAGGTTCAGCCACCATATCAAAAAGTGTTATTAGTAACGTATTGTTGTGTTTCTTTGTGTGAGGCAGGAGGGGCACATGCCCAGGGCGCCAAATTTATTAGCGATATTAGTAACAATTTAAGTTTATTTTTTAACAGTAAAAGTGAATTTTGTTTTTATTAATGTGAAAATGATGTTATGACGAGAAACCAATTTTTGTACCAATATTTAAGAATACAGTTACATTTTAAAGAGCGGTTTTCATGGGGTGCCATTTTTTTTATTTGCCCTGGGCGCCTTCAACCCCTGTCAACCCTAGTTACACCTCTAGTTTATCCCAATGCATGGCAATTCCAAAATTGTGGTTAAAACAATCTGTAAGATTTATCTAAGACGCTCCTCTTAATACAATAGACGAGTACCTGGAACAACTGTGGCAGACCTCGCAGCACTCCGCGGTCAATCCCCCCCAGATCATGACGTGAACAACTGATAACAACCTCGTCGACCGGTGACTCTGTCCGCACTGACACAAGGTAGATGACCCTGACAGTTCCGCCGCCAAAAACATATGACTGTTGAAAGGGAGGGGACTAGGATAGACCAATAGGAGAGCGCAGGCCCACCGGTGCGCGCTAAAACACCCCTACCCGCATATACACACATGACCAGCCATCCCCCTATAGTGGGGAGTCTCGAGTTCGAGTATCAGCTGGCCAACATGATACTATCGCTCATAGGGCAAATTTACATCTACCTAACCCGCTCCAGTGGTATTCAACTTGGGGTACGCGACCCCCGGGGTCACGTGAAGACATCTTAGGGAGTAAGTAACATTTAATATATATATATATATATAAAATAAACACTGAATAACCACAGCCCGATATAGAGTTTGCCACAAAAGACCCGGACGTAAGGACGTGCGATCATTGCGCTCTCTCTCTCTCTCTCTTTCTCCTGAATATATATGATAGAATATGTTTAGCTTGCATTATACACCAACAACTTTGGGGGTACAAAGTTAAAGATAAATTATATCTGGGGGTACGCGAAATAAAAAGGTTCAACACTAGTGGTCTAAGGCGTCAGTCTCGTGTTAGACTGGCCTGCTGATGACGGGGAGATCAGGGTTTGACTTCCTGTCGGGTCTGCTAAGCGTGTTTTTACCTAAATGGTTTCCCAATCTCCTTCCACGCAAATGCAGGTAGATTCCCTATAAAATGCTTCTTTCGCTATCCCCACCCGATCAGAGTAAATATCATACATGCGTATAAAGTGAATGTGCCTGAAAGGTAGCAGCAGTCTTCCCTTTGCGGATTACACCATGAGCATAGCAGAGTGGAGGCGTGGAAGGTAAGCTTGCTACCTTTCAGGGTAAACGGAGTGTACAAATAGTCAGCATTATTTCGGAGCCTGTAAAAAGCGAACCAAGAAATAAATGAGCCAACAGCGCCTCGACTAACTCATGTTTTCGTACAGTGAACAAAAATTGATGATGTGATTGGGGAATTTATGTCACTCTCCTGGGCGGGAAAAGAAGAATCCCTGTGTTGGAAGTAAAATTGATTTTTTGTTTGTTTAATAAGCACAAATACTATTTTCTATACTTGGAATGTTGACTCCTTATCCCCCTCACTAAGCCATATATACGGCCTTGGCCCCACTTACTCTCAAGGAGGTAATCCGTATTGCGCACACCTATCAATTCATTTATTAAAAACAACAGAAAGCTATGGTGCATTCCATACAGTAAAAACCTCCTCGTCAATATTTGGTTAACTGCAAACATCGGCCAGTGTACCTGAACCCGATTCTAACATTGGTCTCGAAGATTGTTCGTGTGCTGACCTTGGAGACCGGGGTTCAATCCAAATCTTATTGCCACAGCCTCCCAAATCCGACACGGAAATCCACGCTCACGATCCGCACGGATACCTGAGGGACCGGGGTTCGCTGAGGGTGTTTACTTATCGACATTGTTACGTCACTGCTCCATTAGAATGCCTATTATTTATTACATTTAATACTGTGGTTATTAACGGCTTAATTCAAAGGATGGGAATGTGAAAAGTTGTAAAAGAGGAAGTGCATTTCCTTTGGCTGGAAAAGAGGACGGGCAAACGATGATGACTAGAGGAAAATTACCCCCTGTGCTTGTGTCCAAGATTCGAACCACGGCCCTCCCTTGTCCGCATGCGAGTGTTGAAGTATTCAGTCCCTTAGGAAGCGCGTGCATCAAAGAGAACCCGCCCGTTGAACGTGTGGCTTAGTGAGGACAGGATGCACGAACTGTTGGGAAGGAAGGAATAACCGCGCTACAAAGTTCAAGGCCCCCTCAACAGAGGTGACCGACCATGATGCCTTCTCAGGATGTCCACACCCTCACCAACCGCGCGTGAGGAGTAGAGATGGACACAACTGTTCACTGATGGAAATAGTTCAAAGATATTCCGTGAAATTAAAATAAGTAGGCTCTGATTTACGTGGGGATGACAGGGCCTAGGCCCTCCACAAACTTATTCATGAATATTTATTATTATTATTATTATTATTATTATTATTATTATTATTATTAGCACCGCGACTTACTAACCGTTCGGGTTATACTCACGCTAATGTGTTATGGTAGGGTGATTGTGAGATGAAATGGAGGACCTACAGTTTAACGTGGAATCCAAACCACGGTGAAGGCCTGGCATTCTTCACATTCAAAAGTTGTGATTAATACACATCTTGTCAGAGGTGAAGGAAGGGTTCGGAAATCAGACAAATCCGTGCCGGGACCGAGGATTGAACACCGGACCCCAGCACAGAACTCTGACACCTTACCCCTGGACCACCAGGTCACAATTTATTAGTAAAATTAAATTTTTGTTTCAGACAGATCTAATTTATTGTGATGACAATAGTTCCTTTTCTAAATAATATCTTTTAACATTTAACTTTTAACAGTTAATATTACCCGTTTCAGTGGCCTAATGGTCTAAGACGTCACTCTCGTGTTCGACAAATCTACTGATGACAGGTAGATCGGGGTTCGAATCCCGGTCAGCTCTACCGTGGGTGGTCTTTACTAAATGGTTTTCCATTCTGACTCTGCTTCCATGCAAATCATCTCTAAAATTCTTCCTTTCTCATCCCTACCCCATTAGAGTCATTATCATATATATACGTATAGTCTGAATAGGCAGTAAGACGCTATGACAAAAAACAACAACTAAAAATCCAGTCAATACTGTAAAGAAAAAAATTACAATGTTAGAACGTTGTGAGGGAAAAAGAGCTTATTTAATGTTGAGGTGTCCAACGGGGGCGGTTCATTTATGTAGTTCAGTCGTTCACGCTCATGCCAGTGAATAGTAGGCCTAGTATCATCTAAGATAACAGCTTAATTTTTAGTGAGATCGGTTGAACCATAACGATTGTTTATTGTCACGTTTCCTTGTAGTTCACTTTCAACTAGATCACTTCGAGAAGGGACTAGTTTGGTTGGGGGAAATAGTTCAATTTGAACCATTCGCTCGTGAACTACACATCTCTAGACCTAGAGCAAACCAAACCTGGCGAGAGCCTGGAAAGAGCATCGAACCCAGGACTTTTCCTCTAAAGTTCTACCTTCATCGTCCTTATTACAGTAGCGTAAGTAATGTATGCGTACAGCCCGAACGGGTGTTAATAGATAAATAATGATATTGTAAAGTGGGAGTTCGACCCTAAAACTCCTTCCTCCACTTCTTTACCGTTCTACACTAACCTTACGTCTGTCTACCCCCTCCACGTTGGATACATCACATTTAACTTTTACGGAACGCGAGTGTAATAAAGAAGAGAGTATTAAAGAAAGAAGGAAAGGTATCGTCGGTCCGCGTGTAGCCCCAACATCTGCGGTGTCTGAGAGAGGGGGGTGATGGTGCACGATAACCCCCACAAGCGCCGCACATGGCGAGATTCCCACACGATGTCCTCCTAACAGTGGATAGGGAGACCCTGGTGCCTTCCAAGACGACCTTTCTTAGCTGGGAACCAGTCATTTGTGGGATAGCATGTTCGACAATGGACCACAAGAGGACCAGCGCGTTTCGACAATTTAACCAATTTTTCTTGAGGACACGCTAAAAATTACTAATTTCATATATGCACGCGCGCACACACACATACATACATGAGAAATCTAAACGTAAGATGGGAAAAACACGACGCCTACAAATCCAATAAAAAAAATAACTACTTCTATTTCTAATTTGAACAAAAGGATATACACTTTTTTATGTGAACCGTGTCTTACCATTCATCCGGACTATCCAATATACCCATAACATATTTACACTAATTGGAGAAAGGGACGAGGAAGGCAGAATTTAGAGGAATGTACCCGCATTTTGTGGAGGGAGAGTGGGGAAACTAGCGATCGAATGGTCTAAGGCGAAACTCTCGTGTTAGACTGTCTTGCTGATGACGGGGAGATATGGTTCAAATCCCGGCCGGGTCTACTGAGAGTGCTCTTTCCACGAAAATGTGGGTAGACTACCTCTAAAATGCCTCATTTCCCATTCCTAGAGTAGTTCATTAATGCGTATAACCTGAACAGGTAAGATAGTAAGGTAAGACACACAGCCGAGCCTGACGTGTGACGGAGCGGGGAGACAAGTGTAATGTACTTTGCTGGCAGACCGTGTGAACTGTGAACACACCTCCTGATACTCTCTGGCCTCCTGATACACAGGCGGGAAGTTTTGGCGGGACCAGTCCTGGTAGTCCGTTCACCCCAACCTCTCCCAACCGACGAACGCAAGGTCTCGGGTCTCGGCCGCTTGACGTGCTCGCTAACCACCTCAGACATGCGGGTTCGAATCCCATTCGGTTTGTTGAACCGCATAGTGCAGAGTGGAAGTGAGAAACCATTATATATATAAAAAAAGAAACTCGGTACAAACGACCGGGATTCTAACTTCGACGTCCTCCGTCACTGGCAAACAGATAAGACGCGCCGATGCCTTTGTCCGCGTGTCCATAGGTGCGGGGTCACGTACTTTCCATAGCGAAATAAGAAATTGCAGAACTCGAGAGATATAATTACTGCAAACCAACTTGCTAGGGTAAACATAGCCTCACGTTTTGTTGTACCAAATTAAACATGTATATGTATTAAGTAACGTCTTGTGAAAATACGGATTATTTCTCTGTCGCCCTTTCAAGCCACATATAGGCTACATTTGAAGACAAGGAACCGCCCGAGGTTACTAACAGTTTCCGCCGTTTCATTTAAGTAAACACGAAACAAAAAGTTACATCTTAACCGTAAAACACTTTGAAATAATATTGTAACTTTGGTCTGCACTTTTTTTTTAACAAACTGATTGTATCAGCACACGACTTACAAACTAACTTAATCCCAGAAAATGTACGAGTCTCCCAGGCCGTTAATTCATCAGTGTAAAAGAGAAAGCCATAATTTCACCAATGCTCAACATTTTCGTGCTATGTCGGTTATCTAACCCGGTCCTGTGTATCAGGTGTTAAGTATTATTAGTATCGATTGGGCTAAGCTGTCGAGACAAGTAACACACTGTCACGACACTTAGCAACTACCGACTTCCGGTAAAAAATCTCGTAGCAACAGGGAGCGCCATAAGAAAACGGAAGAAGGAATCGATATTTAGAGAGGAACCCTTCGTGAGAAGGAACAATATGGGGAGGGGGGGAGGGATTGTCAGGAAGGCACGTTGGTCCAAGGAAAGGAGGTTAGGTTGAGTCAGCTGCTAGAGAGCACACAACGTGGGAGACAGAAGACAGCTGCTTGGCGCGTCCATCTCCTGCAATCACAGCATCGCCGACCCATGTCAGGTACACCCCAAGACAGAAGAAACAGGACCGGGGGGGATTGTAACGTGCACTCTCAGGCAGTCGCTCTTGACAATAGACTGGGTTGCCGGTAACTGGGAGATCGGGATTCAAATACCAGCCGGGTGTATCGATAGTTTTTTACTAAATGGTTCACTCACCTACTCTCCGAGCAAACGCCGGTAAATGTGGATTCCTACCTTATTAGTGTAAATATGTGAATAAACCTGACGGGTAGTTAGACGCGGTACACACACACACACACACAATTATATTATTTAACTGCACGACTTATATATTGTACTTTTCTTTTTAACTCCACGTCTTACTACCCGTTCGGTTTAAACGCTTATGTACTAATTACGCTAATGGGTTCAGACCCTGTTTTGAAGCAACCCGCGCCACCAGCTAAACGGCCCAGAGCTTTAGGATCTCAGTAGAGGTAAAATATATATATTTTTTTAAATACGCACATCTTCAAGGATTCATAAGTTCCTTTGCCAAGTTTCTCGGTCTTAAAGTGACATTGTTATCACACAAATGTATTTAAGATTTTATTCGATTATTTCCTTGTATTCTCTGGAGGTTTAGCTGCCTTTTAATGGGATAATTAATATATTTGTCTAAATATTTAGTATTTAACTTTAAGATCAAATCAAATAAAGATT
Source organism: Timema bartmani (assembly GCA_902151455.1). Lineage (NCBI taxonomy): Eukaryota > Metazoa > Arthropoda > Insecta > Phasmatodea > Timematidae > Timema > Timema bartmani. Next base: position 117,082 of record CABFWB010000551.1, read on the forward strand.
TTGAAATTTATCTATGTGTAAGTTGTATTATGTTAAATAAACACGATGTGCCTTCTTTTATGAACACAAAACAACCAACACAATAAATAGATTCTCTTTGGATTTTAGATTGAAATATTTTCTGTAAGTACTATTTAGATTGCAGTTGATTTGGCAACCAAGTGAGGCAAAAAAAATGAATTATGCATCCAATATAGGAGAATACGACATTGATCACGTGGTTTAAGACAACATTTAAAAAAAACATCTATTTTATTTTATTTTATTTTATTTTAATAGAAAATATACAGCCTAAGCGTTAACCGAACGTCCAAGCGAGATTTCAGCGCAATCGGTGTAGTGGTTTTCGCGTTAAAGAGTCAAAGAGGAATACAAACACAAACTCATTTATATATTATAATAGATATAGATTATATAATATCGGTATGTATAAATGCACTATGCACCTACAAATTTGAGGGTGACAAAAAAAAAGTTGAACACCACTGGCTTATGGTGTTGAAACCAAAAACTTGGACAATACACGAAAAAAGGAATAAAATTACTCGCACCCAAATATCAACTGGCGAATGCTGCTGCATTCCCTCGAAGTTTAACCTTCCTCCTTAAGTTAATGCAAGCAGCCAATAAGCAGAGTATGCTGCATTGCAATGATATACTTTCTCGCTGCGGCATTAGGAACTCTAAACTTCAGAGCAACGCTTACAAAAGTACGCCACCTATCTCTATCTTGAACTAGTTATATCCAGTCCACCTCATTACACACTATCTCTTCCAGGTCCATTCTAATGTTGTCTTCATATCTGCATCAAGGTCTCCCCAAGTGTCTCTCCACCAGGGGTTTACCAGTCAATACCCTGAACAAGGTTCTAGAATCTCCCATTCCCGCTGCATTTCCCGTCCACCGTAATCTACGAGACTTGATCATCCTAACAATGTCTTGTGATGAGTAAAAATTATGTAACTCATCATTCTGTAACCTCCCCATTCTCCAGTAGCCTCATCGCTTTTAGGACCCAATATCTTCCTAAGCCCCTTGTTTTCGAACACCCTAATTTTGTTTCGTTTTGTGAGGTAAGAGATCATGTTTCACAACCAAAGAGAACAACCGGTAAAACTATTGTTTCGTTTTGTGAGAGTAGGAGACCATGTTTCACAACCAAAGAGAACAACCGGTAAAACTATTGTTTCGTATATTCTGAGTTTTAGATTAAAAATTAATGAGAAAAGTGCACCTCCTTGTTTCAATTCATTATGTATTTTAAAAGTACTTGATGAGTGAGTATCAATTATATAAACGGACATGTATTTAACTAGTATACATAAAACTATGCGAGTTCTATATAGTAGGTCCACGGTGTGGTCATTAAGACCATATTTATAAACCATTTAACATTATTAATTTTGTTACTACGGACAAAGACCAGGATGACACGTCGGTTTATATGCCCTTGTTGGTTCTATCGTGGGTATATCGACAGACAGAGAGGGGTGAGGGTAAAGGGGGAGACAAATATAATATAAAAAAGGGGGAGAATCCCCCTCAACCCTGCCAGACATACTCAGTCTGGGGGTGAGGTGCGCGGAGTACATAGGGTGAGAAATTAATGTGCAAAAGACCCCCCTTCCCCCTCCCCACAAACTGCCGGCACGTGCCGGCTGGGAAAGAAGTTTCTCCGACAAGAGAAAACCGCCCTTAACGAAGCGGTTCATAAGGCCTGCAATCGCTCGCAACTATCCCTTGACAATATCCTAGAGGGGAGAACAAGTCTTTTGTGCGTAACAAGTGATCTCTATACTGGGAATGCCCACACCCTTGAATACACACATATATACATATATATCCTCGCATCGTCATATAAGCATACATATTACGTTATATAGCAGGGGTGGCCAACTAGAGGACCTTTGGGAGCCGCCATATGGGAAATTTTGAAAACCACAAATGAGTGCGTTAGGCACAATTTGCCAACAATGTAATGTTATTGCTTTGACCATTTTGAGTTTTGGAAGAAGCTTCTGGAACCAAATATCCCAAAATTAAAAAGGATTTTCAACGATTAATCTTAATTATTTTCGGCACGACACATTCGTGCGAGACTTTTGTTTTCAACAATTCAATTCATTTGTATATTTAAAGCGTTAAGTTATTCCTTTCTGTAATAATTTCCGGAGTTACAAACATCCAATGTTAATATTTAAAAAAATATTAAAATATTAAAGCCAATACAATGAGGATGTGTCCAAAATTTTCAAAAATCTTCAAAGCTATTTCAGTAAACGTCAATTTCTAGAGTTCTACACTACCTATTAAAATCTTACTAAGGAAAAAAAAACCTTCTTCGGTGGCCGCATGATCTAAGGTGCTACTCTCACAATATGCTGCCGATGACAGGGAGATCGGGTTTCTAATCCCTGTCGCGAGTAATGAGTGAGATTTTTCCTCAATTGTTTTCTACTCTCCCACCACGCAAATGCGGGTAAACTTCCTCTAAATTCAACTTCCCGCCTCCCCAACTGATCAGCGTAATTAGTATGTGTATAACCTGAACAGGTGGGAAGACGCGGTGCCAACATAACAATAAAAAAGGATTGATTCCAAGGATTTATCACATCAAAGTTTACAAATGTTCCACAGTGAAGCTGCAATCTATATAATATGATTTACGTTAGTCGGTAAATGTATGGACGCTATTAATGACAAGGTTCCCGATCGGATCATAACACATTTTTTTAAGTCTATAAGAGGTGTTGTTGGCCCGTTACTAGACAATTTGTGACTTGAACAAACAATAAAGTTGACATTGCCGACGATTTTTCACCTGGGTACGACTCGCTAATGTCAATAGAGGTCTGCTCTGAGTAATTGACATTTAAATGGGTTCGTGCGAGATGTCTTTATAAGTAGCCAATTACACTTTTAAGCCATGCTAAATGGGTTCGTGCGAGATGTCTTTATAAGTAGCCAATTACACTTTTAAGCCATGCTAAATGGGTTCGTGCAAGATGTCTTTATAAGTAGCCAATTACACTTTTAAGCCAAGCTAAATGCTAAGATGAACACCCGTAAAGCGACGACAAGCAAATATAATATGTAATAATTTTATTTAAGTTTTTACTTAGCACCGCGTCTTACTACCCGTTCGCGTTGTACGCCTATAAACTAATTACACTAATGTGTTAAGAATTAGAGATGTTTTAACTATAGAAAGTGCACCCGCATTTGCTTGGAAGGGAGAGTGGAAAACCATTTAGGGAAAGCACCGTTAGTGCACCCGACCGGGATCAAACTACAATCTCCCCGTCTTCGATAGTCTAGTATTTTGTGAGAGTAACACCTTAGACCATGCAGCCACCGAAGCGGGTTATGTGAGTTATTGTTTATGAGAAGTTAAATCATCAATACTATGTGTTTGTTTTTTTAATAAAAGATTGAATAAATAAAGATGTTTACTTAATTTTCATGTTTATATAGAATAATATGTCAAAATGAGCATAAGTGGGTATTCAATACTTTTATGTGCTGATGTGACTTGGTAATGTTGATCTCATAAAGAAAGGTAGTTTAGCTCTTATGCGTGACATTACTTCAGGTACGCCAGGCCTGCGTTAGGCCGCGTGCGGCTTGCGAGTACACGATGGCCACCCCTGTTATAAGGAGAGGGACAATGAAAGCCAAGAAGGGTGGCAAAAACTGAAAGAGGTATTCTCATTGGTTTAGTATGACAAGAGCAGACCAATGGGAAACCGCGACGTTCCGATTTCCATTTTTATCTAAAGGGGTTGGGGAGCTAAAGCGCGAAATGTGAATCGAAAGATGCTGTCAAAAGTCTCGCTACAGCTGTTTCGGATGTCTCAAGGACTGGCCTGGAAGGGAGTGAGGTTCCCAACAGTTGCCCTTAGAAGCCTCCTCCTTCAGCCGTCTAGAAAATAGTCAGAAAGAAGACAAAGATGAAACATATATCGGGAAAAAAAGAGAGGGATGAAGGGATGAAGGGTTGTCGTGTCTCTAGCATTGGTGTATCCATGTCTCTCTCTGGAGATTGCACCCCTTCCGGGATATCCGTATATTTACAATGACGAGGAGAGGGACGAGGAAGGTATAGTTGAGAGTAAATGTACCTTAATTTGCATTAAAGAAGAGTGGGACACCATTTAGAGGGGAAAATAAAACCCGGTACATATTCGAAACCCAACTTTTCCGCCGCCGGCAAACCAAACTAGACGTATGGCGTATGAATATACACAAACATATCACGTAACATTTTGAACTGTCAACATGTTCCTTCGTATGGAAAAAAAGAGTATGAAGAGACAGAGAAGAGGGGGATCCTGCAGACCGGGGTTCGATTACTCTGACGCTTTGGGAACGACCCCTATTTCTATTCTCTCCAGGCTAACACTGGTGAGTCTATTTCACCATTACTACTTTGGTTTTTGGTTAAATAAGTTGCCAGTGAAGTTCAGTACTACTACTACTACTACTACTACTACTACTACTACTACTACTGCTACTGCTACTATTACTACTAATTGCAATTTCATTTACTATAGTGCTGACCAACAGTCGTAAGACCTATAACATGCCAGCACTGAAAAATAATTAGATAAGAAAATATAGATAACATAGGAAATATAATAATAATAATAAAACATTTCAAAGGAAGTTGTTTTATAGTAGTAAGTATAGCGAGCACCATTATTATCAAAGGATTAATTCAAAGGAACGAGAAAACCAAATGATAAGATCCCATAGTGGAAACATCAAAAATGCGAGTCAGACGCCATAGACTTCGTGACACCGATGATGTTAAGAAACAATTCCTGGTGTGCATACAATACAATACAAAGCTACAACCAGCAACGGAGCAATTATATATATATAAGAACAAATGAAAAACTAGCAAGAGTGCGTATGGAAAACAATTAAGATTGGTTACTAAGATTTCTCATTACTAAGATTTTTCATTTGTTCTTTTAGCAAGGAAAGAAATATTGATTTTGGGGGCGTCTTGTAAAAATTTATGATCATATTCTTGCTTAACATCCTACAAAGTCCCCCTGATCATTTCTTTTAACAGTAAAGAACATAAAAAGAACAGGTTTTTTTAGAAGACAAAATACATGCACACAGGATAGACGACCCCTTCAAATGCAAATTTTGTAAAAAAATTTAAGGGAAAAAGTTATACCGTCACTCTATATAATCAAAGAATATATAATTGTTAGTATACATGAAGTAAAAAATTATATTTTTCCGTGGGATTTTGAAAGTTATATAAAGGTAATGGATATTTCCTTGATTTTTTTACCTAAAATAATCGATAATCTGCCTATCCCCTTTTTATATCTCTATTCTCTCCTTAGAAACAGATAAGATAGTTTTACATTTAATCCAATGGAGAGTAAAAGCTTCAATCGTTAGAAAATATTTCCAAAATTCAGTTTGCAAGGTTCTTTCAAAGAATCGAACCTACTACGTTCACCAACTTTCACTCGGTCTACTTTGTCGTAATTCCTGTCAGACGGAGAAAATAACTTGTCCCCAACATGACTATCACAAGCCCCGAGGGAAACCTATACGGGGTGAGCCATCACGTTAACCGGCTTCGGTTGTTTAGAGCAGCGGTTCTCAAACTGTTTAACCTCCGGAACCCTTTACAACCCTAAAAGGTATTACGTACCCCAAACAAGATTTTATTTAGTTGGGTTCTATCTAAAGATGTTTACCGCATTAGAATTTAAAGCTTTGAGAAATTGTGTAAATATATATTAATTAATTAAATTTTAATCATAAAAAACTTGATAAATAAAACAGGTATTTCATAAACATAACATATTATGTTTTATTTTTTCCAAAACTATTTTTTTGGTGCGAGTATTGACACTGTTGGAACATTTTTGCAAATCTTTTTAATGCCTGGCTTAATAGAATACAGCTGTCTTCTGAATGCAAACTGCTTCGGTGGCCACGTGGTCGAAACCGTCACTCTCGTGTTAGACTAGACTGCCGGTAACAGGGAGATCACGGTTCGAATCCAGGTCGGGTGTACTGAGGGTTTTCCCCCCAAAATGATTCTCCACTCTCTCTTCAAGCAAATACGGGTACACTTCCTTTAAATCCAACCTTCCTCATCCCTAGTTCATTAGCATGAGTTAGATGAGCTAGTACATGTGTGTATGAACTAACCAGGTACTAAGACGCGGTGCTAAAAAAAATACAAAAAGTTGAGATATATATTGCAACATTTTTTACTATTATTATATTCAGATTTTTTTTTAGGTTAGAGTGTATTTCAAAAATCCAGCCCTACAAAGCTTCTAAAGTCTCGGGGAGCCCCAAGTCTTCTAGGAGCACACTTTGAGAAACTCTGGTTTAGAGGAAGTACACCCTCATTGGCCTGGAGAGAGGATGAGGAAAAAATACCCTCGGTGCACCCGGACGAGCCTCGACTTCTCCGGTAGCCCACTCTATCGTTGCAGGTGGAAATGAGCTCGTAGGTAGTATTATTATTATTACTACTATTCTGGCCTCTCAGTGGAGGTACGTAAATAATTCATAAGGGATAGTATGAGGAAGTTCTGTACCCTCTCCACCCCTCCGAGTTCTCACGGTCTGGTTTCCACCTAGCCTCCATTGTTCTCAACTGAGGGTTGCCATGGGAACAACAAGTACACAAAGTCACAGGGGAGGGGAGGTAACTAGTTCTACTTGGTCTCCAGAGCTGGAACAGCTGATTCTGTCTCTCCTTCTCTCGTTGACCACCGTCAAGATGACAGGGGTATGTGACAAGTCGTCACACTAACTATTTGATAAGGGGCACTTTTAAATTATTATTCTTTTAATTTTA
>CABFWB010000551.1:124343-172996 GCA_902151455.1 Timema bartmani
AAAAAAAAAAACAGGCGAAACACGATATTTTTCTCGAAGTGAAACTAGAAACTTGTTCCGAGTTCGCCAACTGTATTTTTAAAATTTAAATTTCCTTACATTTTGAAAATCAAACATAACCCTGTCAACGGACCAATTTATACTGTGATTGCCACAATACAAGTTAGTTACAATATGTAACACGCTATGAAGGACTGTTTGGAATTATTTTTTCTATCACCGCGTCTTATTACCTGTACAGGTTTTAAATACGCATAAGTACTAATTATGCCAACGAGCTAGGGATGACTAAGGTTGCATTTAGAGGAAGTGTACCCGAATTTGTGTGGAGGGAGAGTGGAAACCCATTTTGGAAAGACCCCACTCAGTACACCCGACCGAGATTCGAACTCCAATCTCCTTTTCATCGGTAGTCTAGTCCAACACGAGAGGGACGCAGGTTTTAGAGAATTCATTAGTTTTTTTTTTACGGTCAACATTGATAACATTTAACTTTATTATTAGTATTATTTTATTGGTATTGATTGATATGCTCTATTAAAAGTGACATCTCATGAATTCATATGAATGTAATCTTCCTATCTTGCTCTTACAAGATATCTACTTTCATAAAGTTATAATTCTAGGAGTTGTTCTACAGCTGGCTATCTTTGCACATAGTAGCAATCAAGGCCGTAGTCAAGGGGGGGTTTTGGGGGTTCAAGCCCCCCCCCCTGAAATTTTATAAACAAAGTATATATGGCTTTATTTATGGTTCAAACAATATCAAAATTAAGGTATAAATACAAAATTAGGGAGCTGTGTTACCATAAATAGCATTTCAGAGAGCTTCTAGAGGTGTTCAATATTTAGAATTTTTTCTAGCCTCCGGCAGTTAGAGGGCTATGCTGCCATAATAAACTCTTCAGATAGCTTCTAGAGGAGATTAAATATATAGATTTTTCTTAGCCTCTGGTAGTTAGGGGGTTATGTTGCCATATAAAAACACTTCAGTTAGATTCTAGAACTGTTTATCATTTAGAATTTTTTTTTCTAGTCTCCGGCAATTGGAGGATGTGCTCACCAAGCCCCCCGTGAAATTATTGGCTGGCTAGGGCCTTGGTAGCAATGCTTAAAACATAGTCTAATTTTTTAAAGCATCGCATCAGGTTATACACATCCTAGTCTAACTAAGCCTTAGTTAAATTTATTCAATGTTGGCCGGTATATTTTTCTAAAGTTCTAAGAGCAAAATTACAGTGATTTTGTTTAGTAATTAATTTTATGATATATCTTAATTTAAGTATGTATGCAAATATTTCTGACAATAGACCTATTGGTAAGTACAATATAGTTTACCACTACTAGAACTACAGTATAGTTTAGGCACGTAGACTAAAAAGAAGGTAGTTTGCCAGGGCGTCGGGTGGGGTTGGAGCCCCCCCCCCCGCCCCTCCAACATCAAAATTTAAAGTAATACTTCATCTAATTAAAATTAAAATGCACCCTATCTAACAAAAATGTTGTAAGGTGAGTGGATATGGGAAGCCTTCTTTTCGGGTGTATAGTTCGAAAGAAATCATTCTAGAATATTCTTTGTTTCTTTAGGTTGCACCATGTTTCACAAGTATTTGCAATAGGACTGTGAACAAAAGATTTTGGTTGTAAACAACAATAAATAAATAATCACCCAGGTGTGTGAGAAGATTTTATAACACACTTGGATCTATTAAGTTTTATACTCTGAAATTATTTATTAATGTGAAATATATTAATGGTGGGAACTTTTGATTAGAATTATTACTAAATGAAAATTCTATTTCACTATAATGTATTAAAAAAAGATAAAGGTATGCTATTATTGAGTCGTAAATTATATTGTGATCTGTGTAATATTGTAAAGTATACTAAACGCAACGTAAGTGATATTCCGAGTCATACAGTTTTTTTTTGTGTGTGTGTCTGCTGAAACCGGCTATTTTCATGGCTTGTGACGTCCAAAGACATAAGGTATGGGCTTCATACTCTCTAAACACCCGACCAGGATTTGATCCCAGACCTCCCCGTCAGCGGCAAACCAAACCAGATTGACGCCTTAGCTTTAACCCATGTGCACACCAATGATAATTTGATTAATAATTACAAAAATAGAAGTTTAAATCTTAATGACTTCCATCTCAACTTTAGCTAACGAGCTAACGGAGAAGCGATTAACCGGAAGAAGATATACAATAACGCTTCAACAAGAAATCGCATCCAAATGCAGTTTGCAACATTCTACTTTTGATAGCTGCGAACTTGAGATATGTGAAATATACTCTCTCTGTGTGTATATATATATATATATTATTATTTTTTTAAATAATTCATCGACCTCGGTGGTATTGGGGTAAAGTAATTATTCTCGGGACCAGATGTTCATGGGTTCAATCACAACCAAGGTTGACGAATTTTTCTTGAGAGATAAAAATCCTTAGACCAACTTCTTTCAGAGGGGAAGTAAAGATGTCGGTCCCATGTCGTTTGTGGCTTGTTAAAGAACCCTGAAAGGTATTTGAAAATACCTTTCCCGCAAAATTGTAGCTGGTATCCAACATCGTAGAGATAGGAAGAGTAGTGCGGCCGGGATGCTGTTTTGTCGCCCAGTCTGTTGCACTTGTATGGAGAGTGGCTGGTCAGAGAAGCCCTGAAAGGACGTGGCAATTTCAGGATAGGAGGACGTGTCATTACAATTTAAAACTATGGAGATAATCTATCAATGCTGGCAAAAGATGATGAAGAGTTGCAGGAAATGATGGACTAGATGGTGGAGAAAACATGACATGGAGAGCAACACTGAGAAGTCAAAAGTGATGGGGATTTAAAAATTGAAGAGCAGCTGAAAATAAAAATTGGAAACCAGGAGTTGGAAAGCATTGAGTAGTTCAAATACCTAGGAAGTTTGCTGACAAAGGAAGCCTACTGCTGCACCAAGGAAATTAGGTCAAGTCGCCATGGCCAAACAAGTTTTCAACAAGAAGTTACTGTTGACCAACAAGTTTGAGTTTGGGACTGAGAAAGAACTTGATGAAATGCTACGTTTGGAGCATCGCGATGTATGTAGCAGAAACTTTGACTCTTAGGGAGATGGTAGTTAAATACTAGGATAGCTTTGAAATGTAGTGCTGGAGAAAACTTGAGAAGATCAGATGGACAGACAAGGCGACAAATAAAAAAAAGTCCTTAGAAGAATGGGTGAGAAGAGAACAATTTTGTATGTGTTTCTTTGGTACAGAGTAAACTGGATCGGACACCTCCTTTGGAGGAATGTCTTCTGCACGACGTCATAAAAGGCACGGTTGAGGGAAAGAGGAACTTAGAAAGACGGAGGATTCAAAAAGTGGATGACTTGAAGGAAATAAGAAAATTCTGGGAGCTGAAGGAGGAGGCAGAAGACAGAGCGCATTGGCGGTCAGTGACAAAAGGAATGGACCTGTCGTAAGACAAAACATATAATAATAATAATAATAATAATAATAATAATAATAATAATGGCTATACCTCGGATGTTTGTATGAATTTCGCCCTGGCTCACATACACCTTGTATGTGTCATAGTTCTTAAACTTAAGGTATTTTACTTCTAATTTTTTCGAAAATAGCTAAAAGATTTTGTTTAAACTTCCTAAGCTGAGTGTTTGGTCTGACAAATAACACTGTAGACTTGATTGGTTTTAGAATATCTAATATTTAAAAAAAAATGGCCTTCAGTATTTAGTCCAAAGTGTGTATCTGGGAATTGATTTTTATGTTTTTTTTTTACAAATATAAATAATTTGAGGTCTGTCTACAAATAACTTATTTTTAAAATTTGAAATTATTAAATAACTGTTTCAACAATTTTGCCTAAAATTTATATACAAAGTGTGTCCATTGTGATTAAACAAGATGATGGGATTGTTTTTCTGAGGATAACTTACTTATAAGTAATTTAATGAAAACCTATTTTTGAAAAATTTTGTTCCAAGCTTTAATGTTATTAATCCACTCACTATATGAGAAAATGTGTACGATCGAGTCGTAGCATTTATTTAAAATATGGTAAAATGGTTTCAAGCCCATCGTTTTCTAATGAAGACTCCATGTTATCGTACCACAATGGGACTACTGGTTTGAGCTGCATTACATACCTAAGTTGCGCGCTATACGTGTAAACGCACATACCCCTCAACTTGCCCCTGATCTAAGAAGAGATGCATCAGGCAGTACAAGCTTTCACACGATAAAAATGCAGGAGGGAAGTTATTGATAAGAGTGCATCAGGCAGTACAAGCTTTCACACGATAAAAATGCAGGAGGGAAGTTATTGATAAGAGTGCATCAGGCAGTACAAGCTTTCACACGATAAAAATGCAGGAGGGAAGTTATTGATAAGAGTGCATCAGGCAGTACAAGCTTTCACACGATAAAAATGCAGGAGGGAAGTTATTGATAAGAGTGCATCAGGCAGTACAAGCTTTCACACGATAAAAATGCAGGAGGGAAGTTATTGATAAGAGTGCATCAGGCAGTACAAGCTTTCACACGATAAAAATGCAGGAGGGAAGTTATTGATAAGAGTGCATCAGGCAGTACAAGCTTTCACACGATAAAAATGCAGGAGGGAAGTTATTGATAAGAGTGCATCAGGCAGTACAAGCTTTCACACGATAAAAATGCAGGAGGGAAGTTATTGATAAGAGTGCATCAGGCAGTACAAGCTTTCACACGATAAAAATGCAGGAGGGAAGTTATTGATAAGAGTGCATCAGGCAGTACAAGCTTTCACACGATAAAAATGCAGGAGGGAAGTTATTGATAAGAGTGCATCAGGCAGTTGGCACTGTAGTGGCTTTTATCTTGCTACGAGTCAACCCTCTTGCACCGTGGGTAACATCTGCCACCCACCCTTACAACCGACTCTAGGGTCCCCTCTCCCCCAATGGCACAGAGGGGCGTCCATAGCGTCACGTCACGCAACGCACGCGGCGTCGCATTGGTCGGTACTAGGTATATTGCGCTCATACAATCTAAGTCACTTTTGGAATTAAAAAAAAAAAAATATATATATATTGCCAACCTCGCCAAAATATCCCTATTATCAATCATAAAGCTGATACAGCCATAAACACCATCCATTGGCGTATTAATACTTTAAAGTAGATCTGGTAGCTTCCATGACTGTTCATGGTACTTGCATTACTAACCGTCAAAACCAAACTCATATTTACTCTAATGAGGTAGGAATAAGGAAGATATCGTTTAGAGGAAGTGTACCTGCATTTGGTTCAAAGCGCGAGTGAGAAACCATTTATGAAAATTCACCTCAGTACACCCGGCTGGGACTAGAAACCTGACCTCCCCATCGTCAGCATTACCGAACACGAGAGTGACGCCTTTGCCCACGTGTCCACAGGTGCGGGTTTATGACTGTTAAAAGTGTCAATGAATGTTGGGATTACTACCATTACTGGCGCAATTATTTTATTAATTACTAGTTTATTCTATTATCAAGCTTTAATGAGCTCTGGTGCTTACTATGAGCGACCGATCTTTACTTACTTCCAAGACAAACATAACTACTCAGATAATCAGTTTACCACTAATCTCTATGCTTTTGTGTTGGTACCACTAGTAACCAATGCTTGAATTTGTGTCCTTTCATTAGCAGGTTATGTTGGTACAGTAGCTCCACGACTTATTTGGTGCTGACTGACAGCTCACAGCTGACTTCTGACACTCAACATTTAGGTATATACCTAAATTTTGACTGTCAGAAGTTAAAGCTGTTAAACACATGTTTTTTTGTAGATCATATGGTTCAACGTAGGGATTAATAATTTGGTCTGGTAACGTTTCAAAGCCGTCAGCTGTCAGTCAGCACCAAATAAGTCATGCATAGGGTTTAGTAACAAAAAATACCTTCTGGCAGCGGCATAAATACCTTATGGTGACAACATATATATGTTCTGTTAGCAGAAGAAATACTGTCTAATAGATGAACGAATACGCTTACCTTCAGTTAAAAACCTAAATACCTTTTTGGCAACAGTATTATTGTTGGTGACCTTATTGATTCAATTTTAACCTTTTCGAGGGTATCCCTCCCGAATTCCTAGCCTTCCACGACGACGTTATATAACCAACATTTCACACAAAATCTCCATTACTCCCAATATAAGTGTCGTGCTCCAATCACAGCTGTGGAGGGAGACCAGTAGAGTCGCGCGGGAAACAATGTTGGAACCATGTGTGAGTGTGTGTGGCACTCCCCCTCCTACATCGCACGTGCAGCACACACGCACATATTATCAGTCCGCTGGGCTGGGGGGGATGGGTACTCAACCCACGCGGGATACTATGGGGAGGAGGGGGTTAGGCGCGCCTAATGGCCCGGTGTAGCCAGTATTTCTCACGAAGCTGTTCACAAGTTTCCCCTTGCACTCGCTGTGGCCTCCCCCATCACAGCACGTCCTCGCTCTCGCCTGATCTGGTTTGCCAGGGTAACGAGGTCGGGGTTCGAATCTCAACAGGATGTACTGAGAAGAATTATTCATTAATGGTTTCCCACTTGCGTGGTTACGTTTGTATAGCCCGGAGGGGTAGCAAAATGCAGTTTGAAAAAGCTATCAAGGCCAATTGGGTGTGACGTAATTTCCAGAGCTGTGAGGTCACCAAGCTTTCGACTCCAACTCCTCTATTTTTCTATTGTCCGACTCCAATTACAACTCCTACTCAGACTCCTTCATAAACGGCTAATGTATATTAATTATACGTAACAAAGTCACTACAGTTAAATGCTCCAATACTGTATGGGACGCTTCTTTGATATTGTAAATATACATTTGAATAAATTTGTCAATCCAAATTACAAAATATTGGTTATAAAAAATAAAAAGAGTATAAAATTAAAATTATATAGTTACCACATAGGAGTTATAAATTTATAATAGTACCAGTTTTTTTATCTTTATGCCGAATGCGAAGTTGGTCCATTTTTACCGGATTCAACTCTGACTTCGCCCGAAGTCCGGCTTCACAGCCCTGGTAGTTTCCTCCAATGTATCTCCTAATTCCAGTAAAATAAATATATAACAACCAAGTAAATTTTAACAAATGGGAGGTCTCGATGCAACGGGCCACAGAACCAAGCGTAAACATGGCCGACTTACAGTAGCCCCGTGGCTTCTTTGGTGCTGACAGTTCACAGCTGACTTCTGACAGTCAACATGTAGGTATATACCTAAATTTTGACTCTCAGAAGTGACAGTTGTTGAACACATTTTTTTTTGCAGATCATATGGTTCGGTGTAGGGATACATAATTTGGTCTGGTAGCTTTTCAAAGCCGTCAGCTGTCAGTCAGCACCAAAGAAGCCATGGGGCTACTGTAGGTAGCAATAACACCATCCGGCAACTACTGGAATAATTTAGTTTGTCATGTATGTGTATTTAGATTCCTGGCGCTAAGGTGGACTGATAAATTTAGCGGTGCTAGGTTAAATAATAAGTGTAAATTAAATATTCTAATAAATAAAATAAACTGTAGAAGATTAATTCCGAAAAAAAACACAACACAGCAAAGTATTTCCTGAACAAATATTGAATTCACATAGTAATTCTTGCAGTAGTTTGCAAAGAGCGGGGTTCAATACCGACCTTATGCATTTCCCTAATAAAGAACCACCTTCTCCATTCTTGTCTCCTTGGATAAATAAATCAAAGTTGCGGAAAGCCTTATCTGGCAGTTAAGACGCGTGGCACCAAAACCAACTTTTGTGGTGAAGCGTCCGTTTCACAGGTTCGCCCAAATGCCCTAAAGTAGGCAGCCCGCTCAGAGGTGGCGCCGTGTGGGAGGACTACCCGCCAGTGAGTAGTTGAACATACCGTGAAATGAGAACAAAAGTGACATAAACGACACTTATTTCATAATGTTACGGTGCGAGTGGGAGACCATTCAGATGATCTGATGCTGTCCCTCCATTTTTAATAGAGTATCACGCACCGGTGGGAGCGCGGACTAAGGCGTCAATCTAGTTTAGCCAGGTTTGCCGGTGACGGGGGAGGTCAGGGTTCAATTCCCGGTGTAATCGTGGCAGTGTTAGGTTAAAATGAAGTGTCAAAGTTTGAGGCATGAAGTAAATAAATGGCTTTAAGGTGGGGGTGTAATGAAACGCGAGGTATGGCCAGTGTTTTTGCAGTATTTATAGCAAAAATTTTTTTGGTTAAAATAATGCCCCAGATAGATTAATATAGAGTTTAATTTTTGTTCATATGGTGATATGGTGTGTTGAATATCTGGTATGAGCATGGCGGTATTAGATGAAGAACTTCTTTAACGAAGCTAGAAGGTTATCATTATATTCCAGGACACCCTTGACAGATATTTAACAACTGTTGATATTACCACGTGAAGAAAATCAAATTAGGTTTTTACTGGAGAATTATTTTATTTATTTAAGCTATAAAACTGCAAAAAAACTGTCCTTAATTTGAGTTCCTTACATTCCCACCTTTATACTTTTACTACGTTAAACCGGCTGGATGTAGAGAGTTTTTTACCCCCTTATGTATGGTTTATCACTCTACCTCCATGCAAATGCGTATGCATTTCCTATAATAAATGCCATATTACTCATACTTCTAAACATAATTTAACTATGCGAATATCCCAAACAAGTGGTGCAAACAAATTTACTGTATGTATGTATTTAATGTATCGAAGCTCTATAATTTGTGTACTTTTTTTGGTTGGGAATTTTACGGGCAATTATAATATTTTTAGTTGTATATCTTTGGAATAATGTCGTAAGCTTGCTGGCCTGGTCTTAACATTTAGCCTAGAGGCCTACATTCGAACATTCTTCAGGGCTCTAGAGCTGTACTTGATGCTTTATTTAACTCAGGGGGTCTCAACCGGGGGAGGGGGGGATTTTAGAGGGGGTTATAAGACCACAGACTAAAACTGTTTAAAAACATTTTTTCTTCAAACTACAATATTTCTGACTTTGCATAAATAATTTGTTTAGTTTGACGCACTGGACTTGCTGGACAGTAATTTTAATTTAATTGTAAAGCTCCACAGTAAACATAATCAAAGTAATATGTATTTATGTACTAATATAGAAAAACAAGTGTTTCAATATTATATGCATATTATTCAGAATGCAACTTTTGCGTTAGGCAATCTTGGAGGAGGGAATGATATTCTGACATGTGGTGAAAAGGGTGCATGTCACTAAAAAGGTTGAGGACCACTGATTTAACTTATTTGCCGTCTTTGAGGGAGAGGGGCTGCCCCAATTACGCCCTCCCCTTCCCCACTGGGTGGTCCACCGGTAGGATTGCCACATGTCCGGCTTCAAGCAGCACAGTCCTCTCTTCTTAACTGCAAAATGGCTTCCTCCTCCT
Source organism: Timema bartmani (assembly GCA_902151455.1). NCBI lineage: Eukaryota > Metazoa > Arthropoda > Insecta > Phasmatodea > Timematidae > Timema > Timema bartmani. Next base: position 133,750 of record CABFWB010000551.1, read on the forward strand.
GGTTTTAGTCGGACGTGTAACTAACTGTCCGGTTTTCGTGGTTGGTAAAGAATACATCATTTGCATCCTAGTCCAGTCCGACCACAACAGCTCATTGACGTATGTTGATGCACAGTGTAAGTATACTTAACGATAGGGCCTACGGTTTAAGTTTGATCCAATTTGGCTGAGCGGCCAAAGTATACAATAAATGCACATAAAGAAGTAAAAACTTTTATTGTACTTTCATGTTTGGAATTTTGTAAACATTTCTATAAAAAATTATATTGAGAAAATAATATAATCCTTCATTAAATCATTATATTATGTTAACTATACCTCCAAAATTCACACTTCCCTCGTAATGATAATAAGTCGGGGTGACTGTGACTCTGGTGTCATGATGTCACATAATTTTTATTCAAAACCAATCGCAACACACAAAGATTAGTTACGAGCCCACCGGAATCCAAATTTAAATCTCTCGAGGAGTGAGGGAAGGGTTTACGCACCTCTATAAATTTTGATTCTAAAGCACAAAGCATCGTCAAAATTGATCAGTTGGCCTTTTTACTTTCTCTCTATCTTATAGGTAGATAAAGTATGGTGATCGTCAAAAAAATCGAACTCGAGATTTTGATGAATCTTGACGTTTCATGACTCCCTGAATCCGAAAAAGTGGTTTTTGAATTTCGGTCTGTCTGTCTATCTGTACCTCCAACTAGAGCCTAAACTATTTTACCGATTGAGCTAAAACTTGGATATCTAGGGTTTTCATAGGGTTGCCCCGAGGGGTTTTTGGGTAGTTTACTGAAGGGCAAAAAGAGAAAAAGTCGATTTTGATTAAATTTAATTTATAAACATTAATAAATATTTCAAACAAAATGGCTACTCTCAATATTTCGGCAAAATGGCCTTAAGGGCTCCGGTCTGATGCGTAAATTAACATTTTTTATAATAGCTCCGAAACTATTTGAGATATGAAATTACTTAGCATTACAAATATGTATATATATTTATAATACAAATATTTTATTCGAAACATATTTTTATAAAATCAATAACTTTCAATCTATACGCAATTATATGAATTTTTTTAACTTTTTGGACATTAAAGTTTAAGTATTGCGACCGTAAAAAAAAACTAACCTGAAATGTTGATGGATGTCGACGTCTCATGACCCCCCGAACCCTAAAAAATAGTCTTTGCAATGCCGTCTGTCTGTGTGTCTATAAAAACTTAAAATTAAGGGTAGTTTACTGAAGGGCGAAAAGAGAAAAATTTGGTTTTCTCAAAATCTGCTCAAACGATTTTGATTAAAATTCGTATCTAGGCGTTGATTAAGATTATAAATAAACTGGCTATTTTCATTTTCCTATGAAAATGATTTTTAGGGTACTTTACAGAAGCGTTAATTTCCGTATCTCCACAACTATTTGAGAAACTAAACAACTTATCATTGCAAAATTGTAGGACTATTAGAAATAAAAAACTTTTATTTGACATATATTTTTATAAAAGCAACAGTTTCTGAGATATTTGCAAATATATTAATACAATTTTGTGAGCTTTAGTTGTAAACATATACTACTTAAGTCTTAACGCAATAATTCTCCAATGCCATAGAGTAATTAAATATAAGTATCTAAAAAAGTATGTTATTTTTCCTTAAATCTCTTAGGAGAAATGTTTGCATAGCAATGATCTATCTCCATTTTAGACTCAATAGTCAATATTTACATTTTTTATTGGTCAAAATGTATAAATGAATAATTAAATATCAATGCGATGACTTGAAGATCTGCAACACCTTATAAAATGTTAAAATTTTAACCAGAAATCGAAATTTTAATACGAAGTGTTGACCCTTGTGGAAGACATTAAACTGTTTGAAATGCTCTTAGGTGGACAAAGATGCGCCTCTTTTCTCATTGATTATATATCATTGTATATTATTTAATGCGTGTTCTTATGTGGAGTGGTGATGATACAATGTACATTATTTCGTTCAGAAATCTTACAAGTATATAGAAAGAGAGAGAAAGTCTGTGCGGTGCGCCGTACCATTTATTTTATGTAAGAAATGTATAATTAATGTTTTATATTGTTATTTTAAACCAGAACCTCAGGATATTACGTTTAGTTTAATAGTCTAGTAATGAATCGTCTGAATGTGAAATTATAGAACAAGTAGTATCCAGATCATTCAGTTGGCAGCAATGGACAGTTGTGTCGTGTTCCACCTCCATCCAGGGCTGCCCTTAGCAGACGTGGGTCTCTGGGCAAGGGCCCCAGTTACCTGCCTCGCCATCCCCCTCCTCCCAAATAGTTAAAAACTCAATTTTTGTTTAATGTTATCACAGTAGTTTGCACCTATATACCAGTTTTCAGCAGTATAAAGTATCAGGGAATGCCCTAAAGGTAAATACATGTATTAATTAATGTTAGAATCCATGTTTTTATACATATTTGGGTTGATTTCTATCCAAACCCTTTGTTCGATTTTCCTACCCAACGAAATTAATCTGAACAAAGAACAACCGTAACGAGTTTGAATCAAATCAGTTAATGCATTAAAAAGTTATCGTGAGACATATAAACCACAGACAAATGCAAGTCAGTGGAGTTAAAATGGAGAGCTCGCTTCACTCGTTCAATAAATCTAACCACATGATTATGTTTTTATTTGTTTTTACAATCTGACAATATTTGCCAGGTCGCTTATATAGGGAGCCCACTATACGAGCGCGCAAATTAAAAATTTCCCACCCCAACTTGTTGTATCTACCTACCTCTGTCCCCTAAGCAAGTGAGGGGCCCCACCAAATCGCGGGGCCCTTTGCGGCCGCACCGTTCACATACCCCCAAGGACTACCGTCGGCAACAAGCGCAGACACTGGCGCTGTCGAGTACGATCTACGAACCTTTGATGGAAGTTTGAACAGTCGCGAGTCAACGTAATCAAACAGCGAGAAGTAGGTCAGAAAGAATACAACAACGATGATAAGGAGACCGCAGACCAGATTACAACAGTCGACACATTATTATCTACTTATGCGCCTTACACACGGACGATGTTTTCGTACTTTCAGTAGATAAACTTAAAATCAAATAAAGATGGTAATGTTCCCGTATTTGAATTGAGGGAGGAAGTGGAGTGTAAGTACATTTAGGAAAATGCATCTTGGTATATACACCCGCCCGGGTTTCAAACCCTGAACTTCCTCGTCACCCACAAGCCAGCCACACTAGATGAGACTGACGCCTTGGTACGCGTGCTATCAATGCGGGTCACCCTGTACAATAAAGCAGATACTCTCGATGTAATGAAAAAAAACCCTGATATGAACTATATTTGAAAGTTACAAAAGTTACTAAAACTATCATACGTCAACTTTTGATAAATAGTGTCAAGTACCTATAGAATAACACTAATTATATAATTAGTGTTGATCGAAAAAAAAATATGCTTGTAGTTTCTAAAAGGTTCTTCCTACCAAAATCCTAGAGCACAAAACAATACACAAAACACATAAATTGTGGGTATGTTTATAAAAATATAAAAAATATGCCAAAACCTTACACGCAAAATGCATCACCAAAACAAACGGGGTTATGAAAGAACAAAACAACGGATTAAATAAATGAATCAAATAGCCGAAGCTATTATTTATGCTTTTTAAGTGAGAAGTTCTCCATCAAGATATCATAAAATATAAAAATATAAAATATAAAATATGAGTGAAGAATGACCCTGGGCACGGGACGATTCCTGGATAGCTCAGTGGTAGAGCATTGGCGTACTAAGCCAAAGGGTCCCAGGTTCGATTCTCGTGCCCAGGTGTCATTTTTCAATTTTCAGAAGAAGATTAAATAAAAATAGTTTATCAAATGTATATTTTACCAAATGATGTTATTTCATCAGTTTAAAAGGCTGCATCTGCCATTTTTGAAATATTGTGAGCATGTAATCATTATTGGGAAACTTATTTCTACACGAATTGGTGGGCATGCGGACTAAATGTCAAGTTCATAAAGTCCCTTTTGTTAGTGACCGGGATGTCGGAATTCGAATCCCGGCCGTGTGTATTAAAGATGGATCTTCTTAAATGGTCCCCCCACCCTCCCACCATACAAGTGTGAGTCTTTCCTCTCTAAATTCTACCTTCCTCATCTCTACCCCATTAGTGTGAAAAAATGTGTATATTTCGGGCGGATGGTAAAACATGACAGAAAAAAAAGTCTTTTTACGGCGTCTTATTACCCGTTCGGATTATACGCATACGTAGGTCTACTAATTACGCTGTGTTAAGGATGAGGAGGGCTGGAGGAAACTGTGTTAGGGACGAGGAAGGCTGGAGGAAATTGTGTTAGGGACGAGGAAGGCTGGAGAAAAGTGTGTTAGGGACGAGGAAGGCTGAAGGAAAGTGTGTTAGGGACGAGGAAGGCTGGAGGAAACTGTGTTAGGGACGAGGAAGGCTGGAGGAAACTGTGTTAGGGACGAGGAAGGCTGAATGAAACTGTGTTAGGGACAAAGAAAGCTGGAGGAAAGTGTGTTAGGGACGAGGAAGGCTGGAGGAAGTGTACCCAGAGAGAGGAAAACCATTTAGGAAACACCATCCTTAGTACACACGACCTGATTTCGAACCCCGCTCTGTCATCGGTAATCCAGTCTATTGAGAGAGTGACGCCTTAGACCATGCGACCACCAAAGCGGGTTTCTAATAATTACAAAATGAATGGCACCTCCTAAAGAGGATGGTGGAGAACAAGTGGAAACATAAATGGATAAAAGAGAACAAAGTGCACAAAGAAAATCATTACCACAGTGTTTTACTTTAATGTCAGTTTATTACAAAGATGTGTATTTTGGGTTTGTCGCTATCCAAGCTTAATTCAATAGTAGCACAGTTATTGTTTCTTAGCAAACCCATGTTGTGCCCCCATCACAATTAAGACTCGGTTAACCAAAACATGAGGCAGGCACACCAGTCCTGCGCAGAAACGGGGTTTACATGGGTCCATCACTTCTAAGAGATTTAAAAAAATAAATGCACGGCAGTATAAACAGTGTTTTAGTTTATTTAAAGTCTGTTCAGCGTAGGAATTGTTTTCTGAAAGGCCTTTTTCCCTACCAGAAAGCTATTATATAGTAGGCTTTTGGTAGGAAAAAAGACCTTTCAGAGAGTAATTCCTACCGTGAATGAAGTATAATATACCCATATGAGCATTATGAATATCAACTTTAAACATTATTAGTAATGGGATGTATACAAGTCAAAGGTTCACCAGCTACCTAACTAGAATGGCCGCTACTTGCGGTTTCAAACACATCTCCATCTTGTGGTCTATTACTTTAAACTTTGTGTTCCATTTTTGTGAGTATTGTAATTGTTACGCTTGTCTCTCTTCGGCTCAAATATCAAAGCGAGAGGACGGGTAGTAATATACTCAAAACACGTAGAGTTGATAGCTCTACTTAGCAGAGGGGATTAGGAGCGAAACCTATAACAATATGGTGTCATATTTCAGACGACGTCTGCCCACTTTCTTCTAATCATCCAAGCTACATCTTTTTTGCCTCGTAAAGTACAGGCAGAATTTCCTTTCGGAGCTGAGGTGGTGATGGAGTCAACAAACATGACTTGGGGTTGAGAGGGAGCGGTATTCCTTGGGCCGCACTCAATGCGGAAGGGAAGAGTATACAGTCATCGATCAGTCCAAATTCGGTTCCAAGATCTCGTCTATCACCCGAATGACGCCGATCTTCATACGTCGTTTCTGCGCCGGCGTCATGACGCGGACGTCAGGCAGCAAACTCTTGAAGAAATCCAAGTCAGCCTCCGCGTCTCCAACCGGGGTGTATGCGACCTTCGCCCTCTTGGGCTGGAGGAAGTTTTCAGGAGCGTAGCTGCGGACTTCGTCGATCGAGATCTCTGGGCCGTTCCTTCTTTGGGTCTCCACCAACAGCCCTTTCGGCGGTTTGACGTCGTAATCCTCCACGTCCGTCTCCTCCTCCCGGGGTTGAAGCGACCCTTCCTCAACGTCTGTCTCCTCAGAGTCCACGTTTGAGCGGCTCTTCTTCTTCCTCGACCTGGTGAAGGGGACGACGAAGTCAAGGTAGGGTGCAAGGTAGTAAGGTTTCTTGTGCTTGGCCCTACTACCCGCGGCCTGGTGCTTCATGTGTCTCAGCAGGGAGCCTCGGAGGTTGCGCCAGCGCTCCTTACAGTTCACAACTGGAGGGATGAGACATCAAACAATCAACAAACACCTGCTTATGTCTGTCTCATACATACGAGCGATGTTTCCGTACTGAATTAAAGAGAAGTCAAGTATTACCATGTGAGCGACCAACAACTATCATGGTGACTATTGGCAAAACCAGAAACTATCGGTAAAACTTGTTCGTAATTTGGTACGAAATAAACTTTATTTTTGTTGTCAGCATTAACTATTTCAAGACAAAACAAGAATGAAATCAACGAGCGTGGCGTGTGAATGCACGTCTTATATTTTGTTAGTAGATACTTTTCTGGTTATTTTACGATAGTTGCCATAATTGTTTGGATACAGGTTCCTCTAATTAATTAAATGACAAAACATAGACCGTGTGTATGAGGCATAAGAATAATCCTTAGCTTGTAACATTTAACACAGGGCTATTAGTAAGCTTGTGCGAACCTTCGAAATTTTGAATCCGAGTTTTGCTAAGATTCGAATTCGATTAGAAATTTTTAATCTTAATATTGGAAGATGAGGATTAAGGGCCTAGATTCTAATCTTAACCAATCTTAGATTAGGATTCGATGGGTTTAGCTCAAAATCCGAATCTAATTCATGCCATCAAACCGGAAACCAGTTACGTGGTAGAGTGAATAGAGTGTTATATCTCTCTACACGGGGTGTGTGTTGGTTTTCGGGAGCTTTCTGGTTGGTTGTTGTGAAGGGGTGGAGTGATGGATGTTGGTCTTCTTGGTCTGTTGTGAATGTGGGATGGAGGAGGGGTGGGAGATGGTTAGTGGGGGAGGTCTAGTCTATTGGGTACGTGAATGTTTGTGTGGGGTAGGCTCTTCGTCTGAGGATGTCTGCACAGTCCCAGTTCATCTGAGACCAGAGAATCGTGTTGGAGACTGGGGCTGGAGGTCGGGCGTATTGAGGGAGAGGACAAAATTAAGTAATTAGGAGAGGGGGAGGGGAAAGGGATTTGGCCGTTGTAGAGTAGCCTGCGTTCTTATTCCCTCCTCTTTTCCCTCTTCCCGGGTCATGAAGAGTTGATTCTTGATAAGTCCGTTGTCCAGAGGTGCTATCGGATGGGTGGGAAGCTAAGGCAGCCGGCAAAATCAGCGTAATCAAGGAAATAGAAAGAGAATAGTTCCGTTCTATATTCCCGAGACTGCAGGTTTAATGTTTTCAACAAATAATACAAGTAGTATTCCTCCTTATCGTAATCATCATCCTCATCATCAGTCAAAAAATCCAAGGATCATCTTTCACTGTCCTTGAAAGTTAATAAAGAAAACATAAAAAAGAATAGGTAAGTATAAATTCTTACGCAGTAAACTAAACACTTAGCATTAGATGAAAATACAAGATATAATAAATAACAGTTTGAAGAACGTGGGGATCTTAATCTAATTATTATTTACAAAAATAACCTTGGTCGGTCACCAGCAGATGACACGTAGCAAGAGAAACTAACTTGAGTTATACAGATCGTAAAAGAATCATATGTGGGAAAGTTGTTTGTCACAGCAAATATTAGTTTGTATTTTTAAAAAGTAGCGAGGCCCACCTTTTATTAGATACTACCCGATCTTTACACTAAGATTAAAAAAATGGTGTTAGCTTCATTTGATTTTTCACTTTTGAGAACTATTTATTTATTATATTTTTGTATTTTTGTATCTAAAACATTTTATTTTATTTTTATGTCTAAAATGTTTATCAACATTTTTAAAAATATTTTATTATTGGATTTGATTCGGTAACATAACTTAGTAAAATATTCACTAATGATTTGATTGGAAACATTAACATGGTAAGTTTATAAACGGTTCGATTTAGATATGAATCGATTTAAAAAATAAAATAATCGATCCCATCTTTTTATAAGATTGAGATTCGTCTATGACTCGATTCAATAAAATTAATTTAGCATGAGATTAGATTGAGATTTTATTCGACTAGGTTAGCCGAGATTAGGATTCGATCCGAAACTGTAAAGTATAAATTCGCAAAGGCTTAGTTATTAGTCTATTCAAATAGGAGGAGGGGGGTATGGGTGAGAATGGATGTGTGATAGGAAGGGATAGATAAATAGGAGAGGTTGTGGCCAGTAGAGGTGGATACGAGAGGGGAATAGGTGAAAAAGAATGGAGGCCTGTGAGAGGAAGATTAAGGAAAGGATAATATAAGGATATAAAAAAAACGAAGAATGGGGGATGTATGAGTTTGGAAGGGAATAAGGATAAGAAGGATAACAAGAGAAGGAAGATACGGATGGTAACTAAAAGAAGGAAGTGATTCTCTCAAAGTGCGGCACAGTGGTGGTAGCACCCTGTAACTCAAGGTAGGACCATCTGCATAATACAGCGGGCCACGAGCAAAATAACAAGTAATGATAAAGATAATATGTTTTTTTTAAATAATTCAATTTTAAGTGAATTTAAGTTGGACAAGTTGTACTAGATTGACGTGAAAGAAACATAAATATGTAATATAAATATAAATATATATGTACAATATTTAAATGATATTTGTAAAAGAATTTAGTAATAACAATTAAAAGTTATGATACATTTTAATTATGAATATGTTGAAATTGTTACAAACATCTAAAAATTAGGCACATTTGAAAATATACACTCGAGTCAATTACACTTAAAACTAAGTTGAAAAAAAATCAACGGATGATGTGACCATGCAAATTTTAAATATTAATGTACTACTCTTGAGAATCTATAGAAAAATTATTAAATTTTAAAAGTAAAACTTTAATTTATTTCTTAGCTGTAGTTCCCTGTTCCTTGATTTCTGGCTAGGCACAGTTATTTAGACATGTTTTAATGCATCAGCGGCATCATCCTCATGTTTGATGAGAAAGAAAGAACACACCGAATGAAATTCATGATTAAGACACAATGCGCCAGCCAATGTGGTATAACATAAAATTAATTAAGGTTAATAAGATAAAATGTTGAAAAAAAAAGATGAAATATCATATTTACCAGAAAACTAGAACTATGTGCTTGAGTAGCCCATGTCGTGTTATTTAGGAAACTAATAGGAGAATTACAATTAACGTGTATATATGTAGTGAGATAAGAACATTCTGGAAAAATGTAATATGAAGTAAGATATTATAAATATAAGAAGATATTTTGTATTGTGATATTGTGGAAATGTAATAGTACGTAGATATATTTTGAATTTATTTATTCTTGATAATTTAATTTAATTAAAATAAATTGTATGGGATTGAAGATAAAAAAACAAGAAAGGAAATGAGAAAAGGGTAAAATCTTATCGACACTGGCCCGAACAGGTCATTAACTACTATGGAAGGATGGGCGGGTGCAGACAGGAATGGAGTTTTTTTTTTAAATTTTGGTATGTTGAGGGAGTTTTCTTAATGTATTAATGAGTATTTGATTTTCCAAAGTTGTTTGCTCACTTAATACATTTTTATTGTTTAATAAGGCGGTTTGAATAAATATATTTTCGGCTGTGTTCATTGTTGTGCCTTTTGAGGAATTGTAAAATTAGTTTCATGGGGTTTGGTTGATGTCCTGACTGTTTGAGATGTTCAGAAAATCTGGTAGAAATTTTGCGCCCAGATTACCCACTTAACTGTTACAGTCACAGGTGAGTTGATAAATGTCACTTTTGTCGTATTGGTTGGTTTTGTTTAGGTTAGAGTTAATGATATGTTTGTTGATGTTATTGTTAGTGCTGAAGGCTACCTTTAATTTGTGTTTTTTGAAGATATTGGTAATTCTATTAATTTCTTTCCCATTTATAGTTAAACTTGATCCATTTGGTTTTAGTATCTGAGTTTGAATTAGAATTAGAATAGCTGAGAGTTGATTTGTTGGTAAGTTGTGATTTTTGTTTTGAAGGATTCGGTAAACTAATGAACATGAGTAGCCAGTGGAAAAAGCAAGTTGATTGATAACGTTGAGTTCATGTTTGAGTTCTTTTTGTTGAGAGGTATATGAAGTAGTCTGTAGATAAGACTGTTGAAAGCAGCTCTTTTGTGAATTGTAGGGTGATTAGAATGATTTGGGATGATTGCATCAGTGTGCGCGGGTTTTCTGTACATTTTGTATTCAAAATTGTTATGTTTGTTTTTGGTGTTATTATATCAAGGTAGTTTATGCTTTTATTGATTTGATGCTCTAAGGTGAATTTCAGTTGAGAATGGAAATCAAATCAAGTGAACGTGAGTTAGGATCTTGTTCATAGTAATCAAGGCAATTGAATTTGTAACCTTTCTGAAGTACAGATTTTTCTTGAGTGAGTTTTCGATTTGTTAAGTTTAAGATTATAGAGTAGACCTGAGGATGATGCCGCTGATGCATTGAAACATGTCGTCTAAATAACTGTGCCAGCCAGAAATCAAGGAACAGGGAACTACAGCTAAGAAATAAATTAAAGTTTTACTTTTAAAATATTAATAATTTTTCTATATATTCTCAAGAGTAGTACATTAATATTTAAAATTTGCATGATCACATCATCATTTGATTTTTTTTCAACTTAGTTTTAAGTGTAATTGACTCGAATGTATATTTTCAAATGTGCCTAATTTTTAGATGTTTGTAACAATTTCAACATATTCATAATTAAAATGTATCATAACTTGTAATTATTATTACTAAGTTCTTTGACAAATATCATTTAAATATTGTACATATATATTATATTTATATTACATATTTATGTTTCTTTCACGTCAATCTAGTACAACTTGTCCAACTTAAATTCACTTAAAATTGAATTTTATTTTTCTTAATGAGCTTGAACTTAATGTGCTTACTAAGCAATTCCAATCTTTTTCAAAAATAAAGATAATACACAAGTGACATTGTTAATTAAAATAAAATACTAATACTATGGACAAGTATATATTTATTACTGATAAAAGTGATCACCGCTCGGGGATGTGTCGGCGGCACCGTGAAAAAAAGAGACCTCTTATTTGAGGAGGATCGAACCAAACTGGTTAGACATTCAGTGTCCTGGCGGATAAAATTCAAAACACCAGTGTACAGTTCATTTAACAATAAATAAACAGGTACCTTCAAACCCTTGATTACATTTGAGACTCGAGAATGTTTTTAAAATTTTAACCAGTATTTGTTTTAGAGCTCTAATACTGCGCATGGGTCAATAGTCAATGAATGAATAAATGAATGAATTAATGAATGAATGAATGAATACTATATTTGTTATTTCACTATCCAACAAAAAAAGTAAGTATTTAATTCCTACTTTTATTTTATATAATTAATGTATTAGAGTAAACATCTTAAGTTTGCCAAGTTTTCTAAAATTTAGTTTCTAGATAAGGGCTTTGTTTTATCAACAGTTTTTTGATAACACATATCGGGGTTTACACTTTGTTTCTATTATTTATTTAAAAACCCGTTGAGATTTGCGGACCATAAGAAAAGTTCGCGGGCCGCGGTTTGGACCCCAGTGTAAGCTTAATACGTAAACAATATGGTGTATCTGAATTTTTTTAAAAAAAGCAAGTGCGTGGTTGGAAAGCTGAAAAGAAGAACATTAATTAAATAAATAATTTCTCCGTTAGTTTGGGAATAGCCCGGACATGGACGCCCGTCTCGTTCGGTCTGGTGTGCAGGTGGCGGGAAGGTCGGGGTTTGAATCCTCGTCGTGTCAAGACACGTCTAGGAACCCACCCTCACGAAACCCGACACATCAGAAAGCATCTCTGGATAGGAGGATGAGGTAGTTGGGAAATCAGTCGGTAGTCAAATCAATCATCCAGTAACCAACTACAAATATATGAGTTGGCATTTGTAACTAGATAACCTAGAGGGTTATTAGTCTTTGATCAGCATTCTGTGGTTTGAATCCCGGCAGCCATTAATATTGAGTCTTCAAAGAGTGCCGAAAAGGGCGGGAGAAAACTGTCACACAACTTTTAACAATGATCACTCAATTACTGTAATATTATACCAATTAAAACTAGGACACTCCGAACCTCGAGGTTCATAAAAATCCCCAAAAAGTATCTAAAAAACAATTATATAATCTTGTGTTGTTGGGAGGGTAATAGAATTGAAAAAAGGACAAAGTTGTATTAATTTATTCAATAAAAAAGTGATCTCTTTGTTGTTTATGACATAATAGACATGACAAACAAAATAAAATTTATCAGTGGCACCAAACATAAAACAACTTTTTATTTCGATTACATTTTAAATATTTTCACTCTGACTAAAATTGTACACATTTAAAGATTCGAGATTCGAAAGAAAATGTAAGATTCGGATTCGACCCATCGCTAGTAAAAATGTATATATTTTAGGAGTTAATTCCCTTTTTGATCCAAGGAATAGTAGTCAAGCGATCAACTAGTAGACGGTTGCACGATGATGACCACTGTTCTTTGAAAGTCCTAAGATTAATTTTAATTATTCTAGACTAAATAATTACATCTTCATTCATTAGTTTTTTTTGCCGGATGTGACGTCATATCACCATGGTAACACAAAACGCCTCTTGACTGCTAGGTTGCTTATACTCATTAAACATCTCGTAGCGAACATCGTGTTAAACTCTCGCACCTAAGACTTGGCAACAATGTAGGACCGCACGGAAAAACCGCCGTTACCCGAACTGCCGGCTTTCGTTGCTAGTTTTAACCCATCAAGGTGGTTAACGTGGACTTTCTAAGCACACAGCTTAGAAACTAACTTATGTTTGGAAAATATTACTAAAATCATACACCCGGCCTTAGATATGTACTAAGTGTTTAGTGGATAAAAGGACAAATCCGTACATATCTTCGTGGACGCCTCCACGAATCGAACCAAGGGTGATTTGCAAGTGTAACCACAGAGACAGGTTCAACACGTGTTTGTTTATCGCTACAACACAACCACGGGATTGATGATAAGTAATATCAGAGAGAAGAGTCGAGTGTATGGCAACACGGCAACACGGCAACACAGCAACATAGGAGCTAATAACCTGATTCCGTGCTCTTGCTCCTGCACGACCGGCTACCCACACTCACTCACGCTAGTGGAGTAAGGATGAGGAGGTAGCACATTCATATTTACGTGGAGGCAGAGTTGGAAACCGTTTATAAAAAATGCGTCTTCAGGATTTGAACCCCGACCTCCCCGCCATCTTTAAACCAGACTTAAGGAGACGGGCGTCAATGTCCAGGCTAGTACCAAACTTATTGACTTTATCTAGAAATTCTAGATGGTAGGAATCGGGAGAGTAACTTAGGAGAAGAAATACACACTCATTTAGCGTGGAGAGAGGATGTAAAAACTCCATGTCCCTGTGAGCCTGATGCCTAAACAAAATCATTGAGGCACGCGGACTAAATGTCAGACTCATCTCCGGTGACGAGATTATTATCATTAGGTACTATATTATTAGAGTTATTTATAGGTAGGCTATTATTATATAACAAAAGTGACAGTTGCTGATTAAATAAATGGACGTATGAATACAATGAATATTTTTTAAATTAACATTTGTGAGTGTCAACAAAGTTTACTTCCTATCAGGATCTGACTATATCACCTCACCATCCTCGCCGAGTTGCGCGGCTATCCCATGCCACGCCTCATCTTGTTTGACCCTGTTAGCGTAGTCGTCGATGGTGAAGTCGTACAGGCACCTGTGTTCCTCTACCAGCTGGACGAACGCGATGTTGAACTCCGGGTCGTCCCTCATCTTGGTCGGATGATCCACCATGTCGCAATGATGGCTGCCGCTCGCTCGCTGTGAGGCGAGGCACGCCACATGCGCGTCACTTGCTGCGCCGCAGACACGCCGCGTCACTCGTGCCCGACACAAGGGACTTAGCCCCCCCCCTCCCCCTCCCTAACAACCGCACAACCAGGCAAAATCGATGAGCTGCTCTCATTGCACAAGTGTGTAGAGTGGAGAATAAATGTCTTGTGGACCCTCGTTCAATCCCAGTCGACACATTAAAAAAATCGTGCTTCACACGTCTTTGAAGTTGTCTGCATTTTCTTCGTAAGAATGTGTTTTTTCTAGAATATTTTTTAAAGACATTTTAAAGAGGTAGTATAAAGAAATGAAATCTTTCATCTCAATAATTAGTGTGAAGTCATGCTATTGGTGTTTGTAATAGGATTATTTGAGCTTAATTATGAAATATATATAGTCATTACGCAGCCCAATGTTGCAGGGGGGAAAATGAGGAAAAGGGGTAAAATATGTGTGTTTAATCAAAGCACTTAGTCATTAAGATGGCTTTTTCTTCAATGTAAACAAAAATGCCTACTATTCAAATGTCCCAAACTCATATATTTTCCAGCTTTTTTAAAAATCTTTTGTGAAAGTGTCTGTGTTTTTCCAGTTTTCCAGGTACGTGGTAACCGTGGCTTTACTACCCATCTGGGTTATCCGCATATATACCTCTAATGGGGCAAGAATGAATAAAGTAGAATTTGGAGTGAGAGATTAGGAAACAGTTTAGGGAAAAATACACCCAGCCGAGATTCGAACTCCGAACCCCCCTCCGATCATGGCGAACCAGACCAGACGAGACTGGTACCTTTGTCCCCCCCGGTGCGGGTGATGCTAGGTTCTTAGTTCTTAGGGCCAGTGTCATAGTCAGATTTAGTACACCTCAAGGGCGGCGCTATACTAAATACAAGACGTCACTTACCTGAAATTCGACTTGCACTTTAGGCGTACTAAATCTGACTATGAAACTGGTCCTTACTGTATATCATATATCACAGCAAAGAGAAGTACGGCGACCCAAGATTGTTCTCGATACACGTGTTCTAACAATCTAACGTATCAACAGTTAGTACAGTCTTCATGCTTGGTATCAGTAAATATTCCCGGGAGAGAAAGCTGCATTATTAATATAGAGCACATCGACGGGATATTTCACTTGTAAGAATTGTAGCTCAGTACAACATTGCTCGATACCCGCTAAGACGGACGCATGGTCTAAGGCGCTAATATAGCAATTGACTAGAATGTCGATGATTGGGAGATCGTGGTTCGATTCCGGTCGGTTGTAGGCCTACCATGGATGGTGTCCCACTCTTTCTCTCCACGCAAATGCGGGTAGGTACACGTCCTCTAAATTTAACCCTCCTCATCCCTATCCCATTAGCGGCATTATTACAAAAGCGTACAACCCGAATGGATAGTTGAGTCATATGATCTTCACCCTCCCCGTTTAAAAAATAGTATCAATTCCTATAAAATCATGCTAATTATATACTAAAATTTTAACCGTGAAAATATGTATTTGTAGTCTCTAAAAGGTCCTTCCTGCTAGAATTTTACTACAGTCCAATTTTTAAAGAAAGAACCCTATCCGAAAGCTAAAAAAAGTTCCTAAATCTACTTTAACGTATTAATACGTCAGGTAATGTATCTTCAGCTGTCATTCTTGACAAATAATATCAATAACTCTAAAAATAACATTAAAAATACAGTAAAATGTAATCAATGTTGACCGCAAAAAATAGGTTTGTGTTTTACAAAAGGTATTCCTATCCAGTGGCGGATCCGGGGGAGGGGGGATGGCAGCGATCTCCACCCCCCACCCTCAGATAGAAAATAATAGCAAGTATTTAAACCAATATTTTAATGTTGTAAAAAATGACTGACCACCTCCCTCACCCTATCTCCTAGATTACCTAACTCTTTCAACTTAGCTCTAATGTACAGAAAAGCAAGTGGCTTAAAACTAAAACTATACACTAATTATATTACCAAGTTTAGTATGATAACAAATTATTTGTATTAAAATAATTATTTTCTATTAATACCTACTAAAACAATTTAGGTACATATAGATTACTTTTATTGTGACTGTGACTTTTTGTTTGAAGTTTTTTCTATTAAAATTACAAGTTTGTTAATCAAAATTGTGTTTTTTCTTAAAAGTTCTCTTTCAATTATTAATTAAAATTATTTTTATATGCTAGCAATATTATTAAAATTAGAATTATTATGAATCAAAATCTTGCTTGGTTAAAATTATTAAATTTATACGCGAAAGAGCCTTATGAAAACCAATCGCCCCCTCAACAGCCGGGCCTAGATCCAACCTTGTTCATATCAAAATCCTAATATTTATTTAAGTGCTGAGTTAAACGACGTTTGCAAATAGCATTTAACGTGTTTTAAGAAAATATATTTATCAGTAACGTGAATATATCAAAGCGAATGTTGATACCTCATCACCAAACAGTTTTACCCGGCTGTAACGAACGGAAATAGTGACGTGCTCTCGCATAACATAGAAATGAGGAGGCCGAACAAGACTACTGACCCTATCAAGGTCAGCGTTACCTGCACATCGAGACAAAGCAGGTACTCGTAGTACGAGTATATATAGTACGATTCCAGTAGAAAGGAACTCAGAGAAAATACAAACATAATTTTTTCTAGTCAACAATTATACCATTTTAACGTAATATGAAAAATATTTGTTTTTAAAAGTATCACCGCGTCTTACTACCTGTTCAGGTACTTTAATGGAGTTGGGCTGAGGAAGGAAGCATTTTAGAGGTACTATACCTACATTTGCGTGGGAGGAGAGTGGAAAGCCATTTAGAAAAAATATCCCCGGTACCCCTACCGGGATTAGAAGCCCGATCTCCCCGTCCTCAGCAGGTCAGTCTAGCACGAGAGTGACGCCTTAGACCATTCAACCACTGAAGTGGACAATATCTTTAACGAATCGATATTTAAAGTAACAGCTGCAAATTACGTGACTGGACGTATGAATATATTAATTTAAGTTAATCCGTAAGCTTTCCATTTCATACCGTGGTCTTAGGAAATCTCCCGAACCTTAGAAGGCAATAACGTATTTTTTGGGGGGCGGGGCTGGGAAGGGAGATAAATAGGGGCCTGGGGGGGGCGGAGATTGCGGATTACCTGCGGTGACCTGGGGTTAAGACTCTCGAAATTTGAAAGGATATTTTAAACATTTAATCTCTCTGGAAGCAATTTTAGGTGTTAAAACATAATTGGGGTTGTGCTATTACTTGTATATTACCAACTCCAAAAAGCTACTAGCCTGAGCATTGACGAGCAATACAATAAATTACAATATTGATATTTTCTGAAAGGGTAAGGGTAATTAACCCCTTACCCTCCCTCAGTAGGCCTGCGCCCCTGATATTCTTGTCTTTATTTCTAAAACTAGTGGTTTCCCTTCATAGTTTACTATAGCGGAGCGCTATAATACTTTTTAGTTTTATATTAGATCATGCGTTTTACAAACAATGTCGGATTTACATCTGTGGGGGGCCTCGGGTGGACATACAGCGTGGGGGCCCACAGAGACCCATGTAAATTACACCAGGAGTGAGGAAAGGAAAAATTTAAGCAACTGTTTGATTTTACACGAATTTAATAATAACAAAGTAAAAGGAAGAAAGCTATACAGAGAATTCATAAAAACGCTCATTAAATACAAACTTTCCTAGCTTTATTTGCAGAAAACATGTTAATTAGGGTATTATGTTTTCTTTCTTGTGAAGTTTTGTGGGGGCACAAGGGCAATCACCCCGACCTCCTTCCCTTAAATCTGGCACTGTTTAAAAGGGTATACTGTATTATATCGGATCAGGGTTGGACTGGTAGGTTCCAACCTCCTTGGGACTTCAAATTTGATGGCTCTTAACATACTGTATATTCATAAATACCACGGAAAATACTATATTTTTCAGTGTGAGCTAAAAGAGTGGTGTAAAGTGTTTATATTTTTATCATTAGTAAATTTAATCACGAGTCTATTTCAGTCGTTATTCAGTCCACATAAAACATCTTCTACGTTCTACTGGCAAGAGAAAAACGCTTGTAAATGGTTAAACAATTGCTGAGAATCTATTTGTGAAAGATTTAAGTTTGTAAAAATCATCCTCAGTCTTTTACTTGGGTAGATTGCCAAACTAGTAACAGTAGTTATAATCCGCTTCGGTGGTCGCATGGTCTAGGGCACTACTCTAGCAGTAGACTTCCGATGACGGGGAGATCGAGGTTCAAATCTCGGTCGGGAGTACTAAGGTTGGTTGCTGCCTGAAGTCCAAGCGGCTTGCGAAGCGCACTCCCTCAATTTCGCCCGTCTTTAACTGTCTTACGTAAACATTGTTCTGACCTCCCTCCTATGGTGCTTAGGTAATACTTGAACGCCCTCTTATTCATAATTATTAACCCCCTATGAAAACGATCTGAATCCGCCCCTGGTTCACACCGAATGAAATTGTTTATTTTTTGCAAAATGTTGGCCCACTAGACTTAATTTTTTTTTATATATATATACACTCCAAATTACACTTTCTTATTCTTATACTATCCCCCTTTTTAGTAAATTCAGCAGTTTTAATATTGTGATCTTGAAAAACATTGGATTATTTAAATCTTTTACTGCTCAACCAATTTTAAAATTGTGGAAACACATGAAAAGGTATGGGTCGTTGGAAAATAGTAACCATTTCTTATGCAAACAAAGTTGGTTGAAATTAATTTTTCGAAACGTTGTCCTACATCTGAAAAAATGTGTTACTGGTAGTGTACGGGTCGTATGGGTACAATTTGACATTTGACCTCAATCTGTGTGACGTCATTATTGTGTGTTATGTCGCAACAATCCCCTGGGTTTTCCCTGGTGACGTCATCGCAACCCTGGTGCCAGTATATTTCCGTCGGGGTTACTGACCTGAATTCCCCCCCCCATTTCCTCTCTGGTTATTACCATGACGACATGGGTTTAGCGACCTGTTGTCCATCAATGTCGCAAAGGTTTAATTACGGAGTGTTTTACGTTAGTCTTCTATGTGACAATGGGTTTTCACTAATGCTTCATACCTGTTGCCAGATTGGTGGCTCGACAAGACAAGTCCCCTCGATCTGTGTAACGTCATCATTGCGTGTGATGTCGCAACACTCCCCTTATATGTGACAATGGGTTTTCCCTGGTGGCATCATCGCTCTGTCGCAACCTTAGCTGGTAACAGCCATAAATATCAGCACCTGTTTTAAAATCCTCAAATTTGGTGTCGCTACCTCCCAACTCCCCTTCCCCATCTATGTGGTAATGGGTTTTCCCAGTGACGTCATCGCAACCCTGTCGCCAGTTTGGCAGCTCAACAAGACAAGACAAAAATATATCATGACCTAAAATGATGTCACAGCCCCCACCCCCTTCCTCCATCTATGTGGTAATAGGTTTTCCCGGTGATGTCGCAACTAGAGAGCATTGGCACAGCTCTGTTTATGTACAATCAGGGGCCTTGGAAGCTTCACGGTGATTTATAATCCTCAAGTCAGGGGCCGCTATCCCCCACAATTCTACTAAAATTGGTTCTATGGTATTTATTGTCCGTCGACATGCGCGGATGTGGTATCCGCCATACCAACATGAACCACTGTTGGTGAAGGAGTAAAGTAGAAATGTTCCAGCGTTTACGTGGAGTGAGGGAGAGGGAAATCATTTAGTGAAAACTGGTGAAAGTACACCTTAGAGGAGATTCGAACCCCGAACTCCACTGTCATAACTAGATGAGTTCAACGCACACTTTCAGGCTAAACGTCTATATAAATAATGATAGTGCGGTAGGGATGATTAAGAAAATGTTACAGCTGGAGGGAGAACTACAACAGTTTACCCGGCAGGGATTCGATTCCAACATCCCCCCGTAAGAATAAGATGAGAATTACATTTAGACGGCGTGCCCACCGGGATTTGAACCTTGATATCTTTCGCAGGGCTAGCACCGCTAATGGCTGTTAGAACGGTCATCGAATCAGCTACTTCCTTCCGGTGTTGAGTGCAACCCACATTTGCGAGAGTGACAAAAATAAGGAAAAATCAAAAAGGGTTTTGTTGGTTGAAGCTGGTCGACCAGATTTTCCGTTTGATATAATTAGACCAGGTAAAATGTGTACCCGCATTTGTTAGGGTGAGAAAATTAATGTCCGTACGCCAGAACGGGAATCAAACCTAAGACCTCCCCGTCATTACTAGATGAGCTACACGCACCCTTTCAGGCTAAACGTCTATATATTAACTAAGATAATGTGTAGGGATGATTAAGAAAATGTTCCAGCTTTTTATATAGTAGGGAGGAGTAAGATAGGAATGTTCAATGTTTACGTGGAGTGAGGGAGAGGGAAACCATTTAGTGAGAACTAGTGACAATACACCCCAGCGGTACTAGATAACTAGATGAGTTACACAGGAAACCATTTAGTGAGAACTACTGACAGTACACCTCAGTGGAGATTCGAGCTCACGAACTCCCCCATCATAACTAGATGAGTTACACGCACCCTTTCTGGCTAATCGTCTATATATTATTAACCAAGATAATGTGATAGGTATAATTAAGAAAATGTTCCAGCATTTGACCTGAAGGGACAGCTATAAACAGTTTACCCGGCAGGGATTTGATTACAACATATCCCCCACCAGAATTAAATGAACCTGACATTAAGACGGCACACCCACAAATATTCTAACCTCAATATATTTAGCACCGCTAATGTATTTTAGAACGGTCATCCAATCAAAGACTTTCTTGCAATGGCTAAGTGCATCCCACATTTGCGAGAGTAAAAAATAAGGCAAAATCAAAAACCAGTTAAAGCTGATCGATCAGATTTTCCATTTTATATCATTAGACCAGGTATAATGTGTACCAGAATTTGGTTCGGGAAAACTCTACAAGCATATTATTGCAAACAGTTTCACTGTTTGGATATCGTTTATAAATTAACTAAATTTGGTTTAAGGTAATAAGGTAACAATTTCACACACACAAAAAAAAACACAGTCAGACGTTTATTTTAATTTATAAATCGTGACGGTAGATTACTACTCAAGGTGAAAGTAGCCTTTTACTCTGCAACAAGCGACATACGTTATCTTGCACAACACTATTTAAATTATTATGATAAGCCAAACTTATATTCAACCGTATTAATTTCTTAATCACTTTCATTCTGCGCCATATAGTGATTAAAATTGCTAATTAAGACTTTTTCAATATCTTGTGATGGCAAGTACATGTAAATATTTAATAAATGTAATTATTTATGAGGGGTAAGTGTACCCGCATTTGTGTGGAGGGAGAGTTGGAAATACTCTCAGTTTAATATGACAGTGTTAGAACTACAACCTCCTCAAACAACCATATTAGACGAGCTCCGCTTAATTAAGTGCACAGCTCACAAGACCTAAATGATATTGGTGATTGTCATCTAAAAAACTTTGTTGTTTCTGTCGTATGCTACGAATGTTTTAAATAAAATTTATTATTCAAGTGCTGTTTGTCAATAAAATAACTAGTAAGAAAATTTTGTCATTATTTAAAAAAAATCATGATTATGTTGGTTGGAAATCGTTGGAGAATCAAAGACAGGAAGGAGATGGCAATATACACGTGGCAACATTGCCAGAATGAAATATTAAATAGCGCAGAGTAGTAAATGTTAACTTTTATTGATAACACATGTGTAGTTAATATAACATTAACCAACAATATTTATTTGAGCTGTAGAATATGCGTAGAAATAAGGAACATGTTTACTATTAATATTATAATTTTGATCAGTTTCACTGCTTAAATAGTGGTTTATAATTTTAACTAAATTTGGTTTAAGGTAAGGTGGAAAGTTCACATACACACACCTAGTCAGACATTCATTTTTATTTATAAATTGTGACTGTAGATTGCTACCCAAGGATACATTGAAAAAAGATTTAATTATTTTAGAAAAAAACCTTTTTATTCCTTGATCCACTTACAACAGCAGAAATAAGTTTTATTTTAATATCATTTAATGTTAGAAACTATATTTTGTTGAAATATTAAATAACACTTACACATACAAAATTAGCCACTTAAACCTCGAGCAGAAATGAGAGGAAATGTACCCACATGTGCGCGGGAGATAATGGAAAGCTTATCAAAAAACCTCTCTAAATACGCATGACGCGGATGAAGGAATATATAGTATATCCTTTATGTTGAATACTATGGCATGGATTTGTTTAGCTTATCTCTGAATCTTTATTAAAACTTATAATGTTCATTTACAACATACAGACTGCTCAGGACGGGGAGATCGAGGTTAGAATCTCACTCGGGTGAACTGGGGTGGTTTTTACTCTCCCCCTACGCAAATGTGGTTTCACTTCCTCTAAATACAAACTTCCCAATTCCTAATCTATTAAAGTAATTAGTACTTAAACTTATAAGCCGAACGGGTAGTAAGAAGTGGTGCTAAAAATGTGTCGAGTTCGTGTGATCTATAAATAATGTGTGTGCCAGATCACCAGGTAGTTAAGTTTGAGTTTCCATTTTAGAAACGGGTTTTGATAATAGTTATGGGAAGGTTGGGGTTTGATCCCACAGCAAGTTATTTTTGAGTAAATTTTCATAAATCGTTTTCCGATTCCAACTCTGTAAAATTGAGATACATTCCCTTAGTAAATCTAATTTATTCAGTCTTACTTCCTTCTTGTGATAAATATTAGATATGTAAAACGATGGGAGAATCGGTGTATGTTGTAAATGGACATTATAAGTTTTAATAAGGATTCAGAGGTAAGCTAAATAAATCCATGCCATAGTATTCAATATAAAGGATATACTATATATTCCTTTATCCGCATCATGCGTATTTAGAAAGGTTTTCTGATAGGCTTTCCATTCTCTCCCGCGCACATGTGGGTACCTTTCCTCTAATTTCTGCTCGAGGTTTAAGTGGCTAATTTTGTGTGTGTAAGTGTTATGTATTATTTCAACAAAATATAGTTTCTAACATTAAATGATATTAAAATAAAACTTATTTCTGTTGTTGTAAGTGGATCAAGGAATAAAAAGGTTTTTTCTAAAATAATTAAATCTTTTTTTTTAATTTATCCTTGGGTAGCAATCTACAGTCACAATTTATAAATAAAAATGAATGTCTGACTAGGTGTGTGTATGTGAACTTTCCACCTTACCTTAAACCAAATTTAGTTAAAATTATAAACCACTATTTAAGCAGTGAAACTGATTAAAATGATAATATTAATAGTAAACATGTTCCTCATTTCTACGCATTTCATACAGCTCAAATAAACATTGTTTGCTAAAGTTATTTTAACTACGCATGTTTAATCAATAAAAGCTAACATTTACTACTCTGCGCTATTTAATATTTCAGTTTGGCAATGTTGCCACGTGTATATTGCCATCTCCTTCCTGTCTTTGATTCTCCAAGGATTTCCAACCAACATATTCTAGGGATTTTTAAATAATAAAAACATTTTCTTACTAGTTATTTTTTGACAAACAGCACGTGATTAATAAATTTTATTTAAAACATTCGTAGCATACGACAGAAACAACAAAGTTTTTAAATGACATTCACCAATATTATTTAGGTCTTGTTAGCTGTGCATATAATTATGCAGAGCTCGTCTGATATAGTTGGTTGAGGAGGTTGGAGTTCGAACACTGTCCTATTATTATTATTATTATTATTATTATTATTATTGGCACCACGTCTTACTACCCGTTCGGTTTATACGCACACTGTCCTATTAAATTGAGAGTATTTCCAACTCTCCCTCCTCACAAATGCGGGTACACTTACCCCTCATAAATACTTTCATTATTTCTACCCCACAAGCATATTTAAATTATTGTATGAGCATTAATAATTAAATTTACTAAATATGTATATTTACGTGCAATCACAAGATATTGAAAAAGTCATAATTACCAATTTTATTCACTAGATGGCGCAGATTGAAAGTGATTAAGAAATAAATACGGTTGAATATAAGTTTGGCTTTTCATAATAATTTAAATAGCGTTGTGCATGATAACGTAAGTCATGTGTTTCAGAGCGATAGGTTACTTTCTCCTTGTGTAGTAATCTACCGTCACGATTTATAAATAAAAATGAAGTATGACTCTGTGTATGTCTGTGAACTTGCTACCTTATTACCTTAAACAAAATTTAGTTAATTTATAAACGCTATCAAAACAGTGAAAATGTTTGCAATAATATGCTTGTAGAGATTTCCCGAACCAAATGCTTGTACACATTATACCTGTAATGATTTAAAACGGATCGATCAGCTTTAACTGATTTTTGATTTCGCCTTATTTTTCACTCTCACAAATGTGGGATGCACTAAGCCATTGCAAGAAAGTCTTTGATTGGATGACTGTTCTAAAATACATTAGCGGTGCTGAAGATATCGAGGTTCGAATCCTTGTGGGCGAGCCGTCTGAATGTCTGGTTTATTTAATTCTGGTGGGGGGATATGTTGGAATCAAATTACTGCCAGATAAATTGTTGGTAGTTGTCCCTGCGGGTAAAATGCTGGAACATTTTCTTAATCATCCCTACCACATTATTTTAGTTAATATATAGACGCTTAGCCAGAAAGTGTGCATGTAACTCATCTAATGATGGGGGAGGTCATGGGTTCGAATCTCCACTGAGGTGTAATGTCATTAGTTCTCACTAAATGGTTTCCTGTGTAACTCATCTAGTTATGGCGGTGGAGGTCGGGGGGTTCAAATATCCGTTGAGGTGTACTTTCACTAGTTTTCACTAAATGGTTTCCTTCTCCCTTACTCCACGTAAACGCTGGAACATTTCTACTTTACTCCTTCACCAACAGTGGTTCATGTTGGTATGGAGGATACCTACATCCACGCATGTTGACGGACGATACCATACAAACAATTTTAGTACACTTTTGTTGGGGGATAGCGGCCCCTAACTGAGGATTATAAATCACCGTGAGGATTCCGAGGCCCCTGATTGTGCATAATCAGAGCTGTGTCAATGCTCTCTAGTTGCGACATCACCGGGAAAAACCCATTGCCACATAGATGGGGAAAAGGGTGGGGGCTGAGACATCATTCAAGGTCATGATATATTCTTGTCTCGACTTGTCTTGTCGAGCCGCCAAACTCGCACCAGGGTTGCGATGACGTCACCGGGAAAACCCACTACCACATAGGTGGGTAAAGGGGAGTGGGAAGGTTGCGACACCAAATTAGAGGATTTCAAAACAGGTACTGATATATATGGCTGTTACCAGCTAAGGTTGCGACAGAGCGATGACGTCACCAGGAAAACCCATTGCCACATAGAAGGAGAGGGTTGCGACATCATTTAAGGTCGTGATTTATTCCTGTCTCGACTTGTCTTGTCTAGCTGCCAGGTAGGAGTCATCAGGGAAAATCCAATGCCACATAAAAGGGGAGAGTTGCGACATAACACGCAATGAAGACGTCACACAGATTGGGGTCTAAGGTCAAATTGTGCCCATACGCCCCGTACACTACTGTTACCATAATTATTATTTTTACAAACATGCATTTTCCCCAAGTTAAAGGGGAAAATCAAAGCTCGTTTGGAAATAATATCTGATATTATATTATTAGGAATGTAATTGATTATACTATGACAAAAAATACAGGCCTTGAATTTATTAAAGGTATGGCTACACGGAGCCGACCCATACTGCACCGCACCGCATTTTCTAGCAAGTGGCTACACGAGCCGCACAGCATTTTTTTTTAACAATTTTTATAATCTTTATAGACTGAGTTCTATTACAAAATAAGTTAGTATTTTTATTTTTACTTGCATAGGTTTCCAACTATTTTCATAAAATTAAGTTAGCTATTAATTACGAAGAATAAAGTTTTAATTTATCTAATAATTAATATAAATATATTTTTTGTTCACTAAGTTGAGGTATATAATATGGTTTATCTTGTACGTAATGTTGGAAACAATGACTACAGCGTCACACGTGACACGGCTGTGAAAAAGTGCCTAGTTTTAAAAGTGCTGACACAGTGACTGCCAATCACTGTGAATAATGACTGGTATAAATCACTGCTTTTTTAAAATCAAGGTCACTGTGATCACCGATATCGTAAAATCAGTTTCGCCCATCCCTACAGTGCTTAGTGGTTAGCAGGAAAACAAAGTTCGGAGACTCCCGAACATTTTATTTTCGGTGGTAGATGGCTACACGGTCCGCACCGCACCGCACCGCACCGCAAAAGTGTGGAGCAATGCTCTATCGACGATTCGTCCGCGCCGGTGCCGTGCGGCTCCGTGTAACCTGATTGTAGAGAATGTACAAAACCATTAAAAAAAAAAGGTAATGAATATTAGAAACATATCCATGCATGTTGAGACTAAGACGGTTAGCTAAATTTACCAGGGTGACCAAGCCAAACTATACTTTAAAATTACCAGACTTTTCCAGAGAAAATATGCTTTTTCCCATTATATACAGGCACACACACACGCGCGCATGCATGCACGCACGCGCACACACACACACACTCACACACACACACACATACAAATATCAACCACATTACAAATATGTACTAAGATTGCATCTTAAGGTGGGGTGCTAATGAGCGTGAGTTCAGGGCAGTATTTTTGAAGTTTTTATAGCATAAACAATTTTTGGCCAAATAAATCAAATATTTCTTTTATGGAAACATAGAATTTAGTTTTCTGCACATGATAGTCTCATCAGCTATTCTTGAATATATGTCAAGGTTGTTCTGACTTGTTGTGAGTTTTTATCTTTATTTAAAAAGTTTGTCACCATATGCTACTATGCTCATGACAGATATTCAAGAACTATTGAGATTAGCATGTGCACAAAACTAGACCCTATGTTTCTGTTGAAAAAATTTTTGATTTACTTTGGCCAAAAAATATTAATGATACAAAAACTGCAGAATTAATGCACTAAACTCGCGCTCACTAGAACCCCACCTTAACAGTATTATATTTTTAGACACATTCTAGATTTTAAGTGGTTAATAACGCCAAATACCGATCAATACAAAAAAAAATATTATCAATGACTACACTGGAGCCAGAACCGGCTGATTGCGACTCCAAGCTTAGGGAACGTGATGATGAGGGTGAACTTAGATATGGTTTAGAGTCAGAACGAGTCAGGGGGGAGGCAAAGGAAGCCTGCCCTTAAGTAAACAGCTGATCGAAGGTTAAAGTCGAGTACAATAAGCTCGCAAAGGAATGCTTAGCGTGCAACTATAGGTGTAACTATGAAGTATCTGCTTCGTAATCTTGCTCGATCTTAACCAGGGGTGTGTAAATGTGCTTCTAGCATCCATTACGGCCCCTTAGTTGAATGTTAGGGAAGCTTTCTGAACCAGCAGATAAACGAAGCTTAGACACGACCCAGAATTATTAGGTGTGGACTAAAGTTGGAGATGTGAAGGATAGGGGGAAGAGGGTATTAGATTTTTCAGAAAAAAAATTTAGTTATTATTTTTAGCAAAAAATTAGGGTAAAATTCATACGGTTAGGTTAGATTCATAGTCAAGACTTGCGCGCCTCAAAACCAAATACAATACCTAGACTCGAATGTAATGGGTCAGTTTCTTATACGAAAATAGCCCATTCCCTTCTGGTCGTCTTATGTTTGGTATCGAGCCGCACTTAGAGATGTGAGACGGAACATTTTCCGTGCTGGTAAATTTTCCCAATATTTTTTCCAAAACAGAAAATTTTCAATTAATATTTCTGTAAATTAATTTCAACTGATTAAATGGAATTATAATGTAATCGAGGTAGTATAGATATCCCAAATGTCAACTTTTATATTTACACTCTGCCTTTAAATATTAGTGTAGAATGACCCTGAGCAGGGGACGATTCCTAGATAGCTCAGTGGTTAGAGCATTGGCGTATTAAGCCAAAGGTCCCGGGTTCGATTCCTGTGTCCAAGTGTCATTTTTCAATTTTCAGTTTATACTTAAGATTAATTTCTCCTGGGGGAGTTAACCCCAGAAACATCATCAAACGAGCTTCGGTGGCCGCACGGTCTAACGCGCGACTCTCGCAATAGAATAGACTGCCGATAACAGTGAGATCAGTGCTCGAAACCAGTCGGTTTCCCTGAGGGCGGTTTTTCATAAATAGTTTTCCACTCTCACGGGTGCAATTCCTCTATATTCAACCTTCCTCATCCTTAACACATGAGCGTAATTAGTACATAGGCGTACAACCCGAACGGGTAATATGACGCGGTGCTAAAAAAAAAAAGTAGTAAGGAAACAAATTAATGCGAGCCATTGTAGACCCATTATGTTCATAAATCATACTTCAATTTTTTATCATCAATAAGTTAATTAAAATAATTTTAAGGTTGGCCCGACATGTCTACCCCCCCACCCCCCTATCCTTCGTGCTTCCTATCAACCCCTCCCACTCCCTCCCCACCATGCCCCCATCTTATAACCCACTCGTCTCTTAACACACTATATTTTGGCTCTAGGTGCCACCTCTACAATTTAACCCCTCCACCGTAAGCCACCACTGCGGAAATTTTTTCGATTCAAAATTTCCCGAAAAATTTTCATCTCCAGCCGCACTAAGTCTGACTAAGAATTTGGCCCCAAGTTTATAAATTTCACTAAAGTTTAATTTATTCTAATTTAAAATTAGTTTTAATGAAACATGAACTGCGATTCCAGTTCGCTTCTCAAACTCACGTATGGACTATAGCGGTTCATGCTATAACGTGGTCCAACGCCTTAGCTCAGCCGGTAGCGTGTTTGTCTACTGAGCTAAAGGTCCCGGGTTCGATTCCCAGCACGACAAAAAAAAATTGGTGAAATGTGGGTTTCCCCCTTCCACAGTGGTGAATTAACGGCCGGGGGGCTGGATGTTGTGTCTGTTTAGATTTAAGTTAGTTTATAAGTCGTGTGTGTTCAGAAAGTGCACGTAAATAGGCCTACCTTAACTGAATGAATAACTTCGGGTCTGTGGTATACTCCATTCACGGTGGGAATTACTGTCTGAAAGGTCTTTTTTCTTACCAATATCCTACAATATAATAGCTTTCTGGTAGGGAAAAAGGCCTTTCAGAAAACAATTCCTACGCTGAACAGACTTTAGACCAATTTGTTAGTATTTTAATATGAGAATCAAAACCTTTTCGAATACATACACTTAACCTAAGAATCTGAAAATCAGGTACGCACATCGTGTACGTAGGAAATAGAGGGGTGCTTAACCTAAATTTTTGAAAAAATAAAAATTGAGCTATCAATTTGTTTGAAACATTGTAAAAGTTATTTTTTTGTAGTTGATTGTTATTGATGTTGGTAAAATTAAACTTAGTATAAAAACACTGTATAAAGTAGAACTTAAATAATAGTCTCAGTATTTTATTTTAAGTAACCTTATAGTTTATATATTTTTTAATTTATTTGAGGTATTTAACGTGCACTTTCTGAACAGACTGATTAAATCAGCAGACGATTTATGAACTAGCTTAAATCTCGGACAAACATAAAATCCATCCCCCGGCCGTTAATGCATCACTTTGAAAGGGTAAACCCACATTTAACTAATGATACATTTTTAGGCCGTACCAGAAATCGAACCCGGGACCCTTTATCATGTATACAGACAGGCTACTCAGTGAGTTAGGGTGTTGGACGATAGCTTATACAATTTGATAGTATTTAAAATGAGTTTTAATACTTTAAATACAATTATACAATTTAAAAAATGTTATATATCTTCTCAGTTTCACTTAGTTTCTTTTTATATTTTCACTGGTGGGAACTTTTTCAACATCATCGTCCTATATTGACGAGTACGATACCGTGGGTTGACTGGCTAGTAACGTCAGAGTGTTGAACCAAAGAACTATTAACATTTTATTTGTTGGGAAAAACTATTTGTACGCTTCTGACCAACAAACTTTTGCTCTAAAATAAACATGGTTGTTTTTAATATTATCACTGCTTTATAAAAAATAATATAAGCTTACTGAAGTATTTTTAGTAAAAAATCAGAAAAAATAGGTTAAGGCTATTTTAATAACAATACAAACGTTAGGAAAGGTCCCAACGATATTTATTTTAGAACACAAGTTTGTTAATAGAGTACGAAATGATTTTTTTTTTAAGTTAAAAATAATTCAAAACTTGCGTGAACACCTTTAAAATGATGAAACACTTGGGCCTCAATAACTATGACCACCCCTGTTCTTCTGGTGAGCATTGGAAACAGAAATTCAACAACGTTTACTTTAGAAAGAGAGGATGGATGGGAGGAGGGTTTTCCACAATCTGCTGACAAAACAAATCCAGACTCGACTGCTGTCTATAGTTTTGGTCCGAACTTGTCTCCAACCAACAAAGTTGCGCAAGCAACAACCAAACCGGGGAAAACCATTTTAGGACACATACATTTGAAACTACCATTGCATTAATTAGCGGCTTTCTGGAATATTACTGGAAATTTGATTGAAGCATGGGGGGTGGGGGGTGGGGAGAGGGGGGGGGATTTTAGGGAAACAAAAGAGTGAGATTTAAATATCTACCTTTTTTTCAGGAAAATTTACAGCTTTTTAAATCGAACTAATGTAATCACTAATAAAGATGTCTCAAGATTAAAGTTTCCCCTTCAGCTCAAATTATTCACAAAGACGTTAACACCAGAAGCATTATAAAATAAGTCACAATAAAGCAATAACAGCGATTACAGTTTTATTCTCACACTCAATTATCGACCACAGCGCTTGGCGGTTGAGTGTGTCCCTAACAATGTAAGGTCTGCTACTTCCAAAACCTTTACGAATACATCCCCTTTCACTGGGATTAAATCACCCGAAATTTTTACAGAAAAAATGTCCATGTCTAAGGGGAAAAAATAAAACTATGAGAGAAAAATACGATTAACAATATTTCACGGAAATTTAAATGTATAGGCAAAATTGCATACTTTATTTTAGGAATGATCCGCGTGATCTTGTTATCCAGGCATTAAATGGTAAAATTTGGCCCATAATAGATCATGGTCTACAAATAAGCACTAACAAAACGTGAGTAGAACCATTCATTATTTTGTCAAAACTACACGACCAAACGATGACATTAATTCTAAGCGTCATGATGACCAGATCAAATGTCTTGTAAGTACGGATTAGATATACGTCTTGTAGGGACTACAAAGGTTATTGTGTACATTTTTATTTAATCAACAAAAACCAATATATTTAAATTGATTGGTTTCTTGACCTAGTTATTGGCTCTACTCATCTTTGAAAAAGAGTTAGGAGCCATTAAAATATAAATAATAAATCTACTTAATTCTTTCTGTTAACTGCTTGAACCAATTTGTTTCGTTTTTCTCTAACCCATGGACTACCATGTCTTTCTTGTTTTTATTTAGACTTGAACATCCTTCAATACAACTCTTTATTTTCTATTCAGACGCTTTTTAAAAGAAAAAAAAAATCATTCAAATGTAGTGTATAGATAAATTGATTTTTGAACGTTTTGCTAAACATTTTTTCTTCTACATACATTTTTAAAAGCTTGCATATATCCTAAACTCACAAATATTCCTGTTTTTTAGTTTGTTTGTAAAAGTTTCTATGTATTCCCCGGGGTTTTTTTCATACTTTTTTTAAATTTGTTTTCCTCGAGTTTTCCCGGTGCGTGGCAACCCTGAATCGTACCGAACCCGGGTCTTGCAGGTTCCATGGCATTCCCGCCTCGAGTTTCTGCAAAGAGACCTGTATACGGACTCTGTCACACGCACTTCGACCAAGTAAGCTTCACGGTACAGATTTCGATGACGCGAGCTTTGACTTCCCTGACACCCGTGGCAACATGTGGTGTGGACAACACACACGGAACTGCAGCCAGAGACGACCATCGGCGTCTCTTCAAGAGCAAACATCCGGCCTCGTGGTGTAGTGGTCAGAGCCCCTGGTTGAAGACCAAGAGGTCCAGGGATCGAGATTCCCAGTTGGTACCGGAGAATTTTTCTCGAAAGGGGAATAATTCCCTTGGTCATCAGGGTTTGGTTAGTTAGGCCTAAATTAGGTTTAAGATCTTCATTTGCTTTATCCCGTCATGTTCATTACCAACATCCCCTCATCTCATCGGGACACGGAAAGAATGTACGATTAATAGATTCGGGCGTTCCTTGGGCAGCGGTACATAAGTATTGGTTAATATTTCCGCAAACTGAGCTAGAGATTGATGTAGACAAGATACGCCATTATTATTATTATTATTATTATTACTCAAGAGCAAACCAAAATCCGCACAAGCTAAGCCCATTCCACTCGCGATGAACTGGATTGACAGCGACTGAGAAGTCAAGCGTTCGAATACAGGTCGAGTGTACCGAGTTTTCCCCCCCTCAATTTCCCTCCGTGAAAATGGGGGCACATTTCCTTTGAATTATACCTAGTTCATCACTACCCCGCTGGTGTAAATATGCTGATAGCAAATCGCAGTGCACGCAAAGTAACCGGCACACCAAATAGCGATAGTAGTAGCACTATGATAGAAATGGCCTTGTTTAAAACATACTTTTGCAGTAAACAGTAATAAAACGTTGCTATATTATAAGTGTTAATTTTAATGTATTAAAACAGTTTTAGTAACTTTTGTAATCGTCAGTTTCGGTTCTTCCTATTATAATAATGCCGTTTTTTTTTGCCAGCCCCACGGTTAGGCAGCAATTATGATGAATGATAACGTTTTTACGTTCATACGTCCCAAGGTTGGGATACCAGTTGCCTTACACGGCAATGTGATGATCCGATTATATGTCTCGCTCACTGTAGGATTACTTATTGGTTATTTCTGTTGAAATTAGTAACATTTAATTTATTTAGTTAGTTACACTTTCAATACTATAAATTTAACATTAAATTGATACCGTTCTTATTCGTTTAACGAACTGACGCGGAGAGCCAGAGCTTGCTATAGATTGAGATAGAGATAGATATACATTGATATAGGGGATGCTCTATGAAAAAGCTGCTCCAGCCCCTTATATATGACCTACCCCTTGCTTCTTGGACCCCTTGTCACCAGTGTTAAAACCAACTAATAGGAGAACTCTTGGCAACCTGATGTTGTGAAGGCTGGCTTCCTATTGGGTAAAAGGTAGCCAGCCAACTCATCTCCAAGTTTGTAAATAGAACGAAATAAGTTTCTAAACAAAGAACGATTTAAAACGTAGTATATTTGAATTTACTTCTGAAAATGCCTTATGGGCTTAAAACATATTGAAATAAATTATAATCAGTTAAAATAATATAATAATAAAAATATAATTTGTATTTAGAATCGTGTACTGAAATTAAATCCAGTTCTTTAGTTTAAAAGATAAAAACTATCCTTCGTCCATGATTTTCAGATAAGTAAGAGGGGCCCGAAACAATATCATTACAATATCAGAATCATACTATACTCGTGCAGGGGGACAATATTGGTACCATGGTACCGGTCCCGCAACTCCAGATTTACAGTTTAAAAAAAATACAAAATAAAAATATATGAAGGCCAATCAATAAAATGTATATCCATACTAAGGAACAGTGCATTCCCAGCCAACCAGCTGTGGTTTCCTACGGAGGAACTTATTGGCACTGTCACAATTATATCAGTGGTTCGGTCTGGTCTTGTCGTTCGTTTCGAAGTGTTTGGACATTTCACGAGTCTATTATTTTTATACTGAAGCTAAATTTGGCACACAAAGAGTCTGGCAGTAAATCAAATCAAATTCAATTTAAATATTTCATAATTTGCGTAACATTTCAACGTTCAGTTAAGATACGTATTAATTTTTGTACATTGCATTTCTGTTGTAAAAATAACAATAATGTTTTTAAAAAATTACAAAGTTAAGAGTTATTGGTGTAGTAAAGGGGGAAGGGGGAAATCCCCCCTCTGGAGAGAGCTTGTCTCCACCTGACTGGAATAAACTCCTGCCTTCCCTAGAATAAGCATGCCCCCTTTGAAATTTATCTCACTCCCTTCTGATATTCTCGAACGTGAAGCTGAAAGATGGATTTGCATCAAACTCTAAATAACCGTGTAGGGAAAATACCACTTTAAATAGATTATAGAGACATCCAATCATCAAAATTGCTAGAGGAAGATTATTCAAAATATCGCTTCGGAGAGCAACCAATTTTTCAAAATTTTCCCAGAGAGACCCACTTGAAATTGCTTCTAGAGTCACCCAGTTTAAAAAAATGCTGGTGGAAGACTACTTTATATAGCTTTTAGGGGCAATCAAACTTAAAAAGGTTTATGTGTAAGGACCACCCCAAAGAAGAGTCTAATTTTCAAAGAATTTCCAGACAAAGGCCACTAAATATTTTATAGACATTTGATGAGGGAGGGTCCCCAGACTCCTAAAAAACTTTCTTTTTTCTTTGCTAACTGCTCCCTAGACAAATAAGGTTTCGGCACCAATGAAGTCAAATATTACTAAGAAAAAAAAAGGGAGGGGGCGTGCTTTGCCCCTGGTACCGGGACCGATTTGAGCACCTGGCGGGCCTGCGTGCATATCCGTCAATGGTGTGGCTCTGTAGGCCCCTGCAAATGATTCAAAAGTGAAATTCTAAATAAATAATACATAAACTACCATCAAAATATATATTGGTTTCATCGTTTTATATATTCTTAAAATGCGTGTGTGTATGAAATATGTTGTTTTGTTCTAAAAACATACTTATACAATTTAAGCAAAGGTCACGGGTCGGATAAAATAGCTGGCAATATATTTTACTAATAGTTTTTTTCAGTTATAAAAATTGCAAACATAACGACTTTAGCTCGCGATCTATTACAACCTTACCTTATTAACACTTGGCTATTGGTGTGCGTAGGTCAATTAATTACTTTCATATAACTTTTCCTCTAATTTTAATTCATTATTAATATTGTAACATTTCATAGACTTAATTTATCTTCTTTGCCATCGATAAGTCCATTTTAGAGTGGCTGTCCCCAAAAATGCAAACAACAAAAAAAGGTAATTTTTTGCTAAACGTAAGAATGAAATGGCTGTGGAATAAACCTAAGGTCTCCTAGCAACCGTCATGTCAAGAGGTCTTTTGGCCGACCGTAGTATCAACCTAGATCCGGTCTTGGCTCACTTGAGCGGCCCCTAGACGATCAATAATATTTATGCTCCCTCTAGACAATTCAATAACTCAAATATCGAATTGTGCAATAATTCAGTTTATTCAAAATGTTAAGTGATCCGGAAGCGGCTTGTGTAGCCAATGCTTTGGCTTTCTGTAAAAGAAAAAAGAAGAGCAGAAGGTGGATGAATAAATAGTCTCCTAAGCAGGGCCGGATTAAGTGGGGGCCCCGAGCTTGAAGAGGCCTCCAAGGATACCCCGCATTTTGAATGTTTCATTGCTTCAATTATTTAACTATAATATTTGAAAATAACAAAATATAAGACCGCCGGTAGGCGGTGACACTTGGAGGGAGAAATGTTGGGTTTGAAATGGGGAACGCACGCCACAGGAGAATGGCTGACGCTACAGTAGCCCCACGGCTTCTTTGGTGCTGACTGACAGTTCACAGCTGACTTCTAACAGTCAACATTTAGGTATATACCTAAATTTTGACTGTCAGAAGTGACAGCTGCTAAACACATGTTTTTTGCAGATCATATGGTTCGGCGTAGGGATACATAATTTGGTCTGGTAGCTTTTCAAAGCCGTCAGCTGTGAGCTGTCAGTCAGCACCAAAGAAGCCATGGGGCTACTGTAGCTAGCACTGGGCTGCTCAGTTCCCCCACCACTCCGTGACTGAAAACCTTTTTGAAAAATAGACTCCGTTCTGTGTTGGGTAAAAATAAGCTAAATTCTTAGTTATTTTATCAATGGAAAGCTACATATCACGACTATTTTCTTTATATAAAGTTGTGTCAGAATTGTAAAAAAAATCAAGTAAAGTCCCTATGTATGTTGTATTTAACAGTGGCAATTGAAAAATTATGATTTTGTAGAACCTTTGAAAACGTAAATATATATTATGATTTGGCAAATAATTTTTATATATTTTTATTATTAATATTATTATCATCATCTAAATTATTTCATCATGTAAAAGAAAATGTAGAAATATATAAGTTATATCAAATATATCTAAACTGAGTTTTCAACATATTGTTTATTTTTTGTCTGATTATTAAATAATGTATGATTGTGCGGTGCCGGGAAAATTGCACCTTCCCCCCAAAAAAGGGAGAGAACTGTGCCCTCGCATGAATCATCACACTAATATGTGGGAAAAGTGCACCCACACAACCTTGTTAGTCTCACCTAAGTAATTTTAACAAGGTCATGTGGGCGCACTTTTCTCACTTTCCTCAGGACCTTAGATCTACAGCGTAGATCGGTCCATCGCATCCTTTTGTTTAGGAGGTGGGTATTGCAAATCGACTCATCGCACATCATGAGGTCTTAAGGAGGTCAAAGTACATCGATTCATCGCACCTGTATCTTTGCTTGTTGTTTAGGTTATGTTATGTTAGGTTAGGTTAGGTTTGTCAATGAATTAAATATTAGTGTGTATCTGTAAGCATTTGATCTGAACGCATAAATTGAAGTTACCAAACTAATTAATGACGACCTTTTACTCCATTTTTTGAATCTAGGCTAGACTCTTCAAACACTTTGTTAGGTCCTTGGGAGTACTTGTTTTTGCAAGTGTGTAAAACAGTGTGTGGGGCGCACTTTTCCCACATAATGGTGTGATGATTGATAGGAGGGCGCAATTTTCCCCTTTTTTCTGGGAAGGCGCAGTTTTCCCGGGCGCAATTTTCCCTAATCCGACTGTGCACATGTTTTTAATTTCGTTTGAGCCGTTCATATTACAACTTTTTTTTTTGCAAGTGGCCCCGAGCCCCCGAATTTCTTGATCCAGTCCTACTCCTAGGTTTTAGTAGATTTGACAGCCATTTTTTAACTTGTACACGCTTGTTGAGACTGGCGTGATTTCACCTTGAGATCTTGTATTGAACTGAAGCGATATTGTACAATATCTACAGACTGACCAATAATTCACCTTGAGATCTTGTATTGAACTGAAGCGATATTGTACAATATCTACAGACTGACCAATAATTCACCTTGAGATCTTGTATTGAACTGAAGCGATATTGTACAATATCTACAGACTGACCAATATTTCACCTTGAGATCTTGTATTGAACTGAAGCGATATTGTACAATATCTACAGACTGACCAATATTTCACCTTGAGATCTTGTATTGAACTGAAGCGATATTGTACAATATCTACAGACTGACCAATATTTCACCTTGAGATCTTGTATTGAACTGAAGCGATATTGTACAATATCTACAGACTGACCAATATTTCACCTTGAGATCTTGTATTGAACTGAAGCGATATTGTACAATATCTACAGACTGACCAATATTTCACCTTGAGATCTTGTATTGAACTGAAGCGATATTGTACAATATCTACAGACTGACCAATATTTCACCTTGAGATCTTGTATTGAACTGAAGCGATATTGTACAATATCTACAGACTGACCAATATTTCACCTTGAGATCTTGTATTGAACTGAAGCGATATTGTACAATATCTACAGACTGACCAATATTTCACCTTGAGATCTTGTATTGAACTGAAGCGATATTGTACAATATCTACAGACTGACCAATATTTCACCTTGAGATCTTGTATTGAACTGAAGCGATATTGTACAATATCTACAGACTGACCAATATTTCACCTTGAGATCTTGTATTGAACTGAAGCGATATTGTATAATATCTACAGACTGACCAATATTTCACCATTGCGCGATATATTTCAAACAGTTGTTGAATTATACAATATTGAACAATCCTTCAAGCCTCACCCACTTCGGTGGCCGCATGGTCTAAGGCGCTACTCACACACTAAACTAGATTGCCGTAAACAGGGAGATCGGGGTTCGATCCCGGTCGGGTGTAATGAGGGTGATTTACCCTAAATGGTTCTCCACTCTAACTCCCCACAGTTGTGGTAACACTTCCTCTATATTTAACCTTCCTAATCCCTAACAAAAGTGTAATTAGTACATAGGCGTATAACCCGAACGGGTAGTAAGACGCGGCGCTAATAATAATATAGTGCAATATTATTGATCGTGTAGTGGCCGGAGTTTAGACCTTTGTCTCAGTGTTGCAGTGGTGACGCATGACGTCAGAATGTGATCCTGCTGAAACAGGAAATGTCCTCTCCAGTGTCACAAAAGAGGACCTCAGCACTCCCCTTCCTGCGGCGGTACACGGGTGCGACAGGTCCTTCCGGCCAACCAGTCCTGCCTCTCTGGTAGAAGTCGGACTACAAGATGCTCGGTGGCACCGCTTCCATTTACATCAGCTTACCACTTACAAACTAACTTTGATTTTGGTCTTTGGCAACAGAACTGGAAGGAAAGGGGAGGGAGGCACCACCCCTCCCCTGGACAGAATTCCCTCCCTTCTTTATTCGAGAGCTATAATAGGTAGAGATTTAGTAGGAATATCACCATTCACACACGCATACACATAATTATATATATGGAGTGTGTGTATGTGTATGTATATATACACTCCATGGAGTCACCCGCAATCGAGCTATAACGACTGAGCGGCCACCGACTGTTGGAGAAGATCGTGTCAACTTCTGCAGATAGAGGGGTGTAATTTGGTCAGCACAAAAAAAACCTCCACCCGTTAATCATAGTTTTCTAGACCTCACGAGGCTGTGTCTACCCCGTTTCTGACCTATTGCTTCACGAAAAATCGGAATTGATTTCGGGACTTCTGGATCTGTAGCCAGTTATTCTGATCAAAGTGGCGGCCGCGCGTGTGTGTGTGTGTGTGTATATATATATATATATATATTCCTTCCAGGTGTTTTACACCCTCCACTTAAAAAGTATCCTAAAATAGTTTTAAGTTGCGGATAGCCTGGACAGTCAGTAAGATTCATGGCACA
This sequence comes from Timema bartmani, assembly GCA_902151455.1. Lineage (NCBI taxonomy): Eukaryota > Metazoa > Arthropoda > Insecta > Phasmatodea > Timematidae > Timema > Timema bartmani. The sequence goes on from CABFWB010000551.1 coordinate 172,823, forward strand.
GACACAAAATGCAATCAATAATTATTATTATTGGTTTTGTTTGAAGGAAAAAAGAACGCAGTGAGTTATATATAATTACGATTAAACACTTCAAATAGCTTATAGAGACATCTAGCTTTCAAAATAATTCCAGGTGAGGATGGGATGCTCTTATAAACTATTTAGTTTTAAGTG
>CABFWB010000551.1:173427-201574 GCA_902151455.1 Timema bartmani
CCACAAACACAATAATTAGGTTCCGCCATCACTGATCCTAGTGTTCAACACTGTCAGGTTACTGGTCTGAAAATATAGATTTTACTGCGTAGAGAATATAGTTATCATTGACAAATTAACGGTCTGATATCTGGTCAATGTGTATATCCTTGAACTGAATTGATAAAAACCATTAATATCTTGTATAGATATTTATTTTCCGTGTCACACACACTCAGTGCACATCCAAACTACCCGTATATTTACCCTAGCGGGATAGACACGGCACGGTATAATCGAGAGTAAATGTATCTACATTTGCGTGGAGAGAGAGAGCAGGAAACTATTCTGGAAAAAAAAACTTTATTATATCAGACCGGGATTCGAGATCAGACCTCATAATTCCCAACAGTAAAGTCGGCTGCGAGCCTGACACCTTTAACCATGTGACCACCGAGGCGAGTGATTCAAATATTTATGTTTGTGTGAAATATTTAAATAAATCGCTACCTGTCATAGGTATATAATTTACTTCCTTCAGAATGCCTCGTGCTAAATGGAAAACGTATCCCATCGACAGGGTAGTATTACAAAGTTCCAAGCAAATGCAGCTACATTTCTTCTAACTACCCTCACCTGCAATCTATAGTCCAAACCATTAAGTAGCCATTGTGTTAAAACGTATGAACTATAAAATAAAGCAAAATAAACCAAGAGAAAATTGTATTCAGACGCTTCGTTTCTGCTTTGTTAACTCAATCCTATGAAGTGTTATTACAAAACTATTAAAACATTCTACAGTCGTTACACACACAAGAGAAAACACAACGGCCAATGACGCTAATTTTGTTTACTAATAGGTAAATAATAATAATAATATGCAATTATTAATATTTCAAATAACATGAAGGTGACCTGGTGGTCCAGGGGTAAGGTGTCAGAGTTCTGTGCTGGCGTCCGGGGTTCAATCCTCGGGTCCCGGCACAGATGTATCAGATTGCCAAACCCTTCCTTCACCTCTGACAAGACGTATATTAATCACAACTTGTGAATGTGAGGAATGCCAGGCCTTCACCGAGGTTCGGATCCCACGTTAAACTGTAGGTCCTCCATTTCCTCTCACAATCACCCTACCATTACACATTAGCGTAAGTGCGTACAGCCTTAAGGGGTAGTAGGACGCGGTGATACTACTACTACTACTACTACTACTACTACTACTACTACTACTAATAATAATAATAATAATAATAATAATAATAATAAACATGAACGTACGTTTCCAGCTAAGTCCAGTCCATTAATATCGCACGCTGTGGGCGTGTCCGAAACCCAGGTAAAAGTGTAATTCACTCTACTGGAGCAATAAGCGCTCATTCAATAGAGCACTCTTTTGGGTCAGTGGTTTACAAGAAGTTTCGCCAACAGCCTTAAAAAGATCTAGTCTAGGAGCGGTTTTTGTGAAAGCACTGCTTTGTTAACTTCCGTCTTTTTAAAAAAAATTGCAAGTGGGGGAGCCGACAGGTAAGTTGAAGGTGCTATTGTGCTTAGGATGGGGCAGTGAGCTAAATCTGTGAACTTCAGCCTTGGGAGGGGGGGATGAAATGGCAGTGAGTAAATCGGCGACCTTCAACCTTGGAGGCGGGGATGGGGCGAATTGGAATGAGCTAAACCTGCGTGCTTCCATCTTGGGGGTGGGGATGGGGCGAATTGGAATGAGCGAAACCTGCGTGCTTCCACCTTGGGGGTGGGGATGGGGCGAATTGGAATGAGCGAAACCTGCGACCTTCAACCTTGGAGGCGGGGATGGGGCGAATTGGAATTAGCGAAACCTGCGTGCTTCCACCTTGGGGGTGGGGATGGGGCGAATTGGAATGAGCTAAACCTGTGTGCTTCCCCCTTGGGGGTGGGGGAATGGGAGTGAGCGGAACCTGCGATCTTTAACCTTGGAGGTGGGTGGGGGTGGAGGTGGGGCGATTGGGAGTGAACTAAGCCTGCGACCTTCAAACTTCCGGGAGGGATGCGACAAATATATACTCACATGCAATTTTATGTTGCCAGGTGGAAATGGTAAAATTTCGGACGCTCTTTATTATTATTATTATTATGTTTTGTCTTGCGTATTGTCAATGGTTTGCCCAATTTTTCGCTGAAAACCCCATTCTGTTGCACATAAAATGGTTGTTTACTGACGAAGCATGATTGCATCCATCCGGCTCGGTAAGCTCGCAAAATACACGGGTGTGGGCCAATGATAATCCCCACGCCATCCATGAAGAGTCATTGCATCCAACGAAAATTGGTGTCTGGTGCGGTGTCCCGTCGCCGTATCTTTGGGCCAATCTCTTCTGAAGACAGGATAAATACCGACAGATACTTGGAAATCTTTACTGAGCGTGTGAACCAGCTGGATGATCAGGATGGTTACTTCCAACAGGACGGTACAACTGATGGGACATGGCTCGACAGCGAACTGCGATAATCTGTGCTTCAATAGTCGCCAAAAAGGTGAGACGGATAGTTTTCCACTAAGAAAAATTCCCTTTTAATTTTTCCTGAGCGTTTTCCAAACATTTAAAAGGTGGAGATGTAGGGAACGCGAGAAAGGACCCGTGTTTTTTTTGCAGTTTTTATATCAACACTTTTTTGTTTGCCAAAATAAATACAATATTACTCTAGTAGAAACATAGAGCTTAATTTTATTCACATTGTGATATCAAAAGTTATTATTATTATTAGCACCGCGTCTTACTACCCGTTCGGTTTATACGCACTTACGCTAATGTGCAATGGTAGGGTGATTGTGAGATGAAATGGAGGACCTACAGTTTAACGTGGAATCCGAACCACGGTAGAGGCCCGGCATTCCTCACATTCACAATTTGTGATTAATACAAATCTTGTCAGAGGTGAAGGAAGGGTTTGACAATCAGATAAATCTGTGCCGGGACCAAGGATTGAACCCCGGACCCTCAGCACAGAAGTCTGACACCTTACCCCTAGACCACCAGGTCACCATCAAAAGTTATTGAATAGCTGCAATATGTATGACAACATTAGATGAGAAACTTTTTAAATTAAGAGAAAAAATTGTATTTAAATTCCAGAACATTATTGACAGATATTCAGGAACGGTTGATATCATCATGTGAAGAAAATGAAACTATATGTTTGTGTTGAAGCAATATTTGATTTATTTTGTCCCAAAAGTTTTGATACTAAAAACTGCAAACATCTTTTCTTGCGTCTCCTGCATCCGCACTTTAAGAACACATCTGCCGTGATTCAAGCATGTGACATTTTCGGGATTTGTTGATCTCTAATCGTCGTCGCGACCATGTTAGCACGTAGGCTAGCCCGTACAGGTATCTGCACCCAGCCCGAGATAGGTGGGAGTTAATCCTGTGGGAGGGGTGTCAGACCTGACAAAGGCAGGGGACCCTGTCCTGGCAACAGGTCCAACAGGTAGATCGCAGGTGAAGAGACGAGTGCATTCCCTTCCCAACAGTTGTGGAGATAGTGCCCGCTGCAAATAATGAGTTGTGGTTGGCCTGGTTGATAACCGACAGGTTGATAACCGACAGGTTGATAACGATTATTGGCGAAGTGTTTATTACGCAATAAATATACGCCAAAGTAAAATAGAGGTAGCCAGACATATATATCAAAAACACAACAACCTGGCCTCAGACCTTTAGCTTCACAGACTTTTGGTTCAGGGGGGATGTTTTGGGGGTTCAAACACCCCTTTTTCCGACTCTTTCAATTAATAATGTATTTTCTTATTCATCCTACACGCCTAAAGGTTATAGCTTATTGGAGTACTACCACACATTTTAAAAACAACTTTAAATTGTTCAGGGTGAAATAAGTATTCAAGTAAAACATATATTGAATTAGTCACATCTTGAATTTAGTATATAAACTCAAAGTTACGTCACTTTCAAGGTCATATTTAAATCACACTATATCGCTAGATGAAAATACAAAAATAAAATGATGCCAATTTAAGTTCACTACATCATTGAACTAGAAAAGTATAAATTCATTAAAATAACCATTTAACTCACGCGGCTTGATTGGAATAAATTAAACACAAGAGAGCTCCCCATATTTTGTCGAGATCACGCCCTTTGACCTGTAAAACGACTGATATAACATAACGGTTTTCAGACGAACTAGTCTTGCCAACTTGAGCTCGGTGAGGTTTCATTTCACACCGCTAACGAGTGGCTGCCGCCAAACATGTTTAGACCATTCAAGCGAGCATTGAATCATTTTCAACACTTGATTTTTTTGTTGGGAAACAGTTGTACTTTGTTGATTAACACATTTTTGTTTTAAGATGAACATTATTTAATACCTTCCATAACATTTGTATTGTTATAAAAGCAGTTTTATTGAGGTATTAATAATGTATAACTAAACGTCACTAAATATGAAGGCTTTTTTTTTTACAATTTTTAAAAATTGCCTAGAACACTTTCAAGCGTGTGTGTGTACCCTCAAGGTCACTCTTACCATAATTAATTACAACAGCTGTAGTCGTAGTTATTATTGGAGTAATAAGCGTTTATTCTATGGTACAATTCAGTTTATCCGGAAATGTGACCATCCGAACAGAAACTCCTGATAACATCGGTCTAAAAAAAAATACGTACTTGACCGATAAATCTCCTACTTCCAAGTCATAAACATATCAAGTTGAGATTTTGACGCGAGGGTTATTAGGAAAGTATGAGGAGGGTAGCTAGACAAGTCAATCAACTCCAACTCGCCGAAAGGTGGTTTGATGTTATTTCTATACACCCGGATCAGGGCATCACTCAGCCCTTCAGCTGGTTAGTGCTGCCTGCACCATCTGGTAAGAAATGTTCTAGAATAGTTCAGAAAGTTCGGTGGTCCCCGTTGCCTTCTACACTCAATCTGAGAAAGAGCATACATATTTTGCCCCGGGAAGGTATTTTCACATACCTCCCAGGGTTCTTTTACATGCCACAGCCAACATGGGACCGACCGCTTTACTTCTCCTACGACGAAAGTTGTGCTACGGATTTTTATCGTTCGAAAAAAATCTGTCGAAACCAAACGGGTTCGGGTCCTGAGGCGGGCACTTTACCTCAAGACCATCGAGGTCGATACGCTTTTTATTTTGGATTCTCGGATACAATTCTCTGATTATTGTTGTCAATACCTTTCTTTCAATGCCTCTGCACTAGGTAGGCCTACAGTCCAATTTTCATACGTCAAGTCACGTGATCTGAAGCTGTCGATTTAGATATTTATTAGCAATAACTATAAAAATAACACTAATAACAAAAAGGTTTGTATTTTCTAAAAGGTTGTTCCTACCAGGATCCCACTCTAGAAGAGCAGGTGACATCTTTACCCACCAGCTCCCAGGAACCTGTTTGGCCACCCACACTTCACGGTGTTTGAGAGCGTTCAGAATGTGGGAATCAAGGGTGTTGCTCACTCCAGCATCCCACCATGAGGGGAGAGCGGGAGGGACATCACCCTAAACACCCAAGAGTGAACAGACAGATGGCGAACAAAAACCTACGCGGACAAAAAATAGCAAGATATTTTTGGCGCCAAAATTACGCTTTAAAAAAATTTAAAGTGACCATTTGTTTACCGGCATTTTCGCAGGGACAGCCGTTTTCAAATCCCTGATGAGAATTGGAAAAGCTAAATGCCATTTAAATTGTGCACAATGATTTTTGTAGGAATAGACGTCAAAAAAGATAGTTAATTTGCGATGGTGTTTGGTTGAAGACTGAATCTTCTTTAAAAGTGCATCAGTGTATTCAACAAATCGGGGACTAATTAGTCGTGGACAGGAGTCTTATTTCGGGGACTGTACCTGTAAATCGAGGATGGGTGGTCGGTCACCTACCGATATCGTCATCCAATCAGGTACACAGAATTAATTATCTCCCATATCCGAACCATTGGGTAACAAACCTACAACCCACACTGGTTGTCACACAGTCTAAGGCGTTAGGCTTGTAATAGACTAGAATTCTGGTGACGAAGAGGTCGAAATTTGAATCTCGGCCGGGTTATTTTCCACGGGCAACTTGTCGCTGTAGTTTTAACAACTTTCCTCAACTATAATTTGTGTTTACTCATATTTACCGTCAGAATTCCCACCCCTTAAGCTTAGTAGTAGATAATCTTGGTATGTTTTTTTATCACCGCATCTTTACCCGTTCAGACGCATACACGATAATTACTCTAATGGAGTAGGTATGAGGAAGGAAGCATTTTTGAGGTAATCTTCACGCCATTTGCGTGAAAGGAGAGTGGGAAACCATTTAGAAAAAGCCACCCTTAGTAGACTCAACCGGGACTCGAATACCGATCTCTCAGTCATCAGCAAGCCAGTCTAACAGGGGAATGACGCCTTGACCAGTCGGTCAGTGAAGCGGTCTAATCTTGATGTTGAACGTTATTATAAATTGTATTTTTAAAAAATACAAAAGTAGCCCATAGAAATATAGTACATGATTTAAAAATTAAATCATAGAAGATTTCTTCAGACTCAAAGACGACCAAGTACAATTGGGAGCACACTCGTTGTAATGGATATAGATCAAAGCCTGGATGCAAGCTAGTTCCCAACGTTTTATTTTAAAAAACAAAGCAATATTCATTATTATTGAAAAGACAGAAAACTACCCGTACCGCTGGACACGTGGAATAAACATCAAGCTCATTGGTCATTACCGGTAACGGAGAGACAGGAGTTTGAATTCTGGCTGGGTGTATTTAGCGTTTCACCCCTCACCCCTACGCCCTAACCACTATATAGATCCTGCACGTAAATTCAGTTACAGTTTCTCTTAAGTTTACCTTCATTATTCCTACTCAATTAGAGCAATTAAATGCGTATAGCCACCAACGGCTGTCGTATAGCCCGAACTAGTAGTAAGACTGAATGTGTATGTGTGTGTGGGGGGGGGGATACAGAAAATTCGGAATTTGAAGACAGGAAGTTAAAGAAAATTCTTTATGGTCACTTAAAAGTTGCAGGGATCCTTTATTGAGGAGAAACCATACCTGCTAAGCTCGTACTTTATTGAGGAGAAACCATACCTGCTAAGCTCGTACTATATTGAGGAGAAACCATACCTGCTAAGCTCGTACTATATTGAGGAGAAACCATACCTGCTAAGCTCGTACTATATTGAGGAGAAACCATACCTGCTAAGCTCGTACTATATTGAGGAGAAACCATACCTGCTAAGCTCGTACTATATTGAGAAGAAACCATACCTGCTAAGCTCGTACTTTATTGAGGAGAAACCATACCTGCTAAGGTCGTACTTTATTGACACATTTAGAACGTATGGATTCAATTAAAACAGATCAACCCAGTTTAAAATTCGTCAGACAGGTGTCAACAAATATAGTAGGCCGACTTAGAGGTGGTAGGTAAACTCTGCTTGCAAGAGGTATCACTACAAACACCTCCAATAAAGGTCCTATATAAATGTAAAGATAAAATATTTCACGCTAAGTCGTATCGCTAAACAAACAACCATCTATTTCAAATATGTAACTTATTCCAATAGTACTCAAGGTCATAGCTCAAGTGAGCCCAGCAACTTACAATCTAAGGAGTTTTCATTTCATTTAATTAGTCAAACAACCAAACCATAATTTAAAACCGTTGTAAAAATATCAAAATTTACAAGAAAAAATATAACGGTGTGTGCGAATTCAAGATTTATTGTCTTCGAATCGAATTAGAATCTTTGGTTACTAACTCAAATCAGTTCCGAACAGAATTTAATAAGAGTTGAGTAGAATCTACTAAGTTAAGAATCCGAATCTTTATTATATTACGAATTCCAAATCTCGAATTCGAATCTTTGGAAAAATGATAAAAAAAACATGAAATATAAATATAGTGGAATGATAAAAAATAAAATTAGTAACTAAAGATTAACAATTTTTGTTGTTGCTATAATCCATTAATTATAATGTCCATACATTCAGTAAAGTGTTAACATTATGGTCTGGAGTCTAGTTAAGTTTGTCTTAAAACTATTAGTATGAACTACCAAAAAGGTGCATTAGAGCCATTAACAAATTAAAATTCAAAATTTGAAAGAAAAATGATTTTTTTAATTAGTTGCGTTTCAATCAAATATTTTTTTGAATCCTCATCTTAAATATCCTTATGGATTCGAGGGATTCAATGATCCCATCCCTAAGTATAGACCTAATGGTTTATAAACTTTTCAAATCCGAATATAGATAATATTTTAAAAACATATGTTTCGAATGGAATACCAGGCAAATCGAGCCAATAAATATGTAGTATACTCGTGATTAACCGAGCCTATCTCGGATGATACGGAGCGTGTAGCGTGTAAATCACTAGAACTTACTGCATTTGTATACATTGTTTGTAAGTTTCAAATTATTAATTTATTAAAACACATTACATTACAAAGTATTGTATTATAGAGTTAAGATAAATTTTAAAAAATTAACAAAATATTTCTGTAGTCTACTGTATTTGAAAAAAACGCCAGATTTATATTGTACTTATTGTATAAATATTGTGTTAAAATTGGACACTTTGACAGAATGAGTGCCTCGGTTAACACGGAGCCTCGGATAATCGCGAGTCTACTGTAGTTTGAAAACCGCATTGAGACAGTAAATATGTTAATAGTATTAAAAGATTCTCAAATGTCTATGGTCAAGTGTAATAATGTGAATTTTGATTTATTAAAATGAAATGTAAATACGGCCACATGATTTGCCTGAAATGATATAATTAAATTATTATTGGTTATAGTTTTAATAACAGATCGATATAAGTTTCTATAAAAAAGTTAAAATTATTAAAGAGGTTTTTTTTTTAATTTGAATTTCCAAATGAATTCCAGCGAATCTATTGACATTTAGGATTCCGAATAGGATTCGAATCCAGTTAAATTTGAATTCAAAATTTCGAAACTTTGCAGATACTTTTAAAATATAATATCAAGTCTGGATCTATTATTCTCTTAATTAGTTGTCATTTTTGGTTCCTAAAAGTGGGTTCCCGTTTCTTAGTTATATAGGTTTTAGAAAAAATATGAATGAATACAAGCATTGTACAACCAAATTAATATAAATTACATTAAAATGTAGTTTCAATTCTCAAAATAAACTTATTTTTTGTTCACTTTTTGATGTCTAGTGGAGCGCCTGGTGACAGATTTTGAAACAATCCATTTTATAGAAAGACGAACAGAAAACCAAAATAGTTTTAGATTAATTTGTGTAAGAACTCTTCACATAATATGTGCCCCTCCTTCTCTTACTATATTATATATAGAGGGGGGTGGAGGGAGGTTGTAATGATCCGTTCTGGGGGGTCTGGACTCCGACGTGATAATGAAGCCGCGTTGGAAGATTTGGCTTCTTCTTGTTTGGGTCCTTTGTAGTCTTACATTCTTTTGTTCTTAATTATTTTTATAATGCCATCATTTTTATTTTATCCAAGTCAAGTTATAATTATGGATTTAATTAGAACCTGACCTGACTGCATTCTCATATAGAATTTGAGAATTCGTTTATGCCGAAGAAATTTATTTTTATTTGATTATAAGAACATTTGACTCAGAATTGTTATGTTTTTATGAACGACAGCTTAAAGTTTATATTGTATTAGCGCATCGCGAACTGTTTTACTGCAAGGTTGGAGAGCGAGTGGATATTAAAGATTAGTATATCGCGGATCGTTTCATAGTAAGGTTGGAAGTAGAGTGTAAAATGAGATTAATGTTTCGGGACCATCCCTACAGTAAGGTTGTGGACCGTATGGAGATGGGAGCCATCTTTTCGGGTATATAGTTCGACAAAAATCATTCTAGAAGCTTCTATCATTTCCTTCTATTTCATCATGTTTGCATCAATCGGGTTTCATTGTAAAAAAAAAATCCGGCCTAGGCGTGTGAGAATATGAGAGAGAGAGAGAGAGAACAGAAATTATTTCGAGAGAGAGAACCGAAATAATAAAATCGGAACTAATATTGTTTTAGATAGCTTTGACTAATAACAGGAACTATTTTAATATTGATTTCCCTCCAAAAAATGACCAAAAAAAATTAACATGGGACCGTGTAAGGAAACGCAAGAATGTGACAAACCCCTAAGTTCAGTCAGGTGGGCAAAAGAATGAATGAGTCTCTGGAACAATTCACCCAGCGGGCAGCAGGTGAAAGAAGTCCAGGAAAGGAATGCAAGGCCGTTAGAAGGCCCAACCAACCCTAACAAAGTAGAAACTACAATCTCCGGGAAAGGATGGCACACCAACTAGACACGCAGTAGAAAAAAAACACGCAACAGACACAGATTTATATAATACAACAGCCCTTCCCTTTTCTTCAACCCAACAAAAAAATAAATGGTTTCAAACGCACTTTAGGAGCCAATATACGAGCATGGCTTTTGGTATACATCGAAAAATGTGGTATGGTATCGAAACAAAGTATTGGTAACGAAAAGTATCAGAGAATAATCGGAAAATCATATTTTTTGTGTTTTCATGTACGAAGAACTATCAAGTATTTTAATGTTGTTGCAAATTTTGCATTATAATATTTTCTTCCGATTAATTAAATCATTAAAAGTTGCCATGCATGATCTAACTAAAATATTGTTATTTAATTATGTATATAGCTCAATTCTGAACAAAACAGCAGGCACTTTTTAACAGTATTTCAGAGTGTGGGTTAAATCATTTATTGTGTTCAGACAAAAACATAAGTTATATTAAAACACCCGCTTTGGTGGTCAAATGATCAAAGGCATCACTCTTCGCAATAGATTGAATCGCCAATGACGCGGAGATCGGGGTTCGAATCGCGTTCAAGTTAGTGAGGGTGTTTTTTACTAAATTGTTTTATATTCTTCCTCCTTGCAAATCCGGGTACGCTTCTTTTAAAATTCAACCTTCCTCATCCTTGACTCAAAGTAAAATACAGACAAAAAGCGAACGAGTAGTAAGACCAACGACAAAATAAATGAGTACAGATGTATAACAAAACGAGTCGTATACGGACAAAAAATCGCAAAAATTCAAAGTTTTAGTAGGCCTACTCACAGCATTTGTAGTAAAGCTCAGCCTAAGTTTAGACGTGGTTTTGTTATTTTTGTGTTTATCTTCAGCACAAAACTTTTTATTTTAAAACCTCAATCACTAGTAAAATAAATTTTTTTTATTGTTTTAGAAAACAATTATTATTTTTGTATTGCGGCTTTCCCTTTAAATATTTAAGAAATTGGAAATTTTTGGGCATATCATAGGTGAATTAAACTTTTTTATTTAAATATGAAAATCGGGAATAATCGTCGAAAGGAATCTCTTTAATTTTTAAAATAGACGATTGTTTCTTTCTATACCGGGGTTTAAGAAGTACTCGTTTGAGTAAACGTATCGAGTAACTAAATATTGGTATCGAAAGAAAAAAAAATATTCTAAATTAATTGAAAATTGACACTAGGACATGGGAATAGAGCGCGGAACCTTTGGCTTGGCGCACTAATGCTACCACTGAGCTATCCGGGATTTGTTCCGTTCCCAGGGTAATTCTTCATAAGGTCCCGGGTTCGATTCCTGTGTTAAAGTGTCATTTTTCAAATAATCATTGAATATTGAGAGACATATATGTACATATAAATAAGAAACATGCATTCATCAAACATAGTTACTCACTTTTCCGTGAAAGGGGGGTCGACCATGGGTGAGAGCGAGTCACCTGAAACACAAAATACGAGATATCAGCACAAAATGTACACAGTACACGTGACTTAGCTAACCTAGGACAACAAAGAAACACAAAATACGGGATATCAGCACACTCTGTATACAGTACACGTGACTTAGTTAACCTAGGACAGCAAAGAAACACAAAATATGGGATATCAGCACACTCTGTATACAGTACACGTGACTTAGTTAACCTAGGACAGCAAAGAAACACAAAATATGGGATATCAGCACACTCTGTATACAGTACACGTGACTTAGTTAACCTAGGACATCAAAGAAACACAAAATATGGGATATCAGCACACTCTGTATACAGTACACGTGACTTAGTTAACCTAGGACCGCAAGCTTCGGGATATGTACTATTAACTTTTAGAGGTAGTAGGACAATGTTTCGCACACTGTGGTACACATACCTAGCCTCCCCCGGGGTACGAAACATATCATTAGGTTTTATTTATCATGAAATATTTGTTGGTACCAAAAGAAAGTCTGATAAACAAATTAGCACAGATGATAACGCGATACCTCTCTTTTCCTCGGAGACGGCTTTGCTTAGCTTACCATTAAATATTTATTTAAATTTGGAATGAACTTTTATACTTTAAATTTTAAAAGATGGCAGATTTGTCCTTTTTTTTTTTATGAAAAGCTGGTTGTGGTATGAATAGTGTGTTGGACCAATGTGGTCCGACTGGAGACCCACAGGCCGAATGCGGCCCTCACAATATCCAGGAATACAATTTCAGTGGCGGTTGTGAAATATCAAATGATTAAATAAAAATGTTTTAGAAAATGTCATGATTGCATTTGACCATGCATTTATTTGATTAGTAAAAATATTTATTTATAATGCTAAGTTTTTTTATGTGAAAGTGTGCATGGGTGTATATTCTATAATACATTTTTAGAAGATTAATACACTTTATTTTGGCAGTAAAATTTGAAATATTCTACCAAACAAAATAACAATTTATATATACAAGTACTAAAAGTTTATTAAATGTTGTATGGCGGACTATATTAAGTTGTTGATAGGGTTACTAAATATATCTTTGACCCACGGTGCAAACCAATAATCAGAGTTGACCTTCGAGACTAAAAACGTTGGACCACGCTGGGTTAGATACATGGCCCTGAAAAGGGTACGCGACTGTCGAAAATTTGGGAAACACTGGTATTTAGGATTTAGAATACAAATAAAACCTACCCAATAAGTTACAACTACAGAAAACATGCCCGGGCAGATGATATGCACGGATTTTAAAATAGAAAATACCATAATTTAATTTGGGCTGGAAAGGTAAGGAAGGTTCAATTAACCGTTTAAGTAATCATACAAGTTTATTCCTTTTCTGATCCAGACCCAAACTAGTGGACACGCGGTTTAAGGTGCCAGGCTCGCTACGAACTGGAATGCCGGTGACAGAATAAGTCGAATTTATAATCTCGGCCATGCACACTAGTTCCAAAACAAAAAATATGGTATAAATATGAGGGAGGGTATAAAGCACTAGCTTGGAGAGAGGGTGGGGAAACCCTGGCCGAGATTCAAACCTCGAGCTCCCCGCCCAGTCTCCCGAGGCCAGGCACTGGATGGAACGCAGGCCGAGACGACCAATGAGCGAGTGAGCAAGCAGACTCAAAGATTCAAACACGAGTCAGTTACACTCGCCTCGCCACATCATCATCATCTCTCGTCAGGCAGGAAATACTGATCTTGCGGTCCGGAGGCAACAAGGAGGCAACTCCACTCCACCCGCGTGTCACCTGCTACAGTTGGAGTTTGGAACGAAGATGCGTTGAGAAAATACAAACATGTTTATTGAGGCCAAGTGTCAACATTGACACCATTTTACTATAGTAAAGGACTGTTATTTTATTGGTAGTTTATATCAAAATTAACAGCTACAGCCTGCTGATCACATAGCTTGTTGTATGAATATATAAAAATTGATCCAAATCCCGCTTTTTATAGGACGCCCACTGTCAACAACAATACTTTTTTTAGCACCGTGTCTTGAAAAAAATAGAACTTTTTATACAATTATTAATTTATTATTATTGAGTTAATATAACGTATTGTAAAAAATACATATAATTATTATTCAATTTTTTTTTTCCAATCTAGATAAAATACCAAAATTCTAAGGATATAAAGAGCTATAAAAACATTATATTTCTTGCTTATTCTTTTGATAGTGATACATAGTGTCATCAATAATTTTATTTCGAGACAGGTCCGGTTTGATACTATTCTTTTTTGAAACGAGTAAAGTATCGATATTTTCCTTTCGATACACATCCGTACGCACTCTGATAACACACACGAATGAGGAGAAAGGGGTTAGGGGGAACAGCTGTCCCTTGTTGACAATTTGAGCATCCTCATGGCGGGGGTGCGCAACCGTCAACTAACTTGTACTTCAGTGCGACAGCGACCCAAGTACACATTATGGGCGTGACAGCCCCAACGTTTCAACAAGCAGGAAGGAGTCAGCTGCGCTGGAACTCTTTCTGTCCGCTAGACCAGCGTTTTTCAAAGTGGGCTTCATCATAGTTACCTCAGGCTCCACGAGACAATTTTATAAAATCGTATTCTTTATTTGTTTTTCATACTATACAATAATTAATTAGGATTTCACCTGCTTCGGTGACCGCGTAGTCTAACGCGCTACTCTTGCAGTAGATTAGACTGCCTATGACGGGCAGATCAACGTTCGAATCTCAACCGGGTACACTGAGGGTGGTTTTTTTCGAAATTATTTTCCTCTCTCCCACCACGCAAATGCGACCAGACAAAGACCCGGACTTTTTACTAAACTGAACTTTTCGGGGACTCACCCAAATCTTAGAAACCTTTTTAATTTAATTTAATCAATTTATGTGTGGGACTTAACGTGCACTTTCTGAACCGACTGATAACATCAGTTCACGAGAGTGTCTATTAGCGAGAGCGGAAGGTCATACCAATTGTTGGGGAAGGTGTTTTCACATAGCCTACCTTCCAGGGTTCTTTTACATTACACAATCGACATGGGACCATCGACCTTACTTCCTCTCTGGAGGAAGTTGTGCTACGGATTTTTATCGCTCAAGAAAAATCCGTCGACCCCGGATGGATGTGAACCCAAGAACATAGGGTCATGGGGCGAGCACTTTACCTCAAGATCACCGAGGTCGACTAGCTTTTATTAAGTATTACGTTCAAAAAATTGTCACTAAATACTAAAAATAAAAATAGGGGATTGGGATGAGGAAGCTAGTTTAGTGGTAATGCACCCGCGTTAGCATGGAGGGAAGATAAGACAACCAGAGTGAAAACCTCTCCCGATGCACTCGTCAAGAGCAACCTTAGGGTTTAGACCACTTGGCCCCCACTATGGGTCAGAGCGCCCCAGCACGCGCGAGGGGGGCAAGGACCCAGGAGCACGGACCGGAGTTCCGCTACACTACACCGTCCCAGTTTCCGGCGGATGTCTCCCTCTCTAGACAACATGTGGTCGGGAGTGAGATTACCTCAACTGATCAATGACTACTACGCCCAACAAAAGAGAAGCGAGCAGCGCTACCTGTCTTAAGAGCCCATTCAAGGACGTGTAAAGAAAGCCCCCTCTACAGACTCCGTATCCATGAATCCGTGCTCCTTAAAAATTATATCAGCGTATTCACGTCACCATGCCAACCAATGAGAGAGTCAGAGACTTCGTCCAATAAAACTCTTTGAAATAAAATAGTTTACAGCAAGGAGCAATTGCCAAGTAGTCAGCGGGTGAGTGAGAAACTATTTAGAGGAAAAACACCCTTAGTGCGCCTGGCAGGAGTTTTTCAGACAATCCCCTAACGTCAACGCAATCTGCATATTCAGAAATAAAGTCCTATCCACCATCTGACATTTCCGCGGGGTTCTGACCAACGAACGAGGGGTGGCAGTTTTAAATACCTCCCTTACATCACCATCTGGTGATAGAAGGCACATAACGTCCAGTGACACGTGCTACGTCCAAGTTACACGATGAAATTAGTCACGGGCGAGGACCTGCGTTTCCGCTACCCCTTCAGGAACCGAGTCACGCAACAGGTGCGCTTGCCCCTGGGGTGTAAGAACATCATACATTATAAGTGGCCGAGAACGGTAGCTTATGGACACACCGGGTGCCAATTCCAAGGTTGCCACTACATATTTGCGTAAGACCAAAACTACCCGTATTTACCAAGTTTTCCAACTTGATATTTCAGGTTGGCCGGGAAGGAGGGCGGGTGAGGGGAGACCAGGACGAAAAGACTTGACTTAATGATTTAGAAGGTACTTTAGACAAGTAGCTCTCCACTCCTGGTCATATCCCCCACAATCTTTTGAGATTCTAAATAAAATTTCATTGAAAAGTTGTAGGACCATAAATAAAACAACTTTTATTTGAAATCTATCTTTATAAAACCAATAGTTTCTGAGCTATTGGGTTTATTGGGTATATTTAAAACGAATGTCTTTTAAAAGGGTAATTGATTGTTATTCTATTTGGTGGATATAGGTGTTACTCCTTTCTTAATGCTTCTGTAACAGTGTATAATTTTATTTGTGCTCTTTTTTTCCCCAATGCATTTCTGCAGCAATGTATATTATTTCGTTTCACATAGCTTATGAGTTTTAAGTAAACGCCTCCATTTTTTAGGTAAAGGAGCGAGAGAGTCCGTGCGGTGTTTTATAACTTTTTTTGTTTGTTTTTTAAACATTATAGTCGGGTAGTTTGTTGGAGAGGGAGAGAGGTTGACCAGCTCTCCATAAGGAACTACCGAAGCAGATAGAGTAGTAACGACTGGGTAGTCTAGCACAATATCCTCCCTCCTTTCGCCTCATATGTGCAATCCAACATATGTCGATAATACCACACACACATGGTGACAACAAAATAGCATTATGATACGTGAATAACTTATATAGATCGTGTCACCACAAGGTTATCTGACAGCCCACTTTCATACGCCAAATTACGTTCACTTATGACAGATGGTGTCAATTTTGACATTTTTTTAAATTAATAAAGTGACCTTTTGTTAATAATGGTTAGGGCCCGTCATTAAATTACGTAAGGATTTTTGTGTGTGTGTGGGGGGGGGGAAGGAGGGGGGGGGGCGGAATCCATTGTACGTTTTTTAACCAATGTTTATGATGAAACAAAAAAAAAATTGTCATGAAATAAATACATACTAATGATATAATTTAACTTATATTTAATTTACTTACTGCAAAAAGTATTCTAAAATTTCAAATCACTCACTTTATTATCAATCTATATGTCTTAAAAAAAACTAAAAGATTAAAATAATCTAATTTACCTAATCGTAAAATAATACGTAAGATAAGGGGAAAATCTTAAGATCCCTTACATGGGAGGAGACTGGGGGTCGAATAAGTTGGGGAAAAGCATTAAGTAATTTAAGGACAGTCCTTCCTATTATTTTGTGTATTTTTATGCGCTGTTATGGTTAGTTGGTATTAGTGGCGGCAAAACCGGGAGATACTGCTCTCCTCCCAAGGAATAAATTTACCCCCTTTATAGATTTATTCCACCCCCCTCTGATAATCTCGAATATGAAGCTGAAAGGTGGGTTAGCAGTTTGTTGGGTTTTTTTAATGTACAATTATGGTTAAAATTAGCTAATTATTTGAAAGATATAATAGGTGGCATGGGCGCCCATAAATGGGTGATCAGGGGGGCTTCAGCCCCCTTTATCACTTTGCCATATTTACTTTTTTGTTAATTTTTAAGGAAAAATCAAATGTATATATTTGGGATTTGGTTTCAATTTGATACTAACAACTTTGAATCATCAATATCCGCCTTAACAGAGATAAAAATGATAAAATGTAAATCTACTCCGATTCCCTCTTCAACAGTTTTCTTTTCATTTTGTTCTGTTCAATAAACTTGTGAAAAATATTGTTTCTTTTCAATGGGTTATTTATAACTCTTATTTATTTTTGGCTAATTTTTCAGAATTATGCTCAGATGCTCTAAAATTCCCTCCCCACAAAGTTAAATTTCTGAAATATTTTTGCGAGGAAGGGGTGGAGATGGGTGGCATACCCCTGCATATGGGACTCCAATCAGCCTCCCATTTGGAAAACACACATGGGCGCCCTTGATATAGTACATTCACGACCTTATTTTACTTGGATGACAGCTCAAAAAGCTACTATAAATAGTCCCTAGTGTATCCCTTCGCCAACAGCTGACATCTGTCACTTTGGATAACTGTAATGAAAACAAATGGTAATGTATGAATGTGATAGTTAACTACAGTAATTTGGGTCAATATGGTTTATATTTATTTGAGGTCGGGCGCAAAGCTTATTTATCGTTTTATTGCACTTAAACAAATTATTATTCACGGCACTTTCACAAAAGGTCTTACGAATATAGCTTCAAAATGGCGACCGACGAATCTAAACCATGTGATTGAACATGACTGAAACAAGTTATTTACAATGATGCACCCACGCAGTGGATAAAAATATTTTATTCAATTAAATATTTTGAAATACGATAAAATAATAAAATAATTTATTATATAAATAAAAATAAGGCAAGTATTTTCTCTTTTCCAAGTAAATATGATGCCTGTATTAATGTATGCACCATATTACACATAATAGATAACATTCCAAAACGAAGAATAAGTAGTCTACTTTTAACTATGTTTAAAATATTGTTTCGGATTGGGTAAAAATAAATTATTAAAAACAATGAATGAAATAGTGTGAGAAAACTTAGGTTGACGTTATTTTTAATGTAAAATATAACATGTGTTTAAAAAAACTTAACATGTATAATAAAGCAGTGATCTTTTACAAGTGTTGGCAACCAAAAACCTAAACAAATTATTTTGGAACTGTCATCCAGGTAAAAACCTATTATGAACACATTCTAGGTGGGGGTGTGAATTCGGACAGAATATGACCATTTATAGGTTAGTTATTTTGATTTTTGACCAACAGCTAACGATGCAATTGGTCAAATTTTCCGTTTTGGAAGAATTACCAGAAAATTTTCCTCTATTTTTTTTTCCGAAAAATTATCCGGCTGCAAAAATGTTCCAATATTTTGTTCTTAAGAGTCATAAGGTTTTCACTTCAATTGAAATATCCTTAGGACGTTAACACCAGAAACATTTTCAAATAATAATAAAGCAATAACAGGGATGACAGTTCTCTCCTCATACATAATGACTACAGCGCCAGGTGGCCAAGTGTGTCCCTAAAGTTGGGTCAGATAAGATGTTAGTACTTCAATATTATAATGAAATCCTATAGAGCCCTTACACGATCAATCAGACTGTTATCAGTATTTACGATACCGTACACGGTCAGTCTTCGTGTCAGTCTCAGCTCCTGCATGCAACATTCAACAACACGGACGATAAGAAAAGGGTGTGTGCAGTCTATACTTGCCACAGAGACTGGTACTGAGGAGCACACACATGGTCAGTCTTACTGTCAGCTTCTCTCACCACTTGCAAGACTGATGGATTGATACTGATGTTATCACAAAATTCGGATCACATCAGTATTTTCCTAAGTCCGTCCATTTGTACTGCCCCTACAGTAGATCCATGACTTCTTTGGTGCTGACTGACAGTTCACAGCTGACGGCTTTGAAAAGTTACCAGACCAAATTATGTATCCCTACGCTGAACCATATGATCTACAAAAACATGTGTTTAACAGCTGTAACTTCTGACAGTCAACATTTAGGTATATACCTAAATGTTGACTGTTAGAAGTCAACTGTGAGCTGTCAGTCAGCACCAAAGAAGTCGTGGAGCTACTGTACACTATCAGTCAGAATGTCAGTTTTAATTATCACTTTATTAATACTGACAGTCTGACTGATCGTGTAGTGGCCCTGTATGTATATATGTATGTAACAGGCTCTAGACACCCCATCCCCCAATTCAGCTTCTTCCCCTACGTGGTTAACAGAAAGCCACCACTGCGGGAAATTTTCCTATTCAAAATTTAGTGGAAAATGTTCATCTCTACCAACAGCTAATCAGCTTTCGAGTGGGTCAAGATCAATTCAAAATGTGATAGCAAGAAATCGGTATTGATTGCTTGCTAATAACAAACTGGACTTTAGCACCAGCTGTCGAGAATTTTGTGGTTTCTTTAATACTTAAAAACGAACTTTCATTCTGAATTATGTGGAATTTTCTTTGATTAAATATAGTTATAAAAATGTCTTACTCCGAGGTGTTTTACACTCTCCACAGTACTACATCCTTAAATGGTATATACTTTGTGTATAGCCCGGACAGGCAGTAAGAACCATGGCGCGCACACACATATACAATATATTTGTTCGTGTGAAGTAAAATGACGCACTCACCTCTAATTACGATTAAAAACAAACTTCAAATCGCTTCTAGAGTCAACGCATTTCATTTTCAAAAATGTTCTGGAGGAGGTCTAGTCCAAAAAGCTTCCAAGGGTATACCATTTAAAAAAAAATCTGCTGAAGGACCACTTCAAATAGCTTATAGACTCATCCGATTTTCAAACAATTGGAGAAAAGCTGCTTGACCCCCCCTTCGGTTAAAGGGGTCAAGCTTAACTCCCCCCACCCCCACCCCACACTAATAAGGTTCCACCGACACTGTCTGGTATAGCTAAACTGTCTATAATAGGAAAGAATGACTGGAAGGTCTTTTTTCCTACTAAAATCCTACTATATAGTGGAATTCTACAGGAAAAAAGGCATTTAAGATCACCCATCTTACCATAAACACATCTTACCATAAACAGAATATAGTACTCATTCCTCTACCGGTTCATTACCGGGGCGCACGGCCAAAAAGGGATTGTTTAGAACGAAACGGTTAGAAGTCTGAGCTAGGTTGGTGGCGTTTCTACATTTTCATTAATTTCTTTACTTATTTATTAAAATAATCCCCAAAAAAAAAAAAAATTCTTTTTGAAGAACAGTAAATAAAAAAAGTGTCAAGTACATACATACTACGTTCAACACCAAGGCTATCAGCGGATTAATTTAAGGGATGAGAATGAGGAAGACATATTTTATAGGGGGTGCCCCGTATTAGCCTGGCGAGGGTACGAGAAGACCCACTTTATAACTAGCATGTTGAAAAACCATCTCCTAGTGCACGCGGCCGGGATTCGAACCTCAGCCTTCCCGTCACCAACAATCTAATCTCTTGCGAGAATGACGGCTTAAGCCATGCGACCACCGATGCGGGCGGGTACATTATTAAGTATACAAGAATTATATTTATTATATTCTTAATACACATGTTTAGGAGGCACTATTTGGATCCAATCCAGGTTCAATCCTTGGTGAGGCTATAATCATAACAGTAATAAATTGCCCCCCACCCCGTTTTAATATAAGGTAAATTAATGGCATGGGTGTTGTATTAGTGTTAGAATCAAATTGTGACAAGGTATGTGTACTTATTAATGAAACTTATGGAGCAAAATGAAGATGAATTTCAAGGGAACTGCACCAGCCGGTCAGGAATCGAGACCTAAGCCGCCTAATATTGCCTGTACCCCACCTTTTAAAAATACAAGTGACGATAGCGCTCCTAGTTTCACCCCAACCTGTGTTAGCCTCCAGTAGCACCTGGACGCCCTCATATCGAGAGAACCAAAGGTGAAAGGGGGGGTGACAATTGATATCAGCGGGCAGGAACAATAAACAATCCAACCGACGTATGCGCGGCTCTGTCGCGTCCCGTGGAGACGCAAGAAATATTTCAACGGCCTAGGGGAAGGGGTTCTTTCCAAGTCGTAAGTGGGCGTCTTAATAAGACGTCGGGAGAATTGTACCATCGATAATATTGCCGAGGGCTGGGTCTTCTAGAAGAGGCCCCCTAAGGTTAAACAATTCAAGTTACTTACAGCTAGAAAAGTTAATAGATCTATGTTCACGTGTGTGTACGTACTCGGCATTCACGGTAGGAATTATTCTATGAAAGGTCTTTTTTCCTACCAATATCCTACTTTATAATAGCTTTCTGGTAGGGAAAAAGGCCTTTCAGAAAACAATTCCTACGATGAACAGACTTTACAGTCATGTAATCTGCCACTCGTGATAGATATTACTAATATCTATAAAATAACAATAATAATGTAGTAGCATGTGATCAACGTTGTCAGAAAAAAAATATTTATTGGTATTTTCTAAAAGGCCCTTCCTAATTTTTTTTAATAACCGCGTCTTACTACCTGTTCAAGTTTAACGCATATATTATGATAATTATTACTCTATGGGGTAGGGATGACGAAGGAAGCATATCAGAGGTAATCGAACCGCATTTGCGTGGAAGGAGAGTGGGAAACCGTTTAGGAATAAACCCACTTCAGTAGGCCCGACCGGCATCAGAGCCTCGATCTCCACGTCATCAGCAGGCCGGTTAACACGAGAGTGACGCCTTAGACCATTCGGCCACGTTTGCCATTTAATTTGAGTATAATTATAAGTCCGTCACCCTTTGTCCGAGAGTATGTTTGGGACTCATACGTCGCTACACATGCCCCGTATAGTCTGATCACCACCAGAATAACTTTACACTCGTATATACACCCAATAAGATAAAAGCTTATATTCACATTACAGCTGTAACAGTTTAGCGTATTAATACATGAAAGCAGAACCAGAAACCTTTTGAGCTGCTAGATAAGATTTATAATATAACGTAGTTAAGAATGCCTAAGTATGCCAAATACCAGTAATAATATTGCAATGGGTCGACGTAAATTCCGTCCCGAAGATTTTATTACTTTAAACTCCTGTATAAATTCCGCCCCACCATTTGCATTAGGCGATGTAAATTCTGCCCCGAATTAAATGTAAGCAAAGTGAAACAAGGTACTAAATTCAATATGAAATAAGAAAAAAAAATCTACCCGCCTCAGTGGCGTAGTTAGCTAACGCGCTGGTATCGTGTTGAGATAAACTGCCGAATACGGGGAGATCAAGGTTAGAATGGTTTTCCCTAAATGGTTTTCCACTCTCCCTCCAAGCAAATTCGGGTTCATTTCCTCTAAATTTAACCTTCCCAATTCTTAATCCATTAGCGTAATTAGTAATTGAGCGTATAAACCAAACGGGTAGTAAGACGCGGTGCTAAAAAAAATTAATTTATAACAAATCTTCCGTCACTTTGGTTTTTATTTTAATTTCCGCTTAGCAGTCATGCCTTTCCTCAGCTGATTTCGGCAGAGAAGGGTAAACAGAACATCGCGCGTTGTGAATATTTCTCTTGATGAGAGTCAAAATTGTCAGATGTTAAATGTTTTTTATCACCTGTCGTCATTTTCACGTGCAGTAATTTCGAAGGTTTTGTACAAATGTCATCTACCGCTTTACGGTTCAATGAAGCACTCATTTTCTGTCCATTTACTATTTTCTAACCGGGTCTATCATGATTATGAGAACCAGGACTTTGCACAGATTGTTTGTTGCTTAGTTTAAAGAATGATGTGCTCCTTTTCGCAACAACTCCAAAGTTGTATGTCATTTGCAAATGTTTGTGAAATAGAAATTTAATTCCACCGATTAAATACAAAATATTTCCTTTCACACTTCGCATGCACTCCATAGTGAACAAACAACTAAACTCGACTGATGATTTCAAACTCTGGCTAAGCAGACCCCATTTAATAGGTTTTAGAGAGTAAACACTCATGACTCGACTATGAAGAAAGAGACAGCGAGAGAAAAGTATTTATCTTTTACTATTTTACCACATCAAACTGTAGTGAAGCAGGCCAAAATTAACAAAACGTTAACAGTAAATAATATTTTGGTCGTTATAAAGTTAATAATGTACAGTAGAAATAACACATAGTAAAAAGTATACTAAAATAATTTTATAGAATGGAGGAATTCTCTCTTCAAACTATAGTTAGAATAAATAAAACAGTTAATTTGAAAAATAAGTAATGGATAAGTAAAACAGCAGATTTCTAATATTAGAATAATGCCGGGATCACGATCAACTTAGCGTTAACTTAACGTAACTTAACGTAACGTTAACTTAAAGTTAACTTAACGTATGTGTGATCACGATTCACGTAACTTAACGTAACAACTCGAGCCAAATATCTTCATTCTCGAGTATGATCTGTGATTTGTACTAGTTTTACAGTGATGATCTGTGAATGTTTATAGTTTTCAATCGATATAATAAATATTTATTACAGTTTTTTTTTGGATAAATTTAGCTTTCCTATTTTAGTGTAATTATTTTGTTTCAATGTCTGATCACTAGAACTTACGCTAAAGAGTAAACATTAGTCATAATACCAACAAACGAGTTACTAAATATCCCTGATGACGTCACTCGCATAATGATTGGCTGGCTAGATCACGTGATATTCTTCAAGTAACGTAAAGTAAAGTAAAAGACCTCCTAGGACATCTCTTACGTTAAGTTAACTGCAAGTCAACGTTAAGTTAAGTGCATCGTGATGGCTTCCATTTAAACACACACGGAGGTTCTTTACGTTAAGTTACGTTAAGTTACGTTGATCGTGATCCCGGCATAATTCCATGTTCATCTTGTTGAGAAGTAAACTTCACCAAGTAACATGTGTTTGCCTCACAAGTTACTTATCACAACATACGCGGCGGTGTTTACAGAACGCATATGGAGCATTATTCCGCTCAGCTGATTCATAAATCTGACACAATACGAGTTAGTCTGAAGGAAGAAGACAAAAAAATAAGTACACAAGAGGCGTCAGATTTGAGAGGCCATATCTTCTAGGTAGCTAGTCTTTATTTCTAGCGCATCGCCCCTTATCAACCCTAAAGACACACACCCCTGCGATATAAGGATTCAAGAGAGAGAAAAAACAGGGGGTTGGAATCCCAAATGAGAAGGGGCGAAATAAGTTTCAACCTTAACAATAAAAGAAAGTGGGGGGATAAGAAATATATCGTCTGGTTTGGTACAACAAGGTCGATGCTACTTGACAATAGCGACTGTAACGGCTATTTCTTGTACCAGCGACATTATACTCAACACCCGTGGAACTTCGACAGTTACCGAGGGCGCCGACTGATCTACATTTCACAAGGGAATTTTAAGAGATAAGAAATATTTTTAACAGTGTACGACAAGGAAGAGACATGACACACAAGAAATATAATCTGCTTAGGCCAAGGAGATTTAGGAGAAAGCATAAGTCACACAAGAAATATAATTTACTTAGGCCAAGGAGATTTAGGAGAGAGCAATAAGACACACAAGAAATATAATCTGCTTAGGCCAAGGAGATTTAGGAGAGAGCAATGAGTCACACAAGAAATATAATTTACTTAGGCCAAGGAGATTTAGGAGAAAGCATAAGTCACACAAGAAATATAATCTGCTTAGGCCAAGGAGATTTAGGAGAAAGCAATAAGTCACACAAGAAATATAATTTACTTAGGCCAAGGAGATTTAGGAGAAAGCATAAGTCACACAAGAAATATAATTTACTTAGGCCAAGGAGATTTAGGAGAAAGCATAAGTCACACAAGAAATATAAGTATGGCGAGATGATTAAGGAGGATGCATGCCGTCACATAGGAAATGTCCTTTGTTTCAGCCAAGGGGATTAAAGAAGGCGCATGACGTCACATACACAAGGAATCTGCTTCAATGAAAGAGGATAAAGAGATAATTGGCATCATACACGTGTCAAAAGTCAATCCACACCATAATGTGCATAAAGAACACAAATACTTCTTCAACAAAGTCTGTTCGTTCAACAACTCAACGAATATATCAAACTGGTAGTAAGGCACGGTTTGTTGTTCATTTAATAACCTTGTGTTTACTCACAACGATGACGTGAAAACCAGACAGCAGACCCAATGAGAGGGGGGTGCAGGAGGTACATCGTACCCGGGCGTCTTAAAGGGGCCTGAGAATTTCCTGGGATCTCAGAAAATATTTGCATGTATAGAAGACTAGCATTCATATTTTCACTACTACTAATGTAGTTTAACTATAAAAAAAATTCACCTTTTTTTTTAGATTATGTATATTTTTTCTTATCTTTCTTTTTATCAGATAGTATAAATTAATTTTTTTAGACAGGATTAATGGAAAACGGAAGGGGTCCCGAAAAAACTTTGTACTCCCATATAAAATTCCTCTCAAAGGCCCTGCCGGAGAGATGGTACCATTACCTCCTTTAGGTTTTAGTGACGATCAGAGCCTTGAATTATGTGGTAGGCTCTGGCAAGAAAAACTTGCCATTCGTTTATAGCGCTACTCTCGCATTGGGCTAGACTGCTGAGGACGGGGAGATAGAGGTTCGAGTCCCTGTCGGATGTGCTAGGTTTTTTTTTTCCAAAATTGTTTTTTTCTTTCTCTCTCCACGCAAACACGGGTACCCTTCCTATTAATATAACCTTTCTAATCCCTATAACCATTAGCGTAATTAGTACATAAGTGTCTATCCCAAACGGGTAGTAAGACGCGATGCTAAAAAAAAAACTACGCTAATGAGACAGAGAGGAAGGTATTCATTGATACGTACGCGTAGTCATGTTCTTTGCAACTGACACTTTTAATAATAGGAGGCTGAATGGTTATTAAATAATTATTGTTCTTTGAATAATAATTTACGTTCATTAATATATTATAATTAATAGGTTTAATTTATTGGTTCAATAATATGATGCATACCTTTAACTATAACTCAATAGTTTAAATGAGTAACCTTTTAGTTCATTGTAATTAAAAAATCAGATTCTGGTTGAATACGTATAAATTATTACTAGCAATAAAGTTCTAAAATGTTATCATAATTGACAGAAAAAAAATCAATTTTCTATAAGAGTCTTCATACCGAAATCCTTCTTT
Organism: Timema bartmani; assembly: GCA_902151455.1. NCBI lineage: Eukaryota > Metazoa > Arthropoda > Insecta > Phasmatodea > Timematidae > Timema > Timema bartmani. The sequence continues at coordinate 200,075 of CABFWB010000551.1, forward strand.
AGTTTTTATAGGCGAAAAAAAAAAGTGTTGTTTTTTGTAATGTTTTCTTGATTTCAAAGTAATATAACAAATAGGTAAATTGCTATTTATTTTTGCATTATTGATTATGTTACTCTTTTCAAGTGTGCTTTGAAAGTATTCTCTTTTTTTATAAAGTTAACGTGTTTAGAATACTGATTTGAAAAAATATTAATTTTGCTTCTGGGATTTTGCTCATGATAGATAGCTTATCACCTACAATTTAAAATAGATTGAGCCTTCATTTTCTTTTAGAATAAAAAAATGAGAAATATTTCAGGATTATGACTCACTGTGAGGTGCACACAAACAAGGACAAACAATAATGATAATATTAGTCACGTGTACAAACAAAATAAGTCTCAAACTTGAACTTTCAACCCCCACTAGCATACACACAAAAACAATCCACGGTAATACAAGTTGGATTTTGGGGTGGGGGGAGGCCACTGAGTCTTTCTACGCATTTAACTACCCTAGATGGGTAGGCATGATGAAGGTAGTTTTAGAGGAAATGTACCCGCATGTACGTGGACGGAGATAAGGGAAAACCATTTAACCTAACCTAATAAAACCCGATCAAAATTAAAACTCCCACCTCAGCGTCACTGGAAAACTAGAAGAGATTGACGCCTTAGTCCATGTGGCCACCGGAGTGGGCATTACTAGGCCCACAGTTGACTACAGTTGACCATCTCGATCCTTTAATAATGTAAGGGTGCTGAAAAAAAGTTAGATCAGGGGTTCCCAAACTTTTTGAGACCGTACTGCCCTTCACGTGTCAGATTTTCCGTGCTACGCTCTGTACCAAATATTTTTTAAAAAATGCCCGAATTCGATTTGGTGGCCTTTTTTTAAAAAGAAAATTGAAATTAACATTACTAGCTTGTATGCTTTTAAATGTGAAAATACAAAATTAAAACAAAATTACAAAACTGAATAAGAAGAAATTATAGAGTAGACATGTATTTTCTTGCCTGATTTATTCCATTTTTAAAAATATATACGAGTACACGTATTGCAAATGTGCATTCTGCATTTCACCATAGATTGTGCCTATAAGTTTTAGTTTTTCCTTGTAGCAGCGACACCCCGGACCAAGACACACTGTGGTAACGCCTAGGTTAGATGCTTTACAAATATCGATATTTTTCTTTCGATACCAATACTTTATACTCGATAGTTGTACGGTATTTAGAGTTACACTCATTTTGATAGAATTTATGTAAAGGCCTTTGTAACATAATATAAATTTATATATATATATTTGTCACAGCGTCTCATATACTCGAGCTATAGCCACACATTAATAAGTGCTAATGGAAAATACGAGGAGGGTCAAATTTAAAAGAAGCGTACTAGCATTTGCGTGAAGGAAGAGTGGAAACCATTTTGAAACAAATACCCTGAGTTCACTCGACCAGGATTCGAGCCACAATCTACCCACTACCGGCAATCCAGTCTATAGCCTTAGACCAATGA
>CABFWB010000551.1:205170-238354 GCA_902151455.1 Timema bartmani
GGAGCAACGACCGTTACGAGACAGCCCCCCCCTCCCCCTGGGCGAGGTGCTAGGCCCCAGCAGACTGGTTCAAGTTGCCCCCCCCTCCCAACCTTGCCCGCTACGGAGGAAGACAATTGGGACCATTCAAGTGTCGGCGCGTACATCTCGCGCACACAAACTTGTCTTTCAAGAAGTTTTTGTTTTCTTTATATATATATATATATATATATATAAATCAAAACTAATACAACCATCGGAAGGCCCATTACTTGAATGGGATAATTGAAAAGAATAATAAAGACAAATTCAAAATAAATATTCAAATTGGTTATCACAAAAACCACATTGTTGTATTTAGTTTGTTTCTTTAACATAAATAGGCTGTGAAACAACAACACCAATTAACACTGAGATATGCAAGTAATGTGTTTTGTGGAGAGATTATGCATGACATTAAAAACTCTGATTTGAGATCATTTCTAAATAATTGGAAAAAGATTAGATTTCAGGTCTTGGGTAAAGTGCTCGCCTCAGGACTTGATGTTCGGTGGTTCAAAACCAGCCGGGATCGACGAATTTTTATTGAGCGATAAAAATGTGTAGCACAACTTCCTTAATGGGGAAGTACAGTTGTCAGTCACATGTCAATTGCTGCATGTAAAAGAACCCTGGAAGGTAAATGAAAATACCTTCCCAGGCAAAATTGGTAGGCTCTCTCTCTCTCTTTGGCTCATAAAAATTCTCATGTGCTGATTATAAAGTGCATGTTAAATACTTCAAATAACTACTAAATTAGATTGCACTATGCATAGATAGCAGTGTTGTTTTTTTACTGAAGCTTTCAATTTGATGCAAAGGACCCCAAACTTTTCTTCACAGTAGAAACAGAAAAAATACACTTTTTGGAAAAACAAAAAACTTAAACTTTGGTGGTTTTTAGAAAAACAAAAAAAAAAGTCCTATTTGCTCAGGAACCCCCCTTCCCCTGTCCCCTCATTATTTTTTTAATTCAACCCCTTGAGATTGTGAAAAACCACAGTGACAAAGTATAGTCCAATTTAGATAGGAAGGAACTATTGTGACAGTTATAAAAGTCACTAAAACAATTGCCATATATATATATATATATACTTCAAATCATGTGATCTGTAAATGTCCCTTTGTATAGATAGTAGCAATCAATATGTGTGAAATATTAATTCTAATAAAAGATCATCAATATTGACCGTAAAAACAATTTTTTTTCAACAAGTTCCTTTCTACTAGAATTCCCCTATATTTTGCTGACACAGTTGCTAAACATGAAATAATAGTGATTCTTAGGTGGATGTATTAAAACATATTTTAAAGTAAAAGGATACAAAGAAGGTGTGTTTAAACGCATCAGTGATTGCATGGCCTGGCTTGTAGGTGACGAAGAGGCCGAGGTTGGAATCCATATTGGGTGTACCTAAGGCGTATCCTGGTAATGCGAGACAGGTGTACTACTACTTAAAATGAATATGTACTCCTCTTATCAAACCCCTTCCCCTCTTAGTTGAAAAACCAAATATGTATATTCAATTACGCAACGATAGTTATTGAGCTGGAATAAAAAATATTTACTAAGGCCAAGACTGGAAAGTCGATCTCGACCTTGTGTAAATCTGTGGCAACCGTGGATTCACTTTAATGATGAAAACGATCTTTCAACATAATAAATAATTGCTGGAATAGTCATTAATCATTATCAATTCATCCAGTTTGAACACCTCTTTAATAAAGCCTGTACTGGTATAATATTCAACTAAGAGCTGCAGTAACTCATGAACTGGCTTATTGTAGAACTCATCTGAACAATAAAGTACAAGTTCATTCTTCAATCAAACATAGTCAAACATTCCTACATAAACATCCTTTAATTTATTGATAAGTCCTCCGGAAAAATTCTCTTGTAACTGGCATACTTTTGCTCATAAAGAAGGTGGAAATACTCAAGTTTCTTTAAAGCCGCAAACCTTGTTTCTTGGTGAACACTAATTAATGTTATCGATAATTTCAAAATACAGTTGGCGAAATTCATCTTTTCCCATACAACCACAACATCGTTTTTTGTATGTGATTCAAATTCTTCCCCCCTTCTTCTCAATGATGTGTACCAAAGCTCATCACAGGAAGTATCCCTTACTCCTTGAAGTTCAATTTTCATATCTTTTATTTTCTTGCAGCAGTCCAAAATATCAAAATTTCTTATTTGAATTAAATTTTATAACACATTTGTGTATGCAAATAATATTGAAAATACTTTAAGTAAGAAAATTGTATTTAGGTTCTTGAAGAAAGTCAAAAAGCCTTATAACCACTGTCTCAGCATCCCATTCTCCAGAACAGTTAATTCACAAATTTCACAAAAGTCAATAAGCTCTAACCAATGAGTGTTCACTGTATGTACTAATCTGGAAGTGAAGTTCCACCTGGCGGGTCCAACAGTTGGCAACTTCTTGGGAAGAAATTCTTGAAGAGCCCTTGTTTTCTTGGACGATTTTGAGAAAAATGCAAAAAGGCCATTGAGGGTTTGGAAAAAATATTGCAGTCTTTGATATTCATCAAACTTTGTTGCAAGACAAGGTACAATGTATGGGCATAGCAATGAGTAAAGAGTGCATTTAGGTAAAAATACATAACTTTTTTTTAAGCTATTCAAATGACCTACCATCAGAGACGCTCCATCATAATTTTGGCCAACTAACTTCTCTTTAAGTTTGTACTCTTGTGCCATGCTAACAACATGTTTAAACAAACCTTCTGAGGTTCTGTCCTCACTAACGTCGTCGGTAAGCCCAACAAACCTTTCATAAACAACATCATCTAAAACATATATTAAGACGGTTGACAGCTCTGATTTGCACGTTATATCACAACTTTCATCCAAAAATATGGCATCAAAGGTTGACACTTGGTCTTCCTTCTTTATTTCATCAATGAGAACTTTGAAGATAGCACGAATGAGATCATTTTGCACAGGTTCCACAGAAAACTGTTTAAATTTCTGTAGATGATGTTCCAAAAGAGGGAATTATTTTTTTACAAGTGCGTTAATCTGGTTGATACTTTTATTGAGCTGATCATTAAGCATGGATGTCCACTCTTTGTTGGCCAATCATTTTCAATTGAAAAAAAATTGAACATGGATTTTAGTCATTTTGTGTCTCTGCATAGCTGTAATTAAGTGGTTAAGATCATTAAAACCATTTCTATTCCATACGCTTCCTTCTGAATAAAATAGAAAACAAGGCCAGCAGAACAATTTATTTCTCTTTTCACAACCAGTTAACCATTTTGTTGTCTTGTAGTGAGTGAGTTGTTGAAAAATGGAGTGTTTATACTTCTGTCTTAGTTTTATGTACTGTTTTTAAGAATGGTAACTCGGCACATAATTTACCATTACTTAAAATTGATAGTTTTTCACTAAACTTAGTGAATAATATTTATTTTTTACCGAGGTCATCCAACCCTTGCATTTTGGGTATGTGTCAATTACCTCCTAAATACTAACTAGTTTACAACTTTAAACATCCCAAAAAGAACCTAAAAAAGAGTGCATAAGAAGTAAGTCAGGCTGTACCAATGGTTGTAATATAGCAATAATGATGGATTTTTTGTTGTTGTTAAAAGTTTGTTTCAATACTAATATTGGTACATAAACTTAGTTTAGATATTAAATTTAGTTAAATAATATACCTACTTTGGTGGCCGCCAATGACAGGGAGATCAGGGTTTGAATACCAGTCGGATTTAACGAGGGTGGTTTTTCCAAAATGGTTATCCACTTTCCTTCCATGCAAATATGGTAACACTTCCTTTCAATTCAACCTTTCTCACCTCTAACTCATTAATGTAATTAGTAAATATGTGTATAACCTGAACATAAAGTAAGACGCAATGCAAAAAAATGTGTAAAAGAGTGAGAGAGTGTAGAGAGATGGGTGGGTTTACACAGGTCGGTGCAAAGGTATCGCCTGAAAATAGTGAAAATTAAGTTTATATAGTTCTTACACGTGCTTTTTTTGTGCTTTTAAAATAACCAATAATATTATTTTGAGGGTGGGTGGGCAACAATTTAAGCCATGACACTTTTTTTTTTTAGATATCCTTGAAATGAAGTGAACAGTTATTGAGTTGGGAAGCTAAATTTGAGATTGAAGGTGTAAAAAGCAATGTCCTCATGAATATGTGATATTTCATGGCTATAGCTAGAGCTCCAGATTTGTGATAAATTAAATGATTGGATTATGCTAGATGAAAGTTGTATTTTGGTATAAATAGTCAGTAAATATTTGTTTATCAAAAGTGATAACTAAAGTCTCTTCACCGGAGGAGTTGTTTTCTGAAAGGCCTTTTTCCCTACCAGAAATCTGTTATATAGTAAGATATTGGTAGGAAGAAAGACCTTTCAGAAGAGTAATTCCTACCGTGAATGGAGTATATGTCTCTCTCTATAAACACTTTAAATACTTTAAAATTACTTCAAAATGGGTCTTTGTTAAGAATAAATCATAACCATCTTCTTTTGGGAGACTTTGCCACAAGCCACTGTTATTTCTGAAAGCTCAGGCAACAAAAGCAACCGAGGAGAAATAGGAAATAATTTTGATAGGGTTAGTTCACATTTTAACTAACAAAATTGACTATAGTCCTCATGTGAAGGGCTAAGTAGTTAACATTTTTTTTAAATATTTTTGTTTTAAAAGATTTTATGGTGGATTCCAGATGAGATCAAATTAAAAATAAAGTCTACTAGAGGTAGCCTTCATTCAACATGAAACAAAATTGGAGTGATCTAAAAAAATAATGTATCAGTATATTTAAATACTTTAGAGCACACATAGAGAAAAATTACTTTAGTATTTAGTTAAGAGTCTATCATTATATTAGCTTAAGTGTTGAGAACCCACTTCAAAAGTGTACTGCTTGCTTAGTATCATTGTGTCATAGGATTCAAGAAAATAAAGGAACACACACTCTTGTACATTCAAAATAACGTGTACTGTAACATAGACCTACCTAGTTTTACAGTCAATTGAAGAGTAGAATATAAGCCGGGGCTCGAACTAGTTTTATGACCAAAAAAATTGGTCATTTTTAGGCGCTATCTGTCTGTGCTATCCACATTCTAACTACACTAGTCAGATAGGGATGAAGAAGGTAGAACTTGACAGGAAATGTACATGCATTTGTGTACCCAGTTGGGAATTAAAACAAAACCTCTTATGTCGCTATAAAAAAAGACTATGACAAGCCTGACATTCCCTGTGATGTGGTTGGGTATATGTTTTGTAAATAGGTCTGATTTGTTAACTTTATCAATAATGATTTTTACTATAGTGTACTAGCAATGTGTTTCCTTGCAATGTATTTTTGAAGCAATAATTATCGCACTTTGGTTATTGTTCCTTGGAACCTTCTCAGTTTGGTAGATTTCAAATCACATCTGTTTTCTAGTAGGTTTTAGAAACTAAAATCTGATTTTCATAAGAAGCCTGTTATTTGAAAATTATACTCATATTGGCACGATAGTCGGAAAAAAATACAATTGCAGACTATTTACGTTTTTGGTCAGTTTTATTTATATCTAGCAGAAGAACTGAGTGTTACCCCAGCCAACCCTTCTCTTTGCTTCAAACAAACAGAAAAAAAAGCTCATTTTATTTCTTCCAAACCAGTATTTAACTAATTTAAAAATATCAAATACAATTTTTTTAAATTCTAGCCTCAAGGTGTACATGTTTGTGCACAGGAGCTAATAACTTTTAAATTTCAGACCTCGCGCAACACTCGTGACAGACACACACACAAATACACAAACTCTCATTTTATTAATATTGTAAAGAGAAATAAATAAAGTATGGCCACAGTAATCCATAAAGAAGTTTATTGGCAGCTTATGAAAACTTTTGTACTAAGCTAACTTTATTACTAAGAAATCAAAAAAGACATAGGCCTACCAGTATTTCTAGAATGCCAAATTTTAGTGCCTTTCATCTTTCAATCAATGTTGGTTGTCAAAAGTGGATGTCCTATAAAACTCAAGCTACTGTGCATGAGCTTTTACTTGGAGGGAATAAAGGAAAAAATCTACAATTCAACATGTCAGGAATGAACTCTAGTCAACCAGACATACTCTCTGTGTGGTCAATTATTTAGTTCTGTTTTTAGAAATTTCCCCTTTTTTATTTCTGTCGACCGACCATACCTGTCATCTCTGTGATGGACGGTGAGCTATCGGTGCTGGACAGAGACAGCTTTCTGCGAGGTGTGGATAGTGATGCACCGCTCAGGTTCATCGCAAGGTTTGTTATGGGTGACATTGCAGCACACGGTTGGAGCTGGCCAGTGATGAAGTTTGGCGAATCAGACACACCACTTAGATGTAACCGGATAAAGTCGGGTTTCTTAAAGTTTGACATGGTGCTTGTTTACAGAAAAAATAGAATAGCTTAGGGAAAGTGACTGAAACAGAAACACAAACAGATATATATCAATATTTTTGGCCATTTGAGTTATTTTCTAAGGTGATGTTTATAGGTTAAAATGAGAACATTTTGTATATTTCTTATGTGTATTAGCTTTAGGACAATATTGTGGCTCAACAGTTGGCCTATAGTATTTTACTACTGAATTAAAGGTTCTAAGTTCAATTACCAGTGAAGCCCTAAAAAATACAACTTTGTGAAATTGGGGTTGTTAAGTTTAATTATGTAATAAATTAATTGTTCTGGATATGGTTGCATATAGTCAATAGTTAAGTTATAATATGTAAGCCACTAATGACCACCTGTGTGGTCTAGTGACCGTCAAGAGTTCCTGACTATAGATCCATAGGTCTCGGGTTCAATCTCCAGTGCCCGCAAATTTTGGCACTATCATTGTTAACAGCGGCGGTTGCTCAGTCGTTATAGCTCGATTGCAGGCTTACACCATGGGCCACTAATAGGCTTTTTTTATAAGCCACTAATAGGCTGTAGTCTTGCATGTATTGAAAATGTGAACAGGTGAAAAAACTAGACCTCAACATTATAGCCTGCCTGCCTGGAGGAAAGTAGGTAGACTACTTATACAGCGCATATTTTTTTTAAGCAAAATATCTATATTTTATAATGATGTTTATAAATAAATGATAATCTACTGTAATTTTATCTAGGATATTTAAAGAAACTAAAAAACATTCCCTTAATTAAATCATGGGATATTGATAATTTAACATTTAAAATGACATAATTTTTAAAATAAGCAATTATTTATAACTTTAGTATATATTTTTACCATGGGCGAATTAATTAAAATTCCAATTAATATTAATCTATTTATTTAAAACATCACAAAATAATATTTAAATATCAAAGATATTGAAACGTTTATTAACATAAAAGCACCACACAGGCCTAGGTATATCACAATAGTTGGGTTGTACATATTTACATTCATCTGATTTTGGTTTATTTAAATTGTATAACAGCAGCTCTTGAAACTTTACACATATAATATTATTCGATCCCTTGTCTTAAGTGTGTAATAATAAAATAGACACATAACGTAATGTTACAAAGAAAAAACTAATATAGGCTTATAAAGTATGCTCTATAAGATGAGTACTATATCCGTGTTTTGCAACAATCTTGATATAAAATTGGACCTAGAGATAATTTCTAGTGAGGATTCAGGCATTTAAACATAAAAACTGATTAGGAATCAGTATTTCAGAAACATTTGTTAGTTCAGGAAACTTTCCAAAGTTGTTTTTCAAGTAAACTAGCAATTATATTAATAGAAATGATAGAAATTTACTTTAAATCAGCGTGTGTAATAATTATTAATATAGGTCCTAATAAAATAAAATTGGTTCTTTTAGGTTAAAGTTTCAAGATTCAATATAGGAAATAAAACTCTTCTAATAGGCCTACTATTCATTATTGGAAATAGCTAAATAGTTAATGTCTAGTGTTAATTTAGGCAGTAGGAGCTAACTTAACAAAATCTAAGCTAGTGTACAAAATAAAGAAGGAAACGATCTTACCTGAAATGTGCAATTTAAGAAGACATTCAATTCTATCAGCAACAATATATATGACAAGCCAAGGAACAATTATTTAAAAAATGATTTATGGTCATTCAGTGTTTATCAAACAAAAATCTAAAATAATCAATCATATACTATATAATAATTAGTAGAATATGTTGTAGAAGGAAATTATTCTTATTATTTTATTAATGAAAATAAGTAACAACCATTGTAAACAACTCCGCCCACACTCCGAACAGTGGTTAAGCAACGAAACACCCTCTCACGGCCGCGTTGTACGTTCGCGGTATAGCAGAGATTAAATATTTTTAATTGATTGATGTAGACTGTGAAGTTGGCAAACCTCTTTCATATGATTTTGACAGCGGCTGATGCTCATTTAATTTTGCTTGTAGCCAACAACTGAACATAAACATTCCGATTTTAGATAAAATAGCTAGATAGATAGTTCATTCCGTTTGTCTTGCATCACACGCAATCTATGTAAATCAAGCTATCCCGCTACATTATGCTACGTTTGTGCTCATATGTTCTCGAAAGTCAGCGTTTGTGCTGTCAAATTACCGGAATTATAACTATATTAATGTGATGATTTCAAGCTGGCCCACCACATTTTTCCAGACATCTTATTGTATTTATGATTATGCCATTTTGTGGTACTCCATTTGTGCTCATATTATGTGCCCCAAATTCAGCTTTTGTGCTGTTAAATTATGCCCATGGTAACTATTTTAATGTGGTGGGCTAGCTTGATGTTCAAATTGACCCACTACATTTTCGGAATCAAAATTTGTTTGCCAATCGATTGTGCTTCGTTTGTGCTCATATGCGCTCGAAATTAAACCTTTGTGCTCTTAAATTACTCCTGCAGCAACGAATTGAATTTTGACATCCATTGCAGCTGGGAGGAGCAAGGCGAGGCGGATTGCTCGGTACCATGATATGAATGAGAAGAGCGCTGTTTCATCCACAGGAGTGAGGCGTGGAAGTTGAACTCAACGTAAAAGTTCTTAAATATTTTAAGTTAAATACCTGTGGTGCAACTTTAATGGTTGAAGCTACGCCAATGGAGTGCTGGGGAAGCACCCATGAAAGGGTACCCACTTGTGTATTGGTGTTACTTCAAGAGAATGAATAAATTAACAAAAAGTTTTAAAAGGTTTAATAAATATTTTTTAATGTGCTTTTATTGACTCTATATCCTAACGCAAGGAAAGGCTGAGCTGTGAGTCACCCTATGTTTCAGCACTGTTGTCAGTTTCTTGTCTTCAGTCTCACCCACTACGTAGAGCTCGCGTCAACTGGTGACCTTTTTTCAAGAATATCTCTTGTCAAAATTATGCTGATTACAATATTATTTTCTTGGCCTAGCGAGATAAGAACACTCAAAAGATCAATTTTTAATGACAATATATTTTTCTTACGCGATCGGTCGAAAATTGGCGTGAGATCAATGGGTTGCCAACCCCTACCTTAGACTGCAGTGGCACAACTAAAAACCAAAGACCCGGATGCGAACATTGACATCTATTTTATAGGGGCCAGCATAAGTATAAACATGAGTATAAAGTAACACTTTTTAACTACATGTTTAAAATTTATTCTTCCGTGACTTGATGGAAGCATAGTTGTCAATCAGGGCTGAAACATCTATTTTTCCTGCTGTCCAGTGGCACATGAACTAGGCGGTATGGGGGTAGATTTTACCCACCCCTTGTACCCCCAAAATAAATATAATAAAACTTTTAGATAGTGTAAAGATCTTGTTGAGGCAAGATACACAGTTCACTCTAAGTTAACATAGTAAAATTAAAATTTAATTATTTTTACAGTGGTTTTATTGGCATTCGAGTCCCAACCTACCATCGGTACTGCTTAGTGCTTGGAGCAGCAATTGCCAGTCACCTGCCACCATGTCCTTCTGCTAGGCACGACAGTGCTGCTATAATGTTACTTTGCAAGTCCAATTGTGCCAAAGTGTTGGAGGGGGAGTGGTTGAACCAGATGAGAGGTAGGGGTGGTAGGTACTACCTGGTCATCACTCATTCAAGTGGCACATGGCGACTTGAGTGTGTCAGTAGACAACAAAGATACGTTTGTTTTTTACTGTCACCTTACGTCTTAAGAAGTAAAGTGGACGATGAAGAGATATCATGATGGGAAGATAATAACCATCTTCGAAGCCAAGCAGCAACAATCAAAAGAACAAAGTCCTGGTAAGTTCTTAACAATGAATTAGAACTGATCAATAAATTATTATCATCTCTTAAAAAGAAAATACCATTTTAAATGATCATTAAAATGAGTATTTTACATAAACGTAGCATAGAAAAGGTCTAGTAATAAAATTTTTATTTTGAGTTTTCAGTAAAATACTATTATTTTTTTTATTGATCACTCATACCTCGATAATGATAAATATTTTTTACATCGCAGATGCTGATGATTGCAATTTACTGGAACATCAAGATGGAACCAATGAAACTTTTGCAACCAGTTCCGAGGATAAAGGATCACTATCACAGTTTGAAGCTAACAATGTAGAAGCAGGGGGACAGCTCTTCAAAATGTGGTACTCATAAAATGATTCATTTATACACTTAGGGCTGGTTTTATGACTACGGGCTGAATATTGCTATCGGGAGGTTAAAGTTAGCTAACAGTTAAAGGTTATCAGCCACTTTAATATTTTACGCGTATTATGAATTGAATTTATCTGCCGGATAGCTATCTGTGGAATAAATATATTTTTATGTAGAGAATGCGAGGTTGGTACTGTTTTTACTGGTACGCGCATGCGTAAAAGACCAGACGCTACCGCTACAACCTAGTGAGTGGCGAGAACGCTCAACATTTGTTAAATAATGGTGGCTAAACGAGTGCGAGGAAACAGATGGCATGACGTGGGCGCAGAAGCTAAGTTGTCTTGAAAGTACTAGTCTCAGTGTCTGCAAAAATGTGAGCAATGATTTGGTACAACGTTTACAAAATTTTATTTATTGTACTCACTTTTAAATAATTTGTTCTTATATAACTATAACTCTACAAATAGCTTGTCATTTTTTGTAAAAGTGTGAATTAAAAGTTCTAAATTTATATAGTTAGAGCCTGGGCCTGTTCTTACTTGACACGCGAACCAAGATCTTTTTTCTACAACGCTCAACATTTGTTAAATAATGGCAGCTAAACGAGTGCGAGTAAACAGATGGTGTCACGTGGGCGATAAAGCTAAGATGTGAAAGTACTAATTTCGATGTCTGCCAAAATGGGGTCAATAGTTGGGTACAACGTTTACAAAATTTCATTTATTGTACTCAGATTTTGATCATTTGTTCTTATATAAATATAACTCTACAAATAGCTTGTCAGTTTATATAAAAGTGTGAATTAAATGTGCTTATTTTATATAGTTAGAGCCCGTGCCTGTGCTTACTAAACACTTGAACCAAGATTTTAACCTAAAAACATATTCTGGTAGGCAAAACCTCATTAAAAACAACGCGTCACTATGGCAACAACAATTTTAAATTTCAGATAAAAGTTATCAGGTACTTAAACCTCCTGATAAAAATGTGATGAATAAATACATTTTATCTGGCAGATAAATGCTATCTTGCAGTCACAAGACCCACTTTTAACTTATCCACTGGATATAAATATATTTATCTACCAGATTAATACCTATCCATGAGTCATAAGACCGGTCCTTCCTGTAGTACAATGCAATCTAAAGCTATTTGAAGAAAAAGTGAGGCATGAAGTATGTACTACTGCTAGAGCCTCGTACGCGCTTGATGTTTGGATTTGGATTACCAGAGAAATCTCTCTCCCTACAAAAAAACACAAATCATATGAACGGTTTTATAAGTTAGCCTACATATTATTGCTTCTAAAATGTTAAAAATGTATTACTTTATTTTGTTAGTTGTTTCGTCGATTAATATTTTAATGAAGATTATTATTTTAGGTTAATAATTCACGTCAGAATGACCAACTGCGTGTAACTTACGAAATTATGATCAGGTTTAGGGATGTAGAAGATATTACTCATACTATTTCTTCAGACGCAATACTTTAATTGTTTCAAGCAATTCTGTTTAAACCTACTAATTAATCAATATGATTATTATTCAGTGTGCCAGGGTTTAAGTTGTGGTGGGATATGATTAGAAATAATTTAGTATTCTGTTTTTTGAAATTCAACGTTGTAGCTTATGATAAGACGCTACATATACAATACACATACCACACACTAACACTTTATTATGAGTTTCCCTTCACAGCACATCGCCGCGAAAGGCAAACATAGCCTGCTAGGTCTGGGTATTTAAGGTTGACTAATGCATAGCAGGGAAGCGGGAGGGAAAAGAAGCTGCTAACACAAGGTTGAAAACATTCCCTATCCCACTTCCTGTCAAACTTTATGATTGAAAGGGCAGTTTCCCAATAAAAACAACATTCAGCCTGCACCCGATAATACATAGGCGCTAGATGTCACTGAATACCAAATCCAACTTCAACCATGTAACACCCGAGCCTTAAATATGCCCCTTCAAGGTTAAATACATATAAAGTGGGCAGTAATGGAGACAGAAAACACTTGTGTCCCCCCTCGCCAAACATTTATTGCCTTCTGCCCCTCCGTGGTATGTTGGTGTGCATAAGAGTCTGGGGCTAAGGGCCCATAATTACGCCACTGCTTAAACCATGTGTCCACCAAAGCTGGTTGCGATAGTATTAATCCTGGATGAAAACTCCTCAACCAATTGTAATCAAATTGCCATCTAATGACATTTTAAATGTTAGGGCTAGATTTTTTTTAAAAATTGGGGATACCCACGTGATTTTTTAAATCGCAATGTTTAAAAAAAAAATGGGGTGTGGCTTTGTCATGGACGCGGCCGTGTGTTTTACGTGAATACGTTTAAACTTAAACGAACATCGTAGCTTCTCCGAGTCAAAAGTTATACTAATTGCAAATCTCGATACGCAGCAAAATAACATCGAAATGGCGGCGCTTCCCCCTCCACCGCGCGCGATGCGTTACTGTTCTCGCTTATCGTAATGAATTCTTTGATCCTTTAGCTATCCAGTGGTATAATTTAATTTTGGATGTAGAGGAAAGATTCGAAACTACAACACCAAACTGTATCCCCCGATTTTGTTATCATTAGGTTTTTTGGATTGCCCCCGTATGGTAGCAAATTTAAAGACGTATTCACGTCAAAAAGTTACAATTCTTTTTGATATAGCCTCTTTTTATATATGCAATTCAACATTGAGCGTAAATCATTTTATTTTAATTTTAATTGAGGCCTAGCAATAAATATTTAAACACTTATTAATACTGTTGATTTATATGAACATAGTAGAAGAGAAAGTACAAACTTGTTAGGGATTGGAATCATATCTATTGAAACATACCTTCCTACAGATTAGCTTGTATTTTCAATTCGGACAATATTAATTTATCTCCCGCCAATTCTTTTAAAAATGTATTCAATAATAATTGCTTCCTATAAGTAGTTTCTCTGTAAAATAGTAGTAATTAGATTTCTTTCGAATTCATAAACAGGGAGAAATTTCAAACTTTAATACAAATATGTGTCTTAGCCGAACGGTTGTAAGGCGCGGTGGAAGGGTGCCACAGAGGTGCAAGAACTGTTTGCTGCCACAACCGTTCGTTACTACTTGCCGCCTCTACTGGCAGTCGTGGTCCTGGACAGGATCCAGCTCCGTGGTTCACAGTTAGTTAACTAGCTAGCGTCATGTCAAAAGCAATAAGAATAACTTTTCTTAGTGAAATTGAAAAAGAGTTATTGATCCATTTGCTAAGTCTTAAAGCTAAATAAGCAATTTATTTACATCCGAAAAAAATAGGGCTATTTTATTGTTTATAAGAAATAATATTTTTCAAGTGACAAATTTTGACAATTTTAGCGATTGTTTAAAAAAAATCGTCATTTAATTAGTCCATGCCGAGAAAATTTGAAGAAGAGCAGCTACATAAATAGTTTTCCAAATGTGCTCCATAATTTGGGCGTCTTTATAATTATTCTTCTACCCATGATCATACAAAGCAGGATACATATTGACCATCTTAATTAATTTTTCATGTTCTTCTACATTCCGTCTCCCCACTGTACAGGTCTGTCAACCAAACAAGCACACATGCACAATTAAAAGCAGCTGTTGAAAAACTACCTATTATCTAACTTTTACAATATTATTTATATTAATCACCTCAAATAAAAGCAAGAAATAAAAAGCCGCCTTTGACTCAAACCGCCACCAAGCAACGCGTTCTAAACTCAAAATAAAGTCGCCTTTGTCTCAAACCACCATGTTTTGTGTAAGTACATGATTAATTATTCAGAATGGTGCATCGTGGCCGTGATCTTACTTGTCCAAGGATGAGTCCCGACGGCTGACAGCTTCGATCAAAGTCTTTCAGCACAACTGAGCAATCACTAGGAAAACACCTCCACTCAGAATTAGAGGAACCAGTGCATGATGGCTGACCGGAACCACTGGTTGTGGTAGCCAACAGTTCCTAGGAAACCACAGCTTATTTACAGCTGAAATATTTGCTACTCTGCAGGCGTTGAAATTTGTCTTAGCTCTACGTCCCCACCCAGTAGCTGCTGTGCTATGCGACTCCCGTAGGGTTTTGGAGTCTATAAGTTGTTTTTCAGGGACTCCATCAAACCCAGTAATAATTCAAATACTTCACGAGTGTATCTCTCTCCGAGCTAAGGGATATATATTGGCGTTCCAATGGGTTCCGAAACAGTAGACACAAGGGTATAATGGATAATGAGAGATTGGACAGTGCTATGTTCTAACTTGTTATACTTTAACAAATCCCGTTCACTTTACTTTCCGGAATGACCATCACATCTGGCTACACCCCCTGTGACCTTTTCACGACTACGTCATATGACCTAGTGTAGCCAATCACTCCACAACACATTTCCTCACATACATAACACTCCTCCCCCTTTAGTCTGAACACCACACCCCTAACCAATGGAAGAAAACTTGACATTACTTTTAACTGAACTCCTTGAGAGAGAGAAAAACACGTTCACAAAATTTCTTATCTTCAATGGTTGAGCCTTGCAGGTTGCTTGATTATGTGGTCACTCCTAGTAGAGGTCAATCGAGCTGGCGTACCTCTTGAGGCTGACTCTTCATTGATGGGCTGCCTCATCTCCTGGAGTAGGTCCAAAGGCTTACTCATGGGTGAGATTATTTCATGAGGAAGGCTGGTTCTCTTCTCTTGAGGGCGTAACTCAAACTGACTCCTGGGCGAAGTGGATGGTGCTGATAGCAATGGGGGTTCAGATGGCTCAACTGCTATTGACCTCCTAGATGGTCTCGGATTTGAGCTTGGAGTCTGGTTATCATTTGTATTCATAAAAGTTCCTCCCCCACTGGCCTCGTCTGATCCACATGACGGAAATAGGTGGTATTCCCTTGTTTTATTAAATAATGTAAATCACCCTTTTTTTCTTTGACAATTCCCAACAGCCACTTTATCTCTGAGTTTCTGTAGGAACGGAAAGCAACGTTTGACCCTTCCTCGAAAACTCTTGGGACATCCATAGGATCCTGGGAACACCGCTGAAGGGCTAGTGGACCTAAGGGCTTTACTAAATCTATAAGGCTCCTTAGCGTACGTCCCAAAAAGAGAGATGCAAGAGATAGTTCAGTGATGGAGTGGGGAGTCCTCCTATAGGCTATCAGGAATTTACTTATAGCATCGCTAATATTGTTTCCACTCAGTATGGCTGCTTTGAGAGAGGCTTTAAAAGTCTGCACTCCCCTCTCCGCTAAACCATTGGAAGCGGGATGATATGATGCAATCAATTTTTGTTTGATTCTTAACTTGGAACAGAAGTTTGAGAATTCTGAGCTGGTAAATTGAGGGCCGTTATCTGATACGATGACGTGGGGAAGACAGAAACTTGTAAAAAAATGGTTCAGCGGTTTAATTGTTGTAGAAGTTATATTTTTTTACAGGGTGAACATCAACCCACCTGCTGAAAGCACCAACAATAATAAGAAAATACATGCCTTTGAGAGGGCCTGCATAATCTATATGGAGCGTTTCCATAGGAGATGAAAGGCATTGCCACTTGTGGTAGGATATCTTGGCTGGGTTGTTTTTCTGTTGTTGGCAAGAAAAACAGTTTGAAATAATTTTTTCAATATCCGAATCAATTTTAGGCCACCACACATAACTTTGTGCCAATTCTTTGCTCTTAACCACTCCTATGTGCCCCTCGTGTAGCTCTTCTAATACTCTGGATCTCAGGCATGTGGGTATGTACACCCGCTGGCCCCAGAAAAGACAATCATGGGACAATGAATATTCATGCTGTGGGTATCCCCAACTATTCATGGGTTTTAAGGTAATCCCCGTTTTGAGTGCTTGGATGAGTTCCACAGCTTCCTTTTCCTTGTTCAAGCTTTTAATTATTTCATTTGCAGTAACTGGTAGTACATTGATTTGGCCTAAACTAAAAACTTCTAAATCCCTGTCAAAATCATCTGGTTGGTCTTGCAGAGGTAGACGCTACAAACAGTCTGCGTTCCCGTGCTCCACACCCGGACGATATTGAATGTCATAATTGAATGCTTGAAGAAATATAGCATACCTCTGGAGTCGTAGAGCAGACATAACAGGAAGACCCTTTGATGAACCGAAGATGGAGAGTAACGGACGATGGTTCGTTATTAAGATGAATCGATGACCAGAGAGATAGGAAGAAAAAAAATTCACACCAAATATAATGGCACACGCTTCTTTATCTACTTGACTCCACCTTTTCTCCCCCGGGCTCAAGGTCCGACTAGCAAAGGCGATTGGCCTTTCAATGCCATCATTCATGCGATGGGACAATACCGCCCCTAAATCGTAAGGGCTGGCACCAGTAGAAAGGATTTTTTTTTCTTCGGGTCGAAGTGGGCAAGTACCCTGTCAGATGCCATTGTTTCCTTAACTTGTTCAAAAGATTTGACACCAACTTCATTGAAATTAAAATCCACCTTCGATTTTAAAAGATTGTAAAGGGGATGGGCTAAAGTACTGGCGTCTGGTACAAATTAACCATAGAAATTGACTGCCCCCAAAAATGATTTTAATTCTGTTACTGTAGTTGGTGGCTTTATTTTCAAAATTGCTTCCACCCTTTCAGGGCATTTGTGGATACCCTCCTTGCTTATGATAAATCCACAGTACTTAATGGAGGGTTTTAGGAAGGTACACTTGTCCATATTAACTCTGATGCTATAATCTTCCAGCCTTTGAAACACCGACTTGAACAATTGATAATGTAGAGCTTAGGTTTCAGAGCTAGCACAGATATTATCATAAAAAAACTTGAACCCCTTTAATATATTTCAAAATATCCTCAATTATTCTCTGCCATATGGCAGGAGCAGTGTTAATGCCAAATGGAAGTCTATTATATTGATAGAGCCCCTTTATAGTGTTAATTGTTAAATACTTGCGATCAGACTCCTTAACTTCAATATTATTGAAAGCCTGGCTAATATCAAGTTTTGAATAAAATGAACAATTTCCTGTATTTGCAAGAATACCTTCGATGTTCGGAATGGGGTAGTCCTCGATGAGGAGTTGAGGGTTGATGGTTGTCTTAAAATCACCGCAAATTCTGATTGTACCATCGCTCTTCATTACAGGAACCACCGGAGTAGCGTAGTCTGCATGGGTAACTTTGGATAAAATACTCTCTTTTTTCAAGCGATCCAATTCTGCTTCCATCTTAGGAACAAGAGAGTAGGCCAAATTGCGATGTATCCTGTACACTGGAACACAGTTGGGTTTAAGTCGGATCTGAGCCACCACTGCTTTGACTTTACCTACTCCTTTTCTTAAAACATTCTCAAATTTTACTAAGAGATCCTGTAGATTTTCATTTTGTCGGGAGTTTTTGAAGGCTTATCGATCACGTTTACAGTTCCTAAAAGTTATGTCAAATTTAACTTAAGGGTTCGTAACCCCTCAAGACCCACTATGGTGGCAAAATCCCCCTCTGCTAAGTATAAATCTAATTTGTTGCCATTAACTAGAACATTAGCTTTACCCAACAATGGTATGTGTGCGTCGGTATAGGTACGCAATTTTACTGTAGTGGGTAAAATGTCTTTATTTGGAAACTTGTTCCTAAAGAGAGCTTCATTTATTAATGTTACATGTGCCCTGGTATCAACTTGGAAAACAATATTTACCCCATCCACTGTTAGTTGTACCGTGATTTTATTAGGCTTCACTGAATTTTTAATATGAAAAATACCAGATAACACGTCAGAAGTTTCATTTAAATTGATACTTTCTCTATCAGATGTTTGATCCTCGGAGCATACTTGGTATAAAGCCCTATTCCTTTTAGATTAAGTCAATTTCTTATCTGGATAAGTACTTCTTCTGTTACCGGTAGCCTTCTACTCACATGAAGGACTTATATGGCCTTTGACCCCGCAAATATGGCAAGAAGCCTTTCGATTCCAACAGTTACCAGACTCGTGATTTGTAAGGTTACAATGTATGCAACGTAATTTTTCTTTACTGGGTTTAAATAGTATTTGTTTTTTAACTTTATTCTGAACTACATTGTCATTTGTAGTACAAATATCATCTTGTGGGACCGAAAGACGTAAACTAGACTAAGAACTTACTCAACAGCAGACCCAAAATTAACTGTGGGGAGCTCCATTAGTTTAAACTTCAGATCTTGAGAACGCACTCCGTGCACAAATTGAGTACAAAGGGCGTCATCGAACCAGTCATTTGGAGATTTACAATAACGCGTAAGTTTTTTTAGTTCAACTGCAAAATCGGCTGGTAATTCCCCTTCCTTTTGCACCCTGTTTTGAAACTTAATCCTTTCTGCCAGTGCATTCGGTTCTGGCTGAAAAAATGTAGTCAAAATATTTTCAAGTTGTTCCAATGTTTTAGACTCTGGTTCAGATGGTTCACACAGATCACATAACCTTTCGTACGCATGTTCGCCAATTGCGTCTAATAAATATAAAGTCTGCTTATCTTCCGGTACATTGTAAATCCTAAGCTTATTTTTTAATCTTTTTAAGTAAACTTACCATTTGGACTTAGAGGGATCGAAAGTTTCAATATTAAACTTAGGAATTGATTCGGTAACATGAACAGAAGCACCTTCCTCCATATCCGCCATTAAGGAGAATTTTGTTCGCTAGGAAAACGCCCAAGCGAAAAACCAAATGCACGCGAATTCTTTTCACACCTCGTCGTCACTTGTTATGTTCTAATTTGTTATACTTTAACGAATCCCGTTCAACTTTACTTTCCGGAATGACCATAACATCTGTGTACACCCATTGTGACCTTTTCACGACTACGTCATGTGACCCAGTGTAGCCAATCACTCCACAACACATTTCCTCACATACATAACAGACTGATTGGCATCTAGTGTAAATTTACTTCATGGTATTACATAACATGGGAGAGGGGTTAGTCAGGGGTGGAGTGTGGTGAGGGGGGAGTGGGAGTAATAAAATTTAGAAAAAGTGTAACGCTCTTATGGATAACACTTTATACACATTGTGCACTATTTAAATTGCTAAGCCATTATTGTTAATAAAATGTATTAAAGGCTAGCGCTTTAGGCAACGGTCTTATCATCAAGATTGCGACGCATGAGGGAAATTATGTTTGAATCCTATCGGGTGACATTTAATGATTTGTGTGAATATTACATTGATCTATATAATATAACTGGATGGACACCTGTGGCTGAAATTTTTGAGCTGTCGTCTGTATACCTTTGTGTAAGAGAGAAGAAAACTTTCAGGGTATCTCTTTCTCTTTTACACCCATACAAGGCAAAGTAGCATTTTGACTTCGTTAATTACTTTGATTGAATATATGAGATACAACAATTTGTGATTAGTTAAATCAAATAAATATGTTAGTAAAAGCTTTGAAGAGCATAACAAAGTTCGAAACTGGTGAGTTTTTTTCTTTTAATAAGTAGCCTAATATATACGATAATTTTTTAAGCTCGATTGTAAGGCTTTATCTCGTACCAGAATCCTACCATATACTTGTGTTTATTTAGAATAAAATACCTTCCAGCAGGAATTTTCTACTTGCGTTCTAAATGGCCGTCAATCCTACCAAAATATTATATATATGTGATAATATTATGGTACGAAATGAATCCTTAAAAATTGGAATTGTTACAAAAATCAGGATTTATTAGATACTGTACCAAGACTATAACTTAAATTATCATTTGAAATTAAGACTTCTACACAAAGTATGTCATTAAAACAAATGTAATACAGTTTTTAGCTAACTTGTTTCATTATAGTATTGAACTTTCAACATAATATGGTTTCTGAAAGCAATATACAAGATATGAGCCAAATTTAAAAAAATAGTAATATAATAATACTTTCCACAAGACTATAACCTAAGTGATAGTTTGAATGTATGGCAACTGTACAAAGTTTGTCATTCAAACAAATGTAATAAAGTTTTAAGATACCTTATTCATTATATTTATCGAACTTTCAATATAATATGGTTTATGAAACCAATATACAAGCTAATAATCAACTTTAAATGCAAGTGTAGTCTTGGTAGAATGTAAACAACATTGATGATAACTACATATTTAAATATGTTAAAGCTTTTATTAGTATTTGTACAGTATTACCTGTAAAACTGAATTGTATATCCTTTAATGCAAATGTTTCTTAAGGAAAGTGCGGTATAATACTTCACTATTTTCAAACAATAACACTTTTATTCATCAAATACATGTTTTCGCATAAGACCATTGAAAGAAACCGTTAAATCTGTCCCCCCACTGTGTAGCAGACGATCAACTTGAGCATCACGCTTGGGTCCTTGGCAATGCTATGTGTATATCCACCCAGATATATTATAGAGATCAATGGAATATTAGGACCAGTCAAAAATAAAATAAAATTTAAAAGAGAAGAATAAAATATGTTTTTTACTAGGCCTAGAACAGAAAAATAGTAGTGTACCGTGTAAAATTAGCTTTATTATAAAACATTTAAATGATCGAGTAAACTATTAAAATGCCTACAACCCAAGGAAACCCAACGTTAATTTCAAACACGACTTTTTAAAAAATATATCGAATTCACACTTGTGTTATATTTGTTATTTATTTCAGTGATTCAACATGTATATTTCTAGATTTTAAAATAATAAAAATATAATATTTTTCACCTCAGTTACGTGAAGATTTTCTAATCGTTTTGGTCCAAAACAATCATAAACAGATGTTATAAAAGACATAGTTCTAACAACATTATAGATAGATCCCAGCGTTAGCTCATATTGCGACAAATTATGCAAATAAATAGCCTTGTGATTGAACCATGTAACGTTGAATCAACATGGATTAGATGTGAGACTATTATACTTTTATCTATGATGTGAGATACCAAAACAATTTTCTTATCTAAAACAAATATAAAAAGATAATTTATAAAGAGGCTCGCTAGAAACTTCAACAACCAGAGTTAGTTCAACACTCTTTTAAAGCAGATATTCTGTTTTCAAGGTAGGAGTTTTAAATAAAATATTTTTTATCATACAAACAAGCATAATATATAATTTTCAATGAGAGGAAAATTATTTGTATTTATTTTTATGATTGGGAACCGTGCAGTTAATAAATATTGAATCGTTATGGATTTATTTGAGTGTAATGTTAAAATATTTTTGAGACACAATATTTAATTTTATGTTTAACCTATATAAGGTGACCATAATTGTTTAAGCCAAAAGTGGGCCATTTGTCATGCATTCAGCCCACTCACCTCCCCTCTCCCCTTCCACACAAAAAATTGTCAGAACATTTCTTCTAGATTTTGAATCAGTAAAGGTACAATTTAGGGATTTAAAATAATTAATTGTTCGACTTATATTCAACACTGGTGGGTTATGGTATGATTTCAAGGGAAAAAAAAGGGTTTTTACATGTTGCTATTAAAAACTGGAAAAAAGGGCAATTTTCTAAATAAAAAAAGGGAGTGGGAGGAGAATTTCTGTGTTCTCAAAAGGCAAAATCCTGATTAATCGGGATGTATGGTCACCCTAAGCGCTTATGAAAACCATCCCAACCTAACCTTTTATGCTTCAACAAATAGAAAATTTTGATGAAGCTGTTAAAATAAACTAATTTATTTTATGAAGTATTTTAAGAGGAGGAATGTATGTAATGTACAGTAGTCTAATAGAACATCAAAATGGATGTTCATCAATACATTAGGCTATTTTAGTGAGATACAGCAGGATCCTGAAATTTCATTTATGAACATTTTGATTGGTTTAAGTGGATGCACATTTACTGCAATTCTGAGACTTTTCAGGCAATGTTAACCTACCGTGCAGTTTCGCAACAGCTGTAATTTCTTGTTTTAAATGAAAGGTAATTGGGTTGGATTCCTTCCAAGTATTCCTCAAATAATTTGTGCTGCGAATAAATGATATTACACATTTAAAATAGTTTTAATTTTGTGAGATAGTAGAATTTTAATTGGCACTATGTAGGAATGTTGTGAATATGCAACAGCACAAGTCGTGATGTCATAAGTTTGGCTTGTTGCCGCTCTATATTTACATCGCATAATTTGTGCAAGTTCTATCACATTGATTTAGTTTACTATAGTTGTTATTCATGTGTGGTCATTATTATACATAAAAGTATGAATTGAAGGAACTGAATTCAAGGATTTAAAGTCTTTTCAGCAAAAATTTAAGTAACTTTTTGAAATAATTTTTCTTGTAATGTTTTTCCCTGTCCAAAATATGTCCTAATTGAAACTTATATTTTATGATTCTTAGGTATTTTGTAGATTAGGTTACAAAGTTTTAGGTAATGTAGTTTTTGTATTTATCAATTACCATGTAGCCTACTACATTTTTTTTCCTAATAATAAGCTATGTTTTAGCAGTTTAAAATTGTCGTAATTTTATTATTTAAAATAAATAAAATTTACAAATATACAATATCACTCAAATATTTATTTAAAAATATTGGTTGAATAATCATATTAGGTATGCATTAAAGTATGTGTGTTTGGTTACCTATTACTTAAGTTCTTATATATTATAAAATATTATTGGATGTTGCAAAAGTGCAACGGCACTAAGTCCTCATGTTATTTTTATAGCACCAGTCACCAAAGGATAAACAATATGGGGTGTAGTATGCCCTACGCTGAGAGGGTGTTATGTTGACACCTGGAAGGTTAGGTTTATCTAGGTTGGGATGGTTTGTAATAGAAAAATGTTAACTATTGCATATTAAAAATTTACCTACTTTTGGTACCATGTGCCAATTACATTTGTTTGAGTATTAATGTTAATTCCATTTGTTTACGTATTTAGATTCAGCTCTGTGATTTAAGTTAGGTGAGTTTTGTTTTAATGTTATCATTACATGATTTTTTTTTACAATAATTATGTGATTATTGGAAATTTGATATTATTTATTATTGTTGTGTGTAATTATATATGTAAAAATATTTAATTTACTTTAATATGACACAGTAGGCCAATAGAACAAGTGTAAAAAATCTTACCCTCTTAGAATGCTATTCCCTCTTATTATTTAATTGCTTGGAACGTTTCAGAATTGCAGTCACTTAAATGTACATCCACTTAGACCAATTAATATCTTCATAAATTAGTTAAACTAGCTAACTTAGTGAATATTAGTTACAAATAATTATTTTCTATAAAAGGTTTTTAACATAAATTATTCTAGGGCTAATGAGCTTACACGAAGCAAACTTTGACACTCATTGGGGATCTAGAGCACAAACAACTACTTTTATTAGACCTAGTTTGATGGTCGAAAGAATGCACAACTACAGGACCCGAGTCAGCCTTGGCCTATTTGGTGAACAGAGCTAAGATAACACAAGTCTGAACCATCTTGTGTCATTGTACCTCAAAGTGACGCAGAGGTCATGTGTTCCCTAATTAAGATAGAAGTTCAATCATTCATACTACTCATACAAGTTTTTTTTTTGTGCTGTGCTGTTTGTTAAAATGGAGTGAACGTATTAAAGTGCACTAAAATTAATTGCGGAATATGAATGAAACTATAGTCGCTTTTGAAATCCTGAATATCTGCAATAGGTTTCTTTTAATAATATTAGATTCAGGTCAGGGACATTTCCTCATTATCACCTCATACAGGTGGTCAACCCAGTTGAGGCATTTGTTTCACCTTGACCTGCCTCAATTTGAATTTTCCTCTGATTTACACACACATTCATCAAGGTGTCACTTTTGCAAAAGACTGGACTGCCGATGACAAGCTCATGGTTCAAATCCCAGTCAGATATACTGAGGGGGATTTTTCTTAAATGGTTTTCCACTCTTCATCATCAATGTGGGCACACTTCCTTTAAATTTAGTCTTCCTCATCCTTAACACATTATAATAAATCACTACCAAACATTAGCCTAATCATACTAACCACAACAAAACATTAGCCTAATCATATTAACCACAACAAAACATATGATACATATCATGCGCATAAACAATCCCCTACAGGGTAGGCAAACAACTGTACATATAGCTCAAAAAACAACTTCGTACTTAATTCATCCTCACTAACTTTCTCCACACTACCCTATCTTTGCACACTCCCCTTGTTTAAACATCCATACACAGAGTAAAACATTTAATCACATTTTGCATGGCCTACCCCTTCCTTTTGATCCACACACACTCTCCTTTCATATATTTGCTTCGTCGGTCGATCCAAACTCATCCTCTCAAAATACCCAAACCAACTGTAAACACTTCTTTCACAGTAATCTATTGGGGTCTCTTTCAAACCACATTCCTTCAGAAACCATTCATTACTGACTCTGTCCATACGAGTTTTTCCTCATACATCTCTTAGATATATCATTCCAAACACATTCATCTTGTTCTTGTGTGTCTCCTGACAAACCCACGCTTCACATCCATACAACAATGTTGGCGTCAACACACTTTTATATACTGACACCTTTGCCTCTTTTGATACTACTTTATTATTTGCAATAGTCTACATACATCCAACTCTTACTCTCTGAACTATTCTCCAAGATGCATTCACCCGTCTGTTGATTTCACCATCCATAACATTCTGCCCAGATACACAAAATCATTAACATGTTCTAACAGTTTTCAATTTATACTAAACTGACAATCATCTCCTGATTCGTCCTTATAAAAAACTATCACATTAGTTTTGGAGACATTTATACAAATATCCATTCTTCGAGTCACTTTCATTCTCAGTCATATATACAGCATCATCTGCGTATAGCAGCACCCTCAGGCACATTGTCCTTTGTACACCAATCGCCCTCACAAGGATCCCTCATACACTTATGCATGAATACATTAAACAACCGTGGAGACTTATCACAACTTATATCTCAATTTTTGGTATCTAGAATGCACTTATAGCTCTTGGTATTCACACTCCTCAGAACCAGGGCTGTGAAGTCAGTACGCCAAACCTTTGACTCTTACTCCTCTATTTTTCTACAGACTGGCTTCGACTCCTTCATAAATGACTAAAATTGATTAATTAGTAATAACAAATTTACTTCAGTAAAATGCTTCAATACAGATGACTTTATGGGAAGCTTCTTTGATATTGTGAATGCATATTTAAATAAATTTGTCAGTCAAAATTACAAGTATTAGCCATAAATAATAAAAAAAAAAGTATAAAATTAAAATTAAATAGATTCCATTTATTATATTATATTGTTATAATACTATAAGTTCTTATTTTGAAGTCGGCGTTGGTACATTTTTACTAATTCCGACTCCACAGCCCTGCTCAAAACCACATTTAATATAATTTAATGAAGGTTCAGCACTGTAGGTTTATTTGTCATGGTTGCAGGAAGTGTTGCGTGGAGAACCTTGCAGAGAATATTCCCCTTTGTTCCAAGTAACATGGAGAAACACGAAATTGTCCCGGATGTTATTGATACAGTACCACCAGAGGTAGCAAAGGTAAAATCTTTGTGGCATGGATATGCAGCACATATCTGTCTCGGATCCAAAAACTAATCAATGGCCATCAAAGTTTAACAGGGGTTCCTAAAGCTCCTCTTGTTTAAATATGCAAGCTGTTGGTCATTTTAATCACCTTTCAAAAGTCGAAAACTATCCCCCGACTATCTGACATTAGGTTTTATCTGATGTAGGTATATAAAAGGTTATATATATATATATATTAACACATGCTATTGGCGTGACCTCACCTCAAGAGAAGTATCTCCAGGAAACAAACTTAAATCACGAATTTTTTTTAAACAACGTCTCTTGTATTTTGCATACCTACTACAATATAAAATAAAAGTTGCATTTAATTGATTTAAAGTCCTTTGTTCTGTTTACATGTATAAACTAATTTTTTTAAATGTATTGCATAATAATTTATACTATGAAGCTAATTTATTTGCTGTTATTTCAAGTTTATTTGTTATACCTGGAAATAAATCGGCCAATGATGGGATTAAAAAAAAATGAAATAAAAAGGTGAACAAACATTGCATACATTTTTATATTCAAAAATCAAAAGTTACAATAAAAATTTACAGATTTAATTTATTGTTAACTTCATTAATAATTTTAAACTTTTTTTATGTTTTGAAATTGAAATAATTCTTTATAAAAGACAGAAAACACAAGAAAGGTTTAATGTGATCCTTGAGCTGGTTTTGAGGCACATAGTTTTTTGAACTCAGGTTCAAGTGATATAAATATACAATCTCAAATTCGACCTACTACAGTATTTATTTTTTATAAATTATAAGTAGAGAAATCCCTCTCCACCAGCTCCATAGTTGTAAATGGCAACAGAAACCTAAGTGTCTTGTTGTAAGCTGTTCATATTCTCTGCTGATGTTTGCCATAAAGTTAAACTAATAAGGAATATTACTTTGAATTCAGCCTTTGAAGGAATTTGTGTCAGTTGAAAGTTTGATCAACTTCTCTCTTGTATTGTTAGATAATCTGGCTGCTATACTCCATTCACGGTAGGAATTACTCTCTGAAAGGCCTTTTTTCTTACCAATATCTCACTATATAATACATTTCTGTTAGGGAAAAAGGCCTTTCAGAAAACAATTCCTACGATGAACAGACTTTAGTAAATATTATTCTTCAAAGGGATTCGCAACCCAGTTATTCTCGTCTGCAGGTTTTGGGAAATATGATTTTAGCTCTTTCGAGTGTTCATTTATTTTCTTGCTCATTTCCTGAGAGAAGTGCAGCTTGTTCTCAGATAGGAAAATGTGCAGAGTTTCAAATACCCCAGGTTGACCTTTTTTTTTTCATTACATGACCTCCAAAAATCTAATTTTTTAACTAGAAATTCAATTTTGCCTGAAACATTGAAGATCGTTATCGAGCTATTCTGAAGTGCCAAATCTAGTTTGTATATTTGTAGGAAAATATCTGATAAGTATGCAAGACTCTTAAGCTAATCACAGTCATGTAACTTGGAATCAAGCTGGAAAAGGTGGTCTTAAAAAAATAAGCTGGACCTCATGCCTAAGTTAGAACGTCCGGTTAAGTTCTTTACCATAAGAAAGCCACCTTACTTCTGTATGAAGGAGCAGGATATAATGAAGACTCGTAATCTTTTCACACGGTGCTCTGAAAATCCTCGAGTTTGTGGACTTTGACTTTATAAAATTAATCACTTTCACAACTTCATCAAGAACATCTTTTAATTCACCAGGGAGGTGCTTAGTTGGAAGGCTTCCCCTATAGTTGTAGCACTGACTCCAGGTAGCATTGGGGACTATCTTCATGACAGGACCGCTAAGAATGGAGTAACAATCTGACACTGACTTGGCTTCGTCAGCGCATAGTCCACAACAACTATACCAATTAATGTCCTTTAATTTGAAATATCAATCAATAGTACAAATATATCCTCCCCTCCTATGCACTCCAACAGAGGATGTTATCTTCAACTTCATTGCCTTTGAAATACCTTGCAACAAGCAAAACAGCAAAATTAGCAACATAGGTTCTTTTGTCAAATTGAATTGTAAATAATTTCCTAATATTTTTTATTCTAACTATTACTTTTGTCTCAATATTGTCATACATAGTTCTTCGAGATATTGTATTGTTTGTAAGAGGGATACTGCTAATTTTCCGCACATGTTTCTCTCCAAGCATACACAGAATGGCATATTTTAAACAAGGAAATTAAATTCTGAGCTATAGTATTATTTTTACCACTTTTAGAAATACAATTAACTAATAAAGCTACTCTAGGAGGCTTCAACCATAATTTCGTTATCTTTGTTAGCTGACGACAAGTACTATGTCACATTGTGATGTTTCAATAGGTGATGAAAAATTTGCATTCCCTATTTTTATAGCTGGTGTGTTTTGTTTGTAAATGCCGCAAGAGTAAAGAAGGTTTGCAATCATTAGATAATACTTCTCCACCCACTACACACCGGGGCTTAGGACAGTCTTCGTCTCCTATAAATGAAAACCCATACTTCATGTATTTGTCACAGTATTTTCTCTCATTACCTGTATAGAACTGAAGATAGTGTCTTTACATTGTTTTTCACCAAAGTGTTAGGTATCTCCTGAGAAGTACTTGATTCATTGATCACTTTCCACATTATGTTTCAGCTTTCTTACTGTGCCAGTTTTTAACCGCTGATCTATACCTGATTATACATGAATTGAACAATTAATCACAACTTAAAATTATGGCAAAAACTACCGTACTTAGAAAACACCGAGAAGAACTCGTTCATTAATCACCGCTCACTGGACTGACTTAGCAGCTGACACTCAAATGTTTTAAAAGTGAAGGAGAGTTTGAGCTGAGCCTATGGAGGTGTGCGCCGATGAGCTGAGCCTATGGAGGTGTGCGCTGATGAGCTGAGCCTATGGAGGTGTGCGCCGATGAGCTGAGCCTATGGAGGTGTGCGCCGATGAGCTGAGCCTATGGAGGTGTGCGCCGATGAACATGCATGCTGTAGTGTCGTGGTCACCGCACACTTTTCAGGGATGGAATCTCCACCATTCGCTACAATAAAGCGAGGGAAACATAGGTTTTTCTCAAGGTCAAATAACGCCATAGCATTGAATTAATTTCACAACTTTTGGCTTGTCTCTTGTCTTACAATGTTGGCATATGTAGCTTTTTCTGCCACTATTCATATTTTTCTGCGCACCCTCGAACGACCTTCCGCATAGCCCACTTTAGAAACCACTTGTCTAAGGTGTCAGCCTTGTAAAATTTATACTATAGAAAGATTAACAAATCACATTTGTAAGGTCAACTAGATTTTTTCTTATAAAGCTACTCCTTAGATCAACTCAGGACTGAATCTATTTCTATATTATAGGTAACTTACTCTGGCTCTGTGAAAGTAAATCTTGGGAATGAGATCACTCCAACACAAGTGAAGGATGTACCGACTGTTGAGTGGAATGCTGACAGTGCTGCATTTTACACACTGTGTTTTACAGGTATGATATTGCCACACACACCTCAATACACTCTAATAGCATGTGGCTGCAGTTTTAGTAGAGTGGTTAGCTTGTCTGACCCAGACTTTGTTGGTCAAGGCCTAGTCTTAATCAGGGGGTACAGTAGGACATGTTCCCCTTTGAAGCATTGACTATTCATAAGAAGTGATGATGATGATGATGATAATAATATTTTTAATATTCAAATGCACCAAATGAACAAATACAATAGCTAAAGAATCTTGTAGCCTGCCAAAATGATAAAATAAGTTTATATGCCTTCTCATTCCAGAGCTATGGTCACATGGTTAAAGGCATCACCCTCCCAATAGGATAGATTGCTTGTGACAAAAAGGTCAAAGTCTGAATATTAACCTGATGGTCCTCTCCATGTTAGCACAGTTGCACTTCTGTAAAACAATATCTTTCATTTCTAACCCTTGGATCAAACCATTAATAAATAACCTTGGTATTACATATAATAACTGAAAAACATTCTTATTCCAGATAAATGCTTGTGCAGTTCCTTAAAATCCATCATACTTATTCCATTCCATTAGGTTAATTATATATTTAATCAATAATAACGATCACACTAAAATGTTCTAAAAATAGTTTAGTGTGAAAATCTAAGAAAATATCCACACTCACACATTTGAGATAGCAACACATTACTTTTATGATCTATTTTATCAACACAAAAAGTATTTGTCTGGTCCAAGCTCTTACAAAATTTGCATAAATTGATTTCTTTATTATTTAATATGGGACTTGTTAGACCCAGACGCTCCAAGCCGCACCAATCCTACATTTCGTGAATGGCACCATTGGCTTGTTGTCAACATCCCAGGGAAGGACATCTCGAAGGGTGAGACACTGAGCGAGTATGTGGGATCAGGCCCCTCAAAAGGAACTGGTAAGATCTAGTAAATGGTGATATTTTGTTGAATGAAAATTTAGAAAAACAGTAAAGCTAAACAAAAGGGCGGGAATAAGAGAAGTAGAAATGTTTAACAAATTCCTCAATACCTCATGATTCTTAATTGTGTTAAAAGAACTAATCTTGATATCACTAGTTTTGACACCTCAATTTTTAGCTCTAAAATCCCAGTAAATAAAATTTCTGACATTGAAATGAAAATATTAAAAATCGGCTCATTTTTTAACGTGAGCCCTAGGAACTTTTTTTTCTTTCTTTTTGCTTTGGTACCAACAAATGTTGAATATACTCGGTATAATATTTTTGTCCAATGCTTTTTCATAAATCAAACATGACTATTTTGTACAAGTAAAAAAAACAGGATTAAAACTGAAGTTGTTCAGGCAAGAGTTGGAGTACAGGGAGTAAAAGCTAACATCCTCCTCACAAACTTCGTTCCCATGGTTTCCACTTTTCTAGTGTCTCTTACATTTAATGTCCTTGTTTCTACTGCATATGTAACTATTGGTACAAAGAACACCCTATATAACACTTCCTTACACTTCAAGGGCACTTCTCATCTCCATAGCAGGTCTCATACACATTTATAGAACAACTTCCCTAGCTACCCTCCTATTAGATCTTCTCCACTCTCACCCTTCGCTTCAATCATGCTTCCAAGATATTTTATACCTTGTACCTTTATCAGCTCTACTCCATCCAACTTTATAGCTTTACTATACCTTATCCTCTTCCTTTTCATTACCATAACTTCACACTTTGCCATGCTAAATTTCACTCCACACTCTTTTACTTCCGGAACTCATTTCTGTAGATGTTCCTGTACTTTCTCTTCCTTCACCCCCCCATACCATCAAGTCCAGTAAACCACGTCGCTTTCATTTTTCCTTCCCAAGTTATTTTGCCACTTTATTCATGACCATTTACCTTACCATTACAAAGAGTAGTGGTGAGAGAGCACTGCTTTGCTTCTCTCTTCTTTTTTTGATCCACTCCATCCACCCCTTCTCCATCTTAATACAACCCATGTTATACTCTTTACTCTCATTACAACTCCTATTTCCACTCCAGCTTCCTCCATCGCTTTCCATACTTTATTTATATCCATACTATCATATACCTTCTCCACATCCATAAATACTGTTGTCGCCCCGGTTGTTTAAGTGTGGAAGAGACATGTATCCACTCTTTTCTGTTGACGTAGGATGGCTAGAACAGCTGGGACAACCCTAGGTGTCTTCTAGACCGAAAGTAGATTTGCCCGCTCCAGGCGTTTGACTCGTGGGTTTTTATTGCTGGTACACAGGAGTGATGCGGGGTAGAATTGGTATTCTCGGGGGCGAGGGTTGATGGGTTGGAGGTGGTAACTAGACCTCGGAGGGGGAAGGGGGGGACAGGTGACCTAGGTGGTGAAAGGAGTCGAGGTACTGTCTGGTGGTTGGAGTGATGTTAAGAGAGAGGGGGGAGTCATGTAGTCCATGTTGTTGTGGAGGGGTGGAGGACAAGGGTGATCCTGATGGGAGGGAAAGGGGAGTAGAATTTCTTAGTGTGAGAGAAGTGAGGGAGGTGGCTGAGGTAGGATGATCTGGAGTCCGGCTAGGGTATGCAAAGGAGGTAGTGTAACACCCGGGGTGTTGGGTAAGTACTCCGGAATTATCTTTCTTCCTCTGCCCGGAACGTTGGGAGGAAACCGATGGGTTGAGTTGGGCAGAGCTCGGTGAAGGGAAAGAGCTTGGCGAGCGGAGCGGGAGATGGGGGAAGGGCAAGGTATGAAATTTCAAGTTTGAAGACACCAGCCAGAATAAAATTTTTGGTCACCACTATTTTACATCCATGATTATGAAAAATATGAACCATTTTTAAAATGTATGTACCTTAACACTATGTCTTTGCATAGCACTGTTTTTCTGCACTGAAGTACCACTTGTCAATCGCAACTTTTGGGTCAAACTCTTGTTCAGCGAGGGTCCATTTACAGAAATTTTGAGCATATCATCCAGTGTCTCAGTCTTGAGAGAGTTCCTGTAAGCCATCTTGAATCTGTTGTGGCAACTGAACTCCTCTCACATGAAACTGTGCTCACTGGTAGAACAGCACACAATGTGAGAATCTGGAGCAAATTGGGGAATCTGCTGAACACTTTTCACTATGAATAGATTTTTTTCTTTGGGAGGCCAACCCAAGGTGTTGAAAATAGAGATGTACTAACAACTGATGATATAGCTTGCAATCTTGGTTTGAAAGCGCGAGCTTTTCAAGGCACTTACACACGATGGTTTGAGAAACAAGAATCTTAGCCTATATAGTTCGGGCGTGTTTGAAACACATTTTAAAAAACAAAATTTTAGTTGCCAGACTCAAATGTTTGGTCGCCAATGGCGACTGGAAATTTCGCGGCTTGGGAAGGGGGAAATAGGCAGCTCGGTGAAGAGTCTCAGTGAGCAGAGCTGGAGTAGGAAGAAGGGGCATAGGAAGCTCGGCGAAGAGTCACAGTGAGCAGAGCTGGAGTAGGAAGAAGGGGGAATAGGAAGCTCGGCGAAGAGTCAGAGTGAGCAGAGCAGAGCTGGAGTAGGAGGAAGGGGCATAGGAAGCTCGGTGAAGAGTC
>CABFWB010000551.1:242582-275926 GCA_902151455.1 Timema bartmani
GCTGGAGTAGGGGGGAGGGGGAATAGGAAGCTCGGACGTCGGTCCAAAAAGATAACACTGGTGTGGTAGACACCTGTTTATTCCCAGAAGGGGATGTTGCCAGTATGGAGCTGAGGCAACGACTGACGCTTAGCCTGCTCACCACTCTCTTTTATTTGTTCACTTTGGGGAGTCTCGGCCCTAGCTTTGTGAACCCGTAGCAGGCAGCAAGGGTGGGGATGGGAGTTGGCGTGTGGGGACCGGCCACTAAGGGCTGGTGTAGTCGACTGGCTACGAGGCTGTCTACCCCTAAAAAGAGGGGATCAGTTGTACAACTGGGTGAAGAGAGTGACAAACTTTAGGAGTGCAAGACGGGTCTGTAGCGCAGATAAAGTCTGTTGTAGAACTCTGTTCCCTAAATCTCTACTGTTCCTCTCTCCACCTTTCTTTAATTGTCTTTCATATAGTATTCTCTTTCACAGTATCTTCTCATATACAGTAGAGTCTCGAAAACTCGACCTAATGTGGATTGAGATGGTGTCGAGTTTTACGAATGAACTTGCATAAGATGCATGTTTACTATGTCAAGTTTACTAAACAAGGATGAATCACAGTACAGTATTGAATATTATAGTCTCAGTTGTACTATACTGTAGTATTTTACGGTACAGTAACAGTAATATATGTACAGTACAATATAATGGTGTATACACATACGTGTAATATACAGAAATGCAGTACAGTACTGTACATATAATGTTGTATTGATTCGAATAACACACTGAATTGGAAAACTAACAAACACAGCACTTGTAAAAACAACAAAGCACGACTGTTACACTTGAGTTATACAAACAAAATGAGAGGTTATACAGTTGAATGACCTTGGAATGTGATGACTGGTGCCAACCCCTCTGTGCACATGTCGAGTTTCCAAGACTCTACTGTATCTTATACAGTGGTACATCAGCCTTATTCCTCTATAATTTGTACACCTTTTCCTTTCTCCTGCCATATCACTCTCAGCATCCTGTATAATCATTGTATTGCTGCTTCTCCTGCAGTTATTATCATTTCCATTGTTAGTTTGTTCACACCAGTTGTTTTTCCCAGTTTCATCTTCTTTAATGCATCCTTCACCTCTTTCATGCTAATTATTCATGCTCCTTTGCTTCGCTCTCATCACTTTCCTCTTCCGGGTTGAACATCTTCTCTAAATATACCCTCCAATAGTTATTTTTCTTCTCTTGTCTTTTGTATCTCCTTATGTTTCTTAACCTGGCTATATAACACCTTACTTCCTTCCACCCTTTTCCATCAAGTATGTTAAGTTCCGCATCCAATCCTACTTGGCGTCCTATACCACCCGCTTCACTCTTCTCTTCTTTTCCCTATACTATTCCTCTGTTTCCTCATTCCTATTCTTAAAACTCCTTCTGAATGCTTTGTTACTCTCCTCAACTACTTCCTTCACTCTCTCGTTCCGCCACGGTGTCTCCTTCCACTTCTTCTTATCACGTGTTTTCCCATTTCATGTCTACACTTTGCATATAATCCTTGGGCATTAAGCTTCTTACCTTTCTGTTATCAGTTTTGGTTTATATTTGACTCCCTAGTTTGTAGCAAGTCACATTTTTTTTACAGATGGTGTCAATAAATAATCTTTTGTTAATGCTTGAAATATTACATTTAGTGAGCTTTTTGCAGATGTTGTTTACTCTACATTTATTTTTCATATCTTAGAAGAGGTTGTTTCTATCTGTATCATTATTTGATTAACATTGATTGTAGATGTTTATCTTTGCCATCAGGTTTACACAGATATGTTTTTCTTGTGTACAAACAGCCAGATAAACTCAAGTTTGATGAACCACGTTTGACTAACAGGTTGGTAAACATTCCACTCTAAATATAACACTCTAAAATTTGTTTGAAGAGAATAAATATTGCTTATGAGGGTTAGCCTTGATTATTTTTTTCTTAGCCACAATACGATTGCTTTGAATACTTTTTTCTTATATTTAAAGTAAATCAATTATCATACCTTTGAAATATGGGTGTATGCGTTTTAGAAACAGATGTATATAAGTATATCCAATTCTCTAAAGCTAGCTGGTATAAATTGCTGATGATTTTGGCACTAGTGTAAGACTAAGAAAACAATCAACTCAGCCTTTTGACAAATTCGAGCTTAGCTGTAGCCAGGAATTAAACCCTGAAATCAGTATTAACTAAGGATAAAAGAGTAATGTGAAAATGTCAAATTAAAAATTTGACAAATAGTATTTTCTTCAAATTTTGAATTGGAATTATTGTTTTAGAGCTCTAATAATGCAACAATTATAAAACAAATTTAACAACAAGGTCCTCGACCATCAATTTAACAGTTAGCTAAATATTTGAACGTTTAGTTGGGTGGAATTCACTATTCTACAAATCCTAATCTCCAATTTACCTTCAAATCTTAAATCCAAATCTTG
Organism: Timema bartmani; assembly: GCA_902151455.1. Classification (NCBI taxonomy): domain Eukaryota; kingdom Metazoa; phylum Arthropoda; class Insecta; order Phasmatodea; family Timematidae; genus Timema; species Timema bartmani. Next base: position 245,042 of record CABFWB010000551.1, read on the forward strand.
GAAAAAATGATAATCGTAACAGGAAATACAAATATAATATAAAATACAAATAAAATTAAAAATTAAAATTCTTTTTTATAATCTATAAACCATATCATTCATACAATCAGTTAAGTGTTAAATTACTAGTCTGAGGCCTGATTTTTAAGTTATTTCTACAATAAATTGGTTTTGAATCGCAAATAAGAAGTATTAGAGCGCTAAAACAAATTTCCCTTGAAAAATTGCAAAAAAATTTTTAAAAAGGATTTGAGTCTCATAATATTTTTTTTTTTCGGATCCTCAAATCTCAAGTATTCCTAAGGATTCGAGAGTCCCATCCATAGTAATAATGAATGCATTATGACAGAAAATGCTAACGTTTATTTACTATTTCTATTTCCTCGTATGTTCATAATTTGTCCCACGATACAGATTTGACCTATCTCTAGTTATTGTCTCACTGGACTAGGGATTTGGTATTGAAAGAAAAGTATTGATAACAGTATCAGTATTGAAATTTTAATATGGAAAATTGTTTTTTTTTACCTAGTAATAATAATTTCAACTTTTGCATCATATTTGTATTTTCATATTTATTTTAACACTGAAAATTATAATGATTTAACCATATCATAGAATACTTAGGTCTATCACGTCTATGTTATATGTTGGAACTATGACTTATGATAAGCTTAAAGAGAATGAATGCTAGAGTTGCTTCTTGATTGTTATGCAGAAAATTAGTGAGAATTGAGAAATGGTGTCATTTGTTCTTCCTCTACAGTCCATCTTTGTAAACATTTAATCCCAGCATGAGTGAAAATAGCAAAAAAAATGGCTTCTTTTTATATCGATCAGCTACTGAAGTGTGATTACTAATATCAGTAAACGTATCGAGTAAAAAATACTAGTATTGAAAGAAAACTATCGATACTTTTTTCGCAGCCTTACACTGGACCCTTGTTTTCAGATCTGGAAGTCACCGTGAAAATTTTTCTATCAGGAATTTTGCAGCTAAATACAAGTTGGGAGAGCCTGTTGCTGGTAATTTCTACCAGGCTGCGTGGGATGACTATGTTCCTATGTTGTACAAACAACTTGATGTATAGATAGTTCGTTCCTGCCCCACTTTATTGACTTTTCCATTAAAAATGTATTTTGTTTGGATGATCCCAGCTAGCCTTAATCTAATTAATGCTCAATTATTTCTAAGAGCATTACACTGTATTTCAAGGTAAAAAGATGTTGACTGATTGAGAAATAAATTGAATTTGCATTTTATTTTGTGTTTTATTATTTTCATATCATTCCACCCCTATGAGAAAAGTGTCACAATTCAAAAAATGCAGTTTTTCTGAAGGAAAAAAATAATTTGTATCAAAATCTCAGTCATTTAAAATTAGAGAAAAATCTCTGTGGTAATTAAGAGAACTTTATAAAATACACTGTTGATGTTTAAATAATGTATTGTGTACCGTCCTTAAATTAATAGGAGGTCCAAAACAAAAAAAAACAAAAAAAATAACAGGGCAAAAACAAGGGCAATAGGAGTGAGTGCTTGGAGTTCTATGCTTTGAAAACATTCAAAAACCAGAAATCCGCTACTCCCACCAGTTGCGGATACAAATATTGGAGCGGTCTACCTCACAAAACTTTTTAAAGGATGATTTATAACTTTCAAAAAAGGTTCCTAAACTGAAAGCTTAACAAATAATATATATAACATAGATTAAAGTTACCTAGGGCATGGTTGATTATAGTTATGAATAATATCATGACTTGTTTCAAAAGGTATTTATTTATCCATGATTCAATCTTTAGGGAAAATATATAATTATATGACAATGTTGACAATAGTAAAAAAATTTGAGACATTAAAGGAATATATAAATAAACAATTAGAGAAAACCTCGTAGGTTTTAAATATTATTACACAACTTCCATAAGTAGTTAAATCGCCGTTATCCTAAATAAATCACAAGATGTAATAAGGCGTAAACTCAATAAAAAATCTTAAATAGGTTTACTTTATACAATACTTAAATCTGAAGATAAAAAAAATAAGCATATAAGTTAATCCGAACAATATGTCTCACCAATACTCAAGAAAATACTCTATAACACAAAGTTAAAAAACCACAAGATTATGCAATATAAATAATATAAATTTCCCATAAATGCAATTGATTAAAAATATTTAGAACTGACATGTTTTGAGAAAATCTTAAAGTTTCCACGGAAATATTTACATTTAATGTTCACAAAACTGAGTACCCCAATATTTACTAGATTTAGTCCCATTCTACCAATAATATCTTTATAGTCGATCTCAATTTGTTTACTTCGCTAATCCACAAAATGATCGATCCTAAAGTATGAATATCTCGACCCTGCAACTAAATAATATTTGAAGTGATGACAAGTTAATCTTACATTATTTTAAAGTTTAAATTAAATAGCCGAAAAAGGAATTTTGAATAAACTACAAGATTGAAATTAAATAATTATCTACGCCGAAAAGTAAATTTAGATCTTACATTATGTATAACGATTGAAGCTAGAGCCTCACCAGCTCTTAATCTGACCAAGTCCAATAGTGTCTCTTCATAGCACAGACGCCACTATATATACGATATGACCCAGAAGATGGAGCGACGAAACAAAAGGGTAGGGGTGGACATCTGGAATATTCGGGAAAGAAACATGCGCATGATAATATCGTTCTGGATTTATCGGAACAGTTACACCTTTTTCCGTAACTAGGGGTGAGCAGCACATCTTCACCATAGAAGTTCTTTGTTCTTTGGCACGCCAGTATCCACAATAGAAGTCCAGTATTACGATCAACATGTGGCGGGAGGTTGTGTTTATTCGTGATGTTATGAGTGTTCCTTTTTGACGCTGCTTGCAGTTCGGTGGGGTAAGTTTAATCATAATTTCGTCCACTCTTTTAGCAAAATGCTACAATTGTTATGAGGTTACAAGGATGATTAAAGTAAACACTTTGAGTTGAGCCATTTTTCTGATGAAACTCTTGTCACTTTTCTTACTAATTTTAATTTTGGTTTCTTTTATTCGACTCTTTTTAACTTTAGTAATATGTCAAAATGAGTTGTTTTTCTTCTATAAGTCAACCACGGTGGTCTTGGAGTAAAGTCTTTCCTCAGGACCTGGTGTTCTTAGGTTCAAACCCAGCCAGGGTTGACAGATTTTTCTTGAGTGATAAAAATCTGTAGCACAACTTCCTTTGAAGGGCAAGTAAAGCCATTGGTTCCATGTCGATTGTGGCATGTAAAAAAAAAACCTGGAAGGTACGTGAAAATACCTTTCCCGGCAAAATTGGTAGGTCCATCAGTTGGTTATTAAAGTGTGTACGGTATGTTAAATAATTAAAATAAATAAAAATCTTGTATAACAAACACAAACTTTACTTTTCCAAATCTGAAGTGACACTGTTCATGGTGAAATGAGTGCAAAATTGAATCAAGATAAAAGTGACACACCTACTCTCTCCTCTGGTGCCCATATTTGGAATTATAGATGTGCTATTTTTACTGGAGCTGGATGCCAACTTGATGCAGTTCTCTACTATCTCATGTCTCCTTGTGCTCCCACTCTTTCCTGGATAACTTCATTCCTAATCTTGTTTCTCCTCGTGACAGCTAACATGCTCCTCACAAACATCATTCCCATGGCCTCCACTTTCCTAGTCTCTCTTACATTCACTATCCATGTTTTTGCTGCATATGTGACATTGGGTACAAAGTACGCCCTGTACAACACTTCCTCACACTTCAAGGGCACTTTGTTTTGTAACGTTGTTACAAACATGAAAGAGAAAATATTGTTTTGGCTCACCAGTTCTGCCCCCATTTGGCTGGTCTGCAACAAGGCTCCAACACTACGCACGCTTCGCAGCCCGACTTGTATCAAACTAACTGACCGTGGTTCGACGTCTGCTTGCAAAAGCGTCTCACCTAAAACAAGAGACTGTCTACATGCGCAGGTCCGTGCGCGCCAGCAAAGCGTCCTGGTATCAACGGCCAACTAGCCGGCGCGAAATTTGAATAATTTCCCGATCATCGGAGATTCGTCTAGAAACTGTGCACTCCCCTCGCACCTCTTCCCGACCGTGCTTCCCGCGAAATGAGAACACGTGATTGTGACTTTGTGTATAAAACGGCTGGACTCTATTACCGAGTTACTCATTTCTCTGCATTCTCTTAGTTGAGACACTTAGTGTTCAAATTAGACTTAGGTTATTTTTTTTTTTTTTGCTTCAAAATTCTGTTTGGCATCATGGACTCTAAATTTAATGTTTCGGCAATATTAATTTAAAACTTAACTTAAAGCTTCAATTCTAATGAGACTAAAGGATTTCCCTTGAAGTCATAGTTGTTCAGTCAAACTTTAAACAAATATTGTAATAGCAAACTCGTCTCGTCCGCTTCACGGATGGGTTCGGGGTTTATCACATTGCCATCTTGGCGCGCGAGATACTTTATAGGATCTTGTTGGAAATATGACTTTACTTGTCAAAGTTAAGAATCTTAGTCTTTTGAAATTATATTCTTGTTACTCAAATCTGGGGCCGCGAGCCCGCACTCTTAGCTCATTAACCATGTTAGTGGTTAGGTTGGTTAACTTTAATGATATTTATTAGATTTCTTGTTACCTTTTTATTGCGCCTTGCAATGCCAATTAAGACGAACCACTATTGTCTAGCGTACTTTAGTCTTTTACATTACTACTGGAGAGTCATCAAGGGCGACCAGTATATATCTTTACGGTAGTTCCTTTTATCAGCAGGTTATCATTTCTATATGTAGTTATTATGGGTATACTTCGTTTTCTGGACAGGGTCAATTTAAATATGTTTGTTTGTTAATACTTTGCTGTACCTTTTTAGAGTTTTGGGGTCGTGCCCCATTATGTTTGTTTCGGCTTGTTTGTTATGGCCATTTGTTGTTATTATCAACGCCTTTACTCTGAGCATGTCTCGCTCTCTCTCTCTCTCTCTGCGAGTATTGTTGTTTACCGAATAAAAAAACTCTTGTAACTAGCCTGCCTTTTATTTATGGTAATGTGGACCATCTAAATCAAAGGGGGGTTACAGTTTTGCCATAGCAGGTCTACTTCCACCTTTCTCCTCACTCACGCCTCCAAGGTATGTTACACTTTGTGCTTTTCTCAACTCTACTCCATCCACCCTTATAGCTTTATTAGGCCCTACCCTCTTCCTTGTCATTATCATTACTTCACACTTTGCCATGCTAAATTTCATTCCACACTCACTTTCTCCTTTCATTCTTGTAGTTGTTCTTGTACTTCCTCTTCCTTCTCCCCCCATACCACCAAATCATCAACAAACATCATGACTTTCATTCTTTCCTCCCCGAGTTTTCCTGCCACTTTGTACATGACCATTTCCATTACCATTACAAATAATAATGATGAAAGGACACTCCCCGTCTTAACACAACTCCTGTTATCCTCATACACGCTTTTCACTCTCTTTACAACTCCTCTTTCCATTTCGGCCTCCTCTATCACTTTCCAAACTTTATTTCTATCCACACGCTATTATGCTTTCTCCACATCCATAAATACCATTACCAAGTCTTTCCCATATTCATATCTTCTTTCCATCAGCTGTCGTATGGTAAAGATTAAGTCTTTTGTAGACCCTTGTTCCCTAAATCCGTTATGTTCCTCTCTCCACATTTCTTTCATTTTATTTCTTATCCACCATTTTAGAGTATATACGGGTGAAGTAGGGGTGTGAAGATGGGGAATGTGGGGCTAATTTAACTGTAGTAGCTAGACAGTGTTTTTGTTTTTTAGTATGAAGTATTTATGGAGTTTTAACCTTGTTATTTTGGTTGTTGCGTATAAGTTTATAATTTTTTGCAGCATACATTATCTAATTATAGTCATTGTGATTTTATATAATCATACATCAAGGAATCCCAAAAGTTAGGAGTGTAATTTCACAGTTTCAAAATGATTGATCATAAAAAGGTAAAATAAAATTTATTTTCAGGTGTAAATGTCATAGCAATAAGCCAATGACGTAGCGATAGAGAAATAGGCCCAATAGGAACAAAATTTCACCTTTGTTACTGTTATCACAGTTTACGGATCTAAATAGCTTCTGGAGCATAGTTAGGATTTAATAGAAGGTTTTAGGCTCTTATTATTATTGCAACTTTGATGTTATTTTATTTTTGTTATTTTTAGTTAAAAGAGTTACTTATAATAGAAATCTAATAATCAGTTGACTAAATTCTTCAAATATATAATATCGTTGACAATTTTACTGTTTATTTGTTTAAAATTTCATTCAAAACTCCTAAAGTTTTGAATATTCATTATTTATTCATTTACAATTAAAATATATGTTATACATATAATCTACTTACCTTTATTTCACTATATTAAATCATCTTTCTTTATTTTTTATTTTTTTTCATAAACTGCCAACCCGCCATGTTTATTAATTTTGTTAGTAGGTGATTTTAACGCTATCTGCTCCAGAGAGTGGTTTATTTCGGAACTATTCGATTAGTTTATTTTTATATTCTTGGACGCTTATAGCATCTGGCTGTCTCTTGAAACAATAATTGCCCTAGCGGAAAATATTATTATTATTGTTTGGTTTTTTGTTTGGTGCCAAGTTTAAATTAATTTTAAAGATGACTTATGTTCATATGTAAAAATTATATAATTATCTTTATAGTAATACTCCCAATATTTAAATAGTTAAGATTGTTTGTTTTATTCTTACTTATAAATCCAAGTGAATATTTTTTCTTAGGCCGGTGATTGTTTATTTTAAAATAAAAATAACTTGTTTGTGTTTTGTCTAAGTTTTTGTTGTGACTCTAAAATTGGCTTCGAAAGTGGAAGGAAGGACCCGATCTGGGGATCCTTCAATTATATTTATTTTTGGTTCATGATGGTTTTTATCATCCAAAACTTGAAGAAAAGGAAGTATTAACTTGTGAGGAAAGTTGAGTGGAAGTTTTCAAGGAAGATTTTTGTGGAAATTTAAGGCCTGTAGTTAAATGTTGACGGAGCTTTGGGTCAGCATTTGCAAGAACAAGGACATTTTTGGGTGAGATCAAATCCATCTATAGTCATCCTGTTATGGATGTAAATAATTAAGCATAATCCTTAAAATTACTAAAGAAGGACAAATAATTTCAGTTTTCAAACCAGAATTAATACCTTTTGTCCACCTCGGAACAATATTTTTTTTTGTTTATTAAAGAATCATAGCCTTATTGTTTCATGTTATAAAGAATAAATTTTGTTGTTGTTAAAATCCTGTTATTTGCTTAAAGAAATATGTATATTCTCTTATACTCACAATTCAAGTGAGAGTTTAACAATTTCAAGTATTGCTTAACAATACTTTTATTAATATTATAACATACGAGGCATGCCTTAATAGGTAGGGTTTATTTAAGGATATCATTCNTTTCGTCTTACCGCTGAGCAGTTTATGGGGATAAATTTATTCAATAATTAAAAATTTACCTACCTCACAAAATAAAAGGGGTTGGTAGTTGGCGCCCAATATTATATTATATATTATATAAAATTAAACTAATTCCTAAATTAATAATTAAAATAAAAATAAAAAAATATTAATATATACATATATATCTTTTTCATTACACAACGTGAGTTGGACAATCCACCTTATTCCTCCCACCAAGTTCTGATGGATGCTTGATCCATGTAGTACTTCATTTTAATCTTTATATATATATATATTTTTACTTTGCGTATTGCTACCTATGAGGCCGACACCTTAGCTCAGTCGGCAGTTTGCCTGCCCACTGAGCTAAGGGTTCCGGGTTTGATTTGCGGCATGGCCTGTAAAATATTATTTGTAAAATTTGGATTTCCCCTCTCAGGGTGATGAATTAACGGCCGGGGGGCTGGGTGTTGTGTTTGTTCTAGATTTAAGTTAAGTCGTATGCTGATATAATCACTTGGCCAAGGAAGTGCACGCTAGTACCTCAAATAAATGAAAAATGAAAATGCTACCTGTGTGTACTTTTAATTACACTCAACCAATTTAATAATGTCACTTTTATCCAGTCAGGAGTGTGCTCATAGCTCTTAGCCTTGACATTTTTACTTAAATTTTAGATTATTTAGGTATTGCGATGAACTGCAGTGTGCTGTGTTTTGATATTCCATTACGATTTGAGTGGATGATAATCATCAGTAGTTTCACGTTTCGGTGTGTTTTGAGCATAATTCTAGTGTACTTTTATGAAGTCAGAAGATGTAATAGGCTATAAGGGTGGATATTTAAACAAAGATGTTAATAAGTCAAAAAGAGAGATGAGGAGAGTTGGGAGGTACGAAGTTTCCCAAGATAGAATGCAAGTACGAAAATAACATAAATGTTTGAGATCCATTGTTCTAAACTAGAGGTACTCATGTTTAAATATTTCCAGGGGAAGCATCTCTTGACCTTTTTGGCCAACGGTGGTTAAGAGTCTTTGACCCCCTATTCCTCCCTGCAGCTTTTAGAGTACAGCATACCTATTAATTTTCTCAGAATACGCCACTGAATTTTAAGACTGCTCAAGTCACCTTAGTGTGCATGCAAATAGTGTTAACAGGCTTGGAGCTTTAACACGTTAGTTGCCTCAAACTCATTTTTTGCTAAACACAGTAATTTGGTTCATCACCTTTCAGAAAACTGATTTTTAGCTTTGGTAGGATTCATATTCTATTACACTAAGCATCCAAGAACAATACAAATATTTAGTTTAGATTACTGGTCAGTGTTTGGAGGCCATGAGAATGAAGTGAGGAGCAACAAGATCAGGAATGAAGTTATCTGGGGCGGAGTGGGGGTACAGATAGTACATAAGATAGTAGAGGAAGTAAGGGTAAGGTGTTATGGTCATGGAATGAGGATGGAAAGGGAGAGAACACCAAAGGGAACTATGGAGATGGAAGTATGTAGGAATAAAATTGCATGGGAGACCAAGAAAGAGATTGGAGGAGCAGCTAACCGAAAGTGTGCAAGTGAAAGAAGAATGGAAGCAATTAAAGGAGGAATAATGAAGGCATTTTACTAGGGATGTGCGAGAACAATTTTTTCAATTCGAGACGAGAATATAAAAAAGTATCAAGACATAAGAATGAGACGAGAAAACGTCTTTTGAAAGTAAAAAGAATTAGAATATGTTTATTAAAGTAAATATATAGTTTATAGAGTTCCTTTTTGAAATTTGAGCTGACGCTTGCTTTAGATTTTCTTATAGTTCATTCAAACACTTGAGTTATAACTCATACACATTTTAAATGCAATTAATAAAATAGAACGATGAACACCATTTATAATTTAATTATATTGTAACAGCTTAAATTGTCAAAGTTTGATATTGAAAAACAATATTAATAACCAAAGCATTTCATAATGAAGGCTGTTTTGGAGGGGCGATTGCGACCTTTTTTGGGTTATTACGGTATTATTGAAAATAATAAATTCCGTGTTTGGTTTTTTAATTTCTTAGAGCCATTATTTGCTGTTTGTTATTTCTCTAATTTTCGAGGTTCATTTTTTAATTTTCGAGACACGATCAAGATTATTTTTTTCTTGAATTTTCGAGTCTTGCACATCCCTACATTTTACTAAACTGACCTGACCACAGGCTGGAAACAGTTGATGAAGCTCATGATTATAAGACTAACAAAATTGAAAAGCTGAATTATACCGTGTCCCATTTTAGAGTAATATTATATTTTTATTTAGATGATAGTGTGTAGCCTCTGTGGGCTAATGGTCAGAGTTCCTTGCTACAGATCCAAAAGTCCTGAGTTTGATCCCCAGCACTTACAGAATTTTTCTGTGAAGTTGGGGGTCTGGAACGATGTCAAACTCGGCCTCATGAGGAGCTACTTGAGATAAGAAGTAGCAGCTCTGGTCCATAAAACCGTGATTAACGGCCGGAGGGCTCGTACTGACCATATGACTCTCTATCTCCTAGTGTTGGCACTATCAACACTAACGGCGGCGGCTCTAGCTATGTAGTATTTTTTATAAAGTTTTATGTCTAAAAAGGGATAAGAACAAAAAATTGCTTTTACACTAGAGGAACAAAGTTAATACTTAATATTGCTACCACTGGACAGTGAGGTAATGAAGAAAAGATGTAGCTACTGCCTCAAGGCTCCATTCAATTGGGACTCTTCAGTATAAAATGTGGAACATAAAATAGTTCTTAAAAAATAAAAAATTAAGAGACAGAAGAACATTGGTAAAAAAACATCAGGACATAAATAGAAAATGTAAAAGTAATTTAGATAGAAAAGGATAGTGAGGTAATGTAAAACACAAACAAAAAATCAAACCATTCTTTATTTTCCGTTTCACTTGTAACACACATGTTGGAGTAGAATAGTGAATTAAACATTCTATTTTATACTTTTACAAATTTGAAATAACTTTACAGCGAATGCGAGAGTTATTTTCTCTTAGTTCAACATAAAAATTCTCCATTTTACAGAACATTAACCTTTCCTGTACCATATATTTATCCTTCTTTGGTTTTAATAATAATAATAATAATAATCTACATTAATTATGTTACCACCAGTTCCAATTATTGATTCAAAAAATAATGCACACACACACATAAAAAAAAAATACAAATGCTTATATCTAATTTTTTTCTCTCTCTTGCAGTGAATGACTAGATTTCAAAAATAGTTGATCAAAATTTAAAACAAATACATAGTAAAAATTGACATATTTTTGCTGATAGAAAGGTATAGTTTTGGAATTATATCTCAAATGAAAATATGAGGGTGGTTCAATGAATATGGTAACATGACAAACAAGGGCGCCCGTGTGGGTTTTACAAATGGGGGGCGGATTGGTGTCCCATCTGCTGCGGCTGGGCCACCTCTCCCCTCGAAAGAAAACTTAAGGAATTTAACCATGTGAGGGAATTTGAGAGCATCTGAACAAAATTCTGAGATAATTATATGAGTTTCAAGAGGCAATTTTAACAAAAAAAGAAGTTTCTGAAAAATTAACAAAAACTAAAATGGACTTTTAGAGGAACCCATTGAAAAGAAATATTATATTTTTCATGAGTTTACTGAACAGAATAAACTGAAAGAAACCTGTTGAAGAGGTAATGGGAGTAAATATACATTTTATAATTTTTATTTCTGTTAACTCGGATAATCACTATTCAAAGTTTTAATAGCAAATGGCAGCCAAATTCCAAATCCATATTTTTTTTTCATGGAAATTAACAAAAATAAAATAAATATAGCAGAGGGATAAGAGGGGCTGAAACCCCCTTTATCAACCATTTATGGGTGCCCATGAAGGTAAAATGAATTTACATGAAAAGTTTTGTTTCCTGAAATATTGAAACCCCCTCATAGTGGTGATTCTCGATGAACAATCCATTATTTAATGCTATTTATTGGCAGTACATAGTAAAAAAAGGTTGAATAAAACTATTTTGAAAACCCAAAAACAACAAAAATTATAGTGCTACACTTTGTATTAGTGATCCATTACGCATGGGCCAAAACACTTAAGTTGAATTTACAACTAATACATTCAAAATTGCTGTATTAGTTGATAAAATTAAATGGCTGCTATTGAGGATTTAATCAAATCAGGGACATCAATGATATTTAATTATAAGAGTTGATAATAAATATTAAAATTATTTATTGTTTATGTATTAGGAGTACAATGTATAGGAAACTAAGTGCCGGCCAGTTATTTGCACATGAGGTGTGAAACACATGTGTACAGAAAAAACACTCAAACATAAAATAGTTCATTGAATTGTTGCATTTTTTAACACCTTCTAAAGTTGCCAAGAGTCATTGACCTAATTAGAATGTTTGCTTTTTCTGCTTGCATTTTTGTTTCTAGCTGTTTACATACAACTATATTATAATTCTAAAGTTGCATCAAAGTCTAGTGTGGCAAAGTGTGAAGTGATGGTAATTACAAGAAAGGGAATAAGGCCAAGTAAAGCTATAAAGTTATATGGAGTATATGTATATATATATAAAAAAAAGATCACAAGGGAGGCTAAGAAAGAGATGAGAGGAGCAGATAACAGAAAGTGTGCAAGTGAGAGGAGAAGTATGGTAGAAGGCTAGAGGAAGATGGAGACATTTTACTAAACTGACCTGGCCACAGGCTAGAAACAGTTGATGATGAGTTACATCAATATATGAAAACGGTGTAAAGCCCTGTCCATAGTCTGCAAGAGGAGATTGATTCCACAGTAACAGATTGATTTGTATATAGGGACCTGATCTGTACAGTCCAAAGCTCTGCAAATAAATTGGATAAGCTTAAACTTCCTTAAGGCTTATCATTACGAACTGCAGAGCCACAAATAAATGAGCATCAATGTGTCGATTGAAATAAAAGGATTAGTTATAGTAAATGAAATGATCAACATATTATAACTGTATCGTATTTTAATTAAAAAAACTTAACAAAAAAATAAAATTATGAGAATTAAAGATGGGATGCTTGAATCCACAATTCCTCGAATCCTATGGTATTTGAGAGATTCTAGATTCATAAAAAACTCAAAAGTATTTTGAATACAATCATGAACAGCTTGACTTCAACTAACAATTTTAAATAATCGGTAAATGTAATTATAATGACTTCTGTAGTTGGAAGAATAACAAGATCACAAAAAAAAAAGAGGACAAAATTGTATTAATAATTTACTAAAAAATAGTGAAACAAGCCATTTGTCAATGAAACCAAGTCTTAAAACAACTTTTTTTTAAAGATTTGAAGATTCAACCCATTTCTAATGAAAATGTTGATTATGCTTATGTAATATGTTGAAATTGTTTTATTTCAATGATTATGATTGGACAAGGTATTATATTTTCCCATTGGTTGGCATAGTATCACATGATTAAGCACAGAAATTGAGTATGTAGAAGAGGCTTAATTAAAACAGTGTAAAATGTAAGAAAGGTAACTAACCTGAAAAGACTATGGATTAAGCCTTAATATAAACAATTAATTTTCAGTTATACACAATTTAAATTATGTGTATTTATATGAACAAGAATTGAACAATAATTGAAGAGAGAAGTTAGTTTCTATCCTTTCAGGTTGGCTTCTACCCTCACTTACATTACATTATTTTAAAGTGCACACTTGTTTTACTCTTTTCATTATTTTTGAGGTAAATAATCTCATACATGGAAGAAGGTGTAGGAAAGAGCGATAGGAACAAATACAGGATGGATTTTACAATGAAAAGAAGAACACAGGTCACACTTTACATTGATGCTACTGGACAAAGGGGCTGCCTCTTGAAGACAATTTAGTGGCAGCAGTGTAAAGTGAGACCTGTATTACTATCTGTCCAGTGACCGCAGTGTAAACTGTAAATTGTGTTTCTTTTAATTGTAAAAGTCATATTGTGTTTGTTCATTTTATTTGTTCCAATTCCTCTTTCCTGCACCTTCTTCAACATGTTATAAAATGTGTGGATAAATATTTATGTATATTAGAATAAAACAAATGGTAAGTTCCTTCACTGGTCCCCCCTAAAAATAGCTCAATAGCAGTAATTTATAGATTCCATCAACCAATAAAAATCGACCAACAAGCACCAAAATACTGTAAATTTGCTATCAAAACTAACAAAAATAAACAAACTATATATATCCGTATTGGCCTGAATACAATGTAGCCTCGCCAATAATGTGATCCTAAAATTGTTAGGATGCTCCACATGAAAAATAAAAGGTCTAGAATATAACTCCAGGTAAAAACTTAACAAATTTGACACAGTTTTATAAGGTCCTATATATGCTTTTTTTTTATATGGAGGCAATCCTAAACATTTTTTTCTCTCTAAAGTATTATATTAGCCTTGGAAACACCAAACTTGTTAGCGACCTGCATGTTTTTTGTTGTGCCTTGCGTATAGCTCTTAATTTAAGATTCATATCGTAGCTTATTCTCATTCCTTTGTTTACTTTAAACGCCAAGGAAGCCTTTTCAACATAATCACTCAATTACTGATCCGCCATGGATGATTTTTTAATATCAGTAACAAAGAGCAGATTCAGCCACCAAATTAAAACTATTTTACTAAATTACCAATTTAGTGACACCAAAGGGTGAAAATTCTTTCTCTATCACATTTTGACCTAGTTTATTATCACACACTTTCAACGATTCTTGCCAAGTACAGTTCCAGCATGTTACAAACTAGACAACCCGATGGTGGCCAAGTCCGACTGATATTGAGACTGTGTCGGAGGATGGCCCCTCTGTGGGGATTTTTTTTTCAGTGAAAAATGTTAGTCTGCACATATAATACGAGTAGATTTTGAAAGGAAGGAGAAAAATATCACACTATATTCGAGCCAATAGGGTATTTACTGTGTAATATTAAACAAATAGTTCTACCTTAGCTTGGAAAAATAAATTAACAACAAAGTGTCCATCAAAACAGTATTTGGGTTTCTTCTTACTCTTTTTCTTGTATTATTATAAATGTACTGTACACAATTTTTGCTGTGAAAATAAGGAAACTCACATTCACAATACATTCATTACAATTTTAAAATTGGATTCATACTATTTTTTATGGAAAATGGCAGAATATTTTGGACAAACAGTTTTGGGCGTAATAATCCACCAACTATAAATTTCAAAATGAAGGATGACAGCTTGTATTATTTTAAATCATCCCAAGTTGTTCCTTCCCTCTTTTGGGATGCATCGACTAATTTGAAATAACATGGCTTGTATTAATACTTTCCTACAAAATTAATATGTTCAAAAATATAAGTTTTAATACCAATAACACATTTTAAGGATAAGTTTTTTTATGTCTGTCCTAGTGTTGTATATTTGATTAATTACAATAACTATTCCTGTTATATATTGGTATTTATTGCAACTTTATATCAAACTAAATAAAATTAACACAGTTTCACATTTAATATAACATAGATACACAATATATAGATACAGAATAACACACATATTTGTGTCTATGTAAACATTTGTAGGAATAAAATAATTGTTATATTAGTAAAAAAAAACACATGGACATACATGAAATGGGGGTGGTTTTTCCCTCTATAGTGTATCCCATCATCTATCTAGATGTATTTACTTAAAATCAACACTTATTCCCTTGGATTATTTAGTTGCTAATATACTGAACCATTTTTAAATAATGGTAATGCAATTTGCACGTAACGCCAAAGATCCAGTTGGTGATTTCCCCCTTTAACATTAAATATATGGCCAGATGTAGCTCCTAAAAACAAATATAATTTAAGATAGTACTCTGTGTTGTGTGTTGGCGATTAGTGACTACTCTATATGCCCCCTTCCTATCTCCACAAGCTTGAATTAAAAGGAAGATCCTTGGGCTCAGAATTTGAATCTCTGCACTTGTATGATTTTATTAATACAACAGAGAAAATAATAAACATTAACCAATTAATTTTATTTTTGAATCCATTATGCTTTAATTTGCATGCAAGTCGCATAACTTGAAAAACCTTCTATGACAGGCATTTAGCAAAGGCAAACAAAATATTGTTGAGGCGTGTCTGGGGATTTAACAAAATGTGAAAATAGGCAAGATCGAGTATCAGGAAAGAAAGTGATTTTAAATAAGGTGCCACCCTCCATATTGCTGACCGAAGCAGATGTAAAAATTTACAGGTAAACTCGACAACACTGTGATTAGTTTGTTGTTGTAAGAATGTCCTTAAAACTTTATCTAAATGTTCCTTCACCTACATTTTTTTATGAATTTTGATATATATCTAATTACATTCATAAATATTGAGTATTTTTCTAATTTTTCAAAAGAAAAAAAAACATTAGAGACAAGGAAATACATATTCAAGCATAATCAGTCAAATAAACAAACATACATTATGGTACAAAATTACCTTTCCATACAGTGTTTTCTTAAGAGTATTACTGCAGGATACAAATAATATAATATATATATATATATATATATATATATATACTCATCTTTTACGTAAATAAAATATTACAAGACGAATTAAATGGAAGTTCAGGAAAAAATCACATATTTTATTCAAGAAAGAAATCTTTTCTTTCTGTTTATTATTGGTATAAGTTTTTAAGTCCTTACTTCAAACTTCCAATTGCACCATTCTGCGTCTGGCAGTCCATTAATTTATGTCTATATGGCAGTATATACACAATCATTGACAGTTATGTTGTTAGTTTCATACACTGAAACAGCTTACACAACTAAAAACAAATAATCTAATGTTTAGACACTCACTTTACAACATTAGTGGTGACAGGATTTATTGTGATAGTGTGATATGATACTCCCATAAACGTTTATATAATTGAGAGAGAGATAAGACGCTGAATAAGAAATCCAAGAATACTTCACTCAATAACATTTTTTATATGATTAGACAATAAGTAGACTACCCTTCACAATAGATAATTATAGAAACTTCCAAAATCTCTACCAAATGTCGATTGAGCAAAGTTAAGTTATGATTTTATTTTTGCTAATTGTTTTTTTAGCTACATGATAATGTTCCAGAAATTTTCTTTCGTATTATTTAGGCATAAAAATATATACTAAGTAAAATATGTTTTAATGAACGTTGTGTAGTTTTATGTTGTTCTCATTTAGGCGAGCTAGTCTTCATAAGACTAGATTGTTTAATTATGTTCCAAATGTTAAAAATATTCTACTTATAGCTAAAATAAAGCTGATTAAACCAATTATTTTAATATTGCCAAGATAAAACAGTAAACTTAAGCTGTAAATTTTGTTTTCATGAGTTTATTTAAAATAGTATTTTCCAAGATCCTTGAAATACTAAGAATGTATTTTATAAAACAATAAATAAAGACAAACTTATAGATTGACTATATGCAGCTAAACCATGAGGTGACCAAACATATCTCATTTATTGGGACAGTTCCTTTGGAGAAAGTTCGGCAACAGGTTGACATAAATATCCAAATGTTATGTATTTTCATTCTTTGCTAATTTTATTTGATAGCTTTATCTCAGAAATCAATATTAAGTTAAGGATTTACAAGGCATTGGTAATATTATGTGTAGTATAATTGTCACTGTCTTGAATTGCAATAATGTCTATATATATCGACAAGGGCTTTAACTGCAATGTGGTTAGTTATAAATATTATCAGTGTTTACACACGTGATAATGTTTGGGAGCGTTTAAAAACTATCGTTATTTCAGGTAAAGTTGATATGTTTAGGTAGAGTTGATCATCGGCTCAATAATTAGAATTTCCCACCCCAGGCCATGGTCTTCTAGATTTTTTGCATGTTAAAAGGTTGACCATGAAGCCTTAAGCTCCTTGAAACTTTTCAGTATACAATAAAATATTCATTTGAGAATGAAAATAATTTTTCCCCCTAATGATTTCCAAATTTTCTACTGTAACCAAAAAGTCTACTCTGGTTCTCTCAGTCGTGTAGTGATCATTTGAATTTTTTTATAAATCTTGGCTAACTTGTTTTCAGCCAGAAACCAGAAGTAGACATCCTTGTGACTTAACCTTTTTCCTCAGCTGTTGTTTATATTCCAAAGAAACGTGTGTGTGGGTAAAGTTTATCTGTAAAATGACTCCAATAAATCGTAAATATCGGCATCCTGGTGTTCGAGTTAATTGGTTAAATAGTGATAATGTGGTGGATAAAGCTGTTTTAGAGGTTCAAAAAGGTATTAAGACTATAAGAAAGGCTTCAGAAGAGTATGGAATTCTGTACAGAACACTAAATAATAGAGTGAAAGGTAAATATAACCTTATATAAGGGAGACCAACTGCTCTTTCTGAGCCCAATGAAAAGTCTCGAGTGAATTACCTTATGTTGTGTGCTGAGTGGGGTTTACCTCCGTGTTTCACGTATGTTAAAGATGTATTTCAGCACCATTGAAATTGAAAGGGGAGTGTCGAAAAATGATTTAGAACTAAAAGACCAGAAAGGGAGTGGCTCCTAGGCTTCATGGGCAAAAACAAGTTTGAGAATGTGTAAGAATCTTAAAAGTTAGGGTTGCTGTTGTCATAAAGTAATTAATAAATACTATAATAGGATAATCTTCAATTTATATTGCTTGGTATTCCTCCGTAAAACATAATACATTTTGGCGAAACTAATTTTCAGGACAGCCCAGGCACGATTAAAGTGCTTATCAAACAAGGAGATAGACTTATGGACACATCTAAGAGCGGCATAAGTGTGAAGATTGCTGGTAAAGGTGAGGATAAGGTCCTTCCTCCATTCATTGTTTATAAAGCCTTGCATATTTATTAATCATGGAATAAAGGAGGTATTGCAAGGTCTGAATATATATCTAATAAATCCAGTTTCATTGACTTGAAACATATGAAGAATTGTTTTGTTTTCTGATTCCTTAGGTTAGGGGTCTTGACAACCTTGTAGTTCTAATTGGTGACAATATATCTAGTCACTTCTCTGATGCGGTGATAGAGTAGTGTGGAAAGCACAACATTTGGTTTACATTTATACCTCCTAATTCAACAAATTTATGTCTACTGCTCAGCGTTAATTATTTTCGACCATTGAAGGGAGATAGGAAGAAGATTCTAGAGGAACGGAAGTTAAAAAATAGTGTGGTTTTGCTAAAATCTGAGTTTCCAAAGAAATTAGGTGAAGCAAGTAAGAATGTTGGAATCAACAACCCAGCAAATGTTCTGTCTGGCTTCAAAGGATCGGGGATCATTCCTTTGAAGCACAGTGCGGTTCTGAAGAAACTTCAAGCAGACAATATGGCAGATTCTCAGGATAATTCTAGTGTAGAGTGGGCTTCAGAACTCTTAGAATTTCTTAAAACTAAACAAACTCCGAATAGAGGGCCAGTTAGTTGTGGAAGATGGAGAAGGGTAAATGTTATGTTACACCTGGTAGGCCAGTCTATGTTAAAGATCTTCGGAATTCTGCCACAACATCTGATAATAAGTAAAATTGATAGGGTAACTGCTGTAAAGAAGAAAGCGTTAATTCACCAGACTCAAGTTCCACTAACATTAGTACCAGTACTAATTCTGTAGGCAGTGATGAAGTGGCTCCTCAAGAAACCACTAGAGAGATGTTTGGCCTGGCAAGCCTGATCAATTTTTAAACAGATGAATGTACATGCAAATTTATGGGGATGACTAAGAAGTGTCTTGAAAATGAGTTTTTTAAGGTTAAATTTTTAATAAAATCCAAAGAGAAAAACCAAACATTTTTTTACTCACTATCCATCAGTTGAAGACAAAGGAATAATTTATAAAAGTCAGGTTTCAGGAAAGTATGAGCCTAGATATATATAAATTCCAAAGAGAAAAACCAAACCTTTTTCACTCACTATCCATCAGTTGAAGACAAAGGAATAATTTATAAAAGTCAGGTTTCAGGAAAGTATGAGCCTAGATATCTAAGTTGTAATCCATACAGTTTTCGCAAACTTGACGACAAAAGTGTTTAGTGGTTAGTATATGAAAGTAAGTTGGAGTAAACAAGGACTAGGTGTGCCTTAGTCTTTATATTTATAAACATTAATATCATTATTCAATGATTATCATTATTTACCCAAAAATAATTTTATTGATGATTGTAGAAAGATTCAAAACAAATATTTTAAGGTAAGTAATAATTTTAAAAAAATAATCCTGTGTTAATATATTTGGAATCACAAGTGTTAAAAGTTGACCAGAGTAAAGATAAAATAGGTTATCACTTTTACCCCACCTTATGCTGATCACTTGTAAATTATAAAATATAATTACCCAATAGGTGTGATATTTTTTTAGTGGCAAGAGATTGATCTTGAACCTTATATTATTTTTAAAAACCTCTTATTCTTATCAACTTTACCCGTAATGATGGGTATGTTTTTCAAGAAAAAAAGGCCGGGGTATTCTTAACATAATTTCTATTTTGAGGTAAGTGGTGTTGATATTATATATAGTGGTAAAATATGAATAATTATATTTAAGAGATATAAAAGTTTAATAAAAATCAATCTAAGGATTTTTTTTTAAGTGTAACTTCCTACTTTTACTGCAAACAAACAAATTTACAAATTTCTATTTAATTAGATATGTTTATTGAACTTTACTAATGATTTCATTTCTTAATATGTTTATAGAATTTTACTAATAATTCAATTTGTTATTAAAGTCCAAACTAGCACTTCAGGACATCTGTTCACTAATGGCATTTGCAAACAACCTTTTACTTTTTAAATTGCCGGAGTCTGGTCACCAAAAACTAAACCAATATAAAATAATATTTTCCATTTCTTTATACATTTTAAAACTTATATAGAGTGACAATACACAAGTGGTAGTTTAAAGTGCTCATGATATTTTCTTCACAAAACCATAACCTTTGCAAATAAACTATTCCTCCTTAAGGCTAAAAAATATTACATATTTTACAATGCTGGAAATAAAAAGGTTGATCCAATCAAAGAAAAATATGTTATTGGATTGACCTGACTGAATTTGTGGATAAAAAATAAAAAAATAATTAAATTATAATCCTAGCTATCAAAGGATTGGTTTTAATATTCGAGAACAACAAGAACACCAGCTAAACATAGACAGCTTCTGTGAAACTCTCAGTCAGCTGCAACCAATCAGATGAAATGGTTTTTTTTTTAAACCCTTGCTTGTTTGATGAAAATACCAGGAGTTAAAATCATACACATCATAATCTATAGTTATATTTTTAAAATTAATTTGATTGCACTCCTAGCTCTAGCCTAAGAGGTCGTGATTTGACTATGCCAAATCTCAGCCGGGTGTCCTGGGGTTATTTTTTCACATTTTTATTTTCACTGTGGTTTCCCAACCAGGCAAATTCTATGGTGTAGCCTGCTAACTCCTCTCTTCGTCCATAGTCACTTAGATTATGACATTAATAGCCTGCATGATAAACCTACCATTAAAATATCACTTTTTTAACGTTTATTCCCAGGATATGTCCAATTCTAAGCTGCCTGCAGGTATTTTCACTCAACAATACAAGAGCATTTTTTAAGTTTTAATATCTGCTATAATTGTGTGTCATGTTCACAATGTTCACAATGTTCACAATCACAAACTTTATCTTCAAATGTACACCACTAATTTATCCCCTCTGAGCTTTCTGGAAGGATACAATAACTTGTATTGAATGAATGAAGAACATATTTAAAACTGGCCTGATGTATATATTTTTAAAATGGTCACCTCTTGGATTAATTTTTCGGCATGTTTCGTCCTTTGCGTCGATACAATCCCACCCTTCACCCCTTCAATAAACCCCACAATACTTGAAAATTTGTGTACATATTATCATTTCAAGCCGAGTGTCGTAGACTTCCTTTCGAGATAAGATGCTGGTTAATAAGAGCAAATGTCGTTAATCAGGAACATTGGGGGTCAGTAGTCGGGATGTCGATGTCCGAGGGGGGCCCTCTGCTACCTGCCCGGCCGGGTCATGTTGACGCACAGCTGGTGGTCCCGGATGTCACCCCAACCCCCGTTCCCCTTGCGCAGCTTCTGTTTCTTGTTAGTGTTGGTGACTGTGAGGGTGAGGTAGCTGGGGTACAGATGTTTGTTTGCATACTTGAGCACCTGCTGCACTTTGGAGATCACCGCCGTCGACTCGCAGTTGGCCTTCTTGTGGTGCACACCACTGAAACCATACAAATACAAGGTTGAATGTTTTTATTTGACACAAATTTAGCTCAGCACATGACTCACAAAGTAACTTAACCTAGCACAGCAACACCAGCAGCGAGCCCCCCCAGCTAGTGTTAAGAACGTCAATATTTGGCCAGTAGCACAAACTCATTAAGATACTAAATATTTAGGCCAGTCCTTCTCCTCTCCTCTCCAGAATTTATATAAACTCCTTAAGCTAGTGATGGTCAGAATCTGTTATTTCTAAGAATCAAGTAATTAAAGTAATTTAAAAAAAAATCAAGTACTCGAGTAAAAGTAGTCGATTACTTTAGAGGGAAACATATATTCAAATACATTTCCAATAACAATCTGTTGAACCTTATTACTCGAGTTCAGAGGGTTGTGAAATATGTGCTCATTGAGCTTTTCAAAGGAATTCAACACCAATGTGATAAGCTCTTTCTGTCTTCACTGACCTCCCCCCTCATAGTTTCAGGTTTTACATTGCTTGACTAATGTACAATCATTACAAAGCTCAAAATATTAATTTTATAAAAGAATATATTGACACACTTTATCAATCACCTATCAAGCATTATTTTAAGTTGAGTCGTTTGTGATAAATCTACCACTAATGAAGTGTTATTTTTATAAACGTACTATTCAAATTTTAAGAGGATTATCAACCAAACTTTAGGTATGTTTTTTATCACATTTAAAAAAATGTAATTTAGTCATTTTTTATTTAATTTGTTCACTACCTGTAGTTTTATTTATTAAGAAAACTCTTTCCATGTTTCCTTATTTGCGAGTGTGGGGGTTGGATTGCCGAGTAAAAAGAATCGAGTAATTTTGACCAATAACTTTTAATAATAATCGAAAATGAGATTCAATTAGCGACCAAGTCCTTAACTTGAATTTTGAGTATTTTGAATTGAGATTGCATGTAAGATAATCTAACAGTCAAGGGAAATTTTCACAAAGCAACGGAAACTGTTGTTTGAAATGAGCTCTATGGAACACATGTTTTGGATGGAAATATATTACTTTTAACTTAAAACTAATAAGAGTAGGATAAGCGAGTAAATATAGTCAAGTAGTTTGCACCGACTACTTTTAAAAAGCATTAGAAACGCGATTCAAATACTTATTAGCTTGATCTTCGATTCTGATTTGAAACAGTCTAACCACTCAGGTTGAGTTTCACGTAGCAAAGTGTCTATGGCTGAAAAATGAGCTTTATAGGAGAAAAGGTTTTGTATTAAAATAACAGAGTAAACATACCAACCAATAAGGTCAATTATACGTAAAGATAAAGAAAAAGAGCAAATAAAAGAATAACAAGGTTCAACTATGTTTACTCGAGTATTTCCAGAAGAATCGAGTACAGCCGATTTGGTGAAGAATCAATGTACTCTACTACTTTAACTCGATTCCACCCATCACTACCTTGAGGACTAGAGTTGGCCTCTGCAATTGTTCTGTCCTGAGGACAGGACTGGTATGAAATGTTTCAAGACATGTACAAAAATTTGTTTTGTGTAACAATAAATTAACAAGAGGTCTTGAACGGTGAGATGACACTACTGACCACTCGCCAATGTGGAAGACGCGAGGGCCCTTCATGACCATAGCGTGCAGCTTGTGGGCCAAGCACCCCTGTGAGATGTGCTGCAGGCTCCAATCCCAGTTGTAGTCATCATACGTGCAGAAGAACTCAGCGCAGCGCCGAATGTCCTGCCACGTGCTGCGGTTAAATGCCATGCCCATGTTGTGTTTGCTACTGATCCACGGGGTCACCTCAGCCTGTCAGGGAGGCAGGAAGACAATAACTCAGTGGGGGGCAGGTCTCTTAATTTCTATATACAACCAAGTGATGAAGGGAAGAGGTTCAAACTAGCACCATGAGCAATTATACGAGAGAATATTGGGAGGGAAGAACATTTTGGACTAACACGAATTACTGGTCTATTGTTTTTATTTTTTTCACCTTCTTAAGGTGGATATGTAGGAAACACTAGTTAAGGTCACTGTTTTTGCAGTTTTTATATAAAAACTTTTTTTGGTCGAAATAAATCAAATAGTGCTTCAGTATAAACATGGAGTTTAATTTTCTTCACGTGGTGATATCAACAGTTGTTGAATATCTGTCAAGGATGTCCTGGAATTTAATGACAACTTTTATCTTAATTTAAAATATTTGTCCTCTAATGCCGCTATGTTCATGCCAGATATTCAACAATTGATGATATTACCATGTAAAGAGAATTGAACTCTTTGTTTCTACTGGAGCAATATTCTATTTCTTTGGCCAAAAACACTGGACTTTTCTCATGTCCCTTACATCCTCACCTTAAGTTTGGCTTTTAACTTTTATTGATTAGCTAAACAAAAACATTTCAAAACGAAACTGATTTTGACACTTAAAATCACACTAAGTGATAGGGGTTTGTGAGTACTCAAATTATGAACATGTTGTTTAAGACTATTTATGTGTTACATTATTTTAAATATACGAGTTTTCTTTTAATTTAACTAAGTTTTTAATTTTAATAGTCATTTGATGTTTAATTAAAAGCATTAATTATCAGTTTATTGTTCCAGTGAACCAGGTATAATTTGTGAGTTTCTTCCATTTCTTTCTATTTAGATACATTTCTTCATCATTTATGGCCCTCCAGTCACCCCTCTTCTGGATGTCTTCCTTCCATCATCTTCTCAGTCTTCTCCCGACTACCTCCTCCATCAACATTATTATCAAGTTTGGCTTGACTCAACTCGGTATTCGAGTAATTTCTGAGACAATTGCTTCAGATCAGTTTAGAATTAAAAAAACTAAAGTTCAGAAAACTCTACCTAACTAGTTAATCCTTATCTCAAGTAGACTTGTTGTATAGCAGCATTTTAAAAGTTCAATTTGAAAAACTAAAAGTTGGATACCAATTCTCTCATTTGATATTGTATATAAGTTTTTTTTATTAAATCAAACATAGGTCCAATGAAAGAAAACAAAAAACTATTTTTTAACTTTTTAAGGATCTTGTTTCTATGCGGGGGAAATGATCCATAAATACGGAAAATGTATATTTTAAAAGAGAATAAGTTGTGTAGGGTCATGGTTCTGGTGTGGTCGGGCGAAGGCTGATTTTTTCTGTTTGGCAAAATACCTTTAATATACTTAAGTGCCTGTCTCACAGTCGATTAACCAGGTTACTAAATAGAAGACCAGTAAATGTAGAGCAGTACAATTTATTGCATGCTTCATTTGACAACAATGGAATTGTGATCATTTTAATACTTCTTTTCATTTTATAATGATAATTTTTCAATTTTGTTATACATATTTTTCAAAATATGGTGAAATTGTTTCACTGGTCTCAATTCCATTGTTCTTTAAAGTACAATAGAACAATTTGAGCTTTATTACCAACCTAATTTAGGTGTTATCTGGGGGGCAGCCTTGTATAATGGTCAGAGCTTCTGGCTGCTGACCTAGAGATTCTGGGTTCAATTACCACCCAAGGGATTTATCTTGAAAGGGGAATAGTTCCCATGGTCACCACAGTTTGGTTAATTAGGCTTAA
Organism: Timema bartmani; assembly: GCA_902151455.1. NCBI lineage: Eukaryota > Metazoa > Arthropoda > Insecta > Phasmatodea > Timematidae > Timema > Timema bartmani. Next base: position 270,347 of record CABFWB010000551.1, read on the forward strand.
GTTAGTTTAGGATCTTAATTGGCTAAACACAGTCATATTCACTACCATCATACTCTCACCTCATCAGGACACAGATTATACATTCGGGCGTCCCCTGGCCAACACAAACTGAGATACAGACTGATGTAGCCCAAACATATTATTATTATTATTGTTATTATCATTATTATCATTACTATCATCATTATCAACATCATTATTATTATTATCATTATTGGAGTGAAAATGGCTCTTAAAAGATATAAAATTAAATTGTTCCCAATTTGATTTAGAATATTTTATGCATTGATATAAGTAGTAAAATTATTAGGTTGTAAATTTTATAATAGGTCTAGTTTATTAAAATGTGAACTTATATGGAATATTAAAATAGATATTCAGAATGTTAAATGTGATAATAAAGATGGTTTTATTGATTAACAAAAAATATCTTATTTGAGACAACAATTATTATACATAGAACTACTTGTGAATAACCTTGAAGCGATTGTTTGACTAGTAACTTGAAACTGAACTAAAACATGGTGTCCTTAAAGAGGATATTCAATAATACATCATGGCACAGCTATGCTCACATAAAACAGTGTAAACCTAAATATCTCCAACAACTTATCTTAAAGAAGATGATAGGATAAAGCAGGCACACAAGACAAAAGAGAAAATATGCAACCATAAAACCAGTAAGAAAGACAACATGATGATTCTTCAAGAGTATGCCAAATATAAGTATATGAGTAAAACAAAGCAAGTGTTGTAAATGCAACACACATTGTACGACACCAAACTAAGCTAGAAGTATACCATAATCCCATCATGCACAGTGGGAAAAAAAAAGTTTTGGAGGATTGCCTTAAAAAAGAGTTTAGCAAACATCCAAGGTTTTTGTTGAGTCTGCCAATCAAGTTTTTAATATAAACCTATACATCTATAAAATATAGAGGAAAGTAGATCGGTACAAATACTGACTTTGCCTATTGAAACCTTTTTATTTTAGTTAAAAATCTACCAGCATTTTTAAATGAGTACTTGGAATCCTTTATCATACGAATACAATGTCACCCAAGTGGGTAGTAATTGAAATATTTTTACAATAAATTATATTAGTGGAATTAAAATAAAAATGATTAAAGTAATTGTTAAAAAAAATCTACTACCATCAAATGTTTTAAGTAGAATAGGATACTTGAGCACAAGACATGATGAAAACAAATGGGTTGTCTTGCACTAAGTTACGTAGTTCCCTCACAGGCTGCAACTGAGTGTAGAATGTAAAAGTTTCACGGATGTATACATTCATTAGGGATAGTCAAGAGGTGTACATTTCATCACATAAACTTTAAGGTAGTATTTTCCAAACTGTGGTATGTGTAAGATAGAGACATTTTACTAAACTGACCTGGCCGCAGGCTGAAAACAATAGATAGTGATGAAGGTATGCATACCACCAAGCTTATGTGATTTTTCACGTTTTATTCATCATAACCAGGGCCTAGATTTTTATATGACATGTCATCTTTTTTTGGTACATCACAGAAAATGGTCATGTATAGGCCTAGGCTTACAATTTTTTCTTCTTCATAATCCCTTGGATGTAAAAACTCTTTTACATTTTATACTATTTTTTCATTTTGGATTTCTAAGTAATGTTTTCTAAGCTTGCATCATTTTAGAGTATTTTTTAAAGTTATTTTTACTCATTTATGTTGAATTAATATATTCTTAAATACTATTAATGTAGACATTAAAAATAATCAAACTTTTTATTCAACATTTTTGTCAGAATTAGAAGACAATGTAAGCACTGAACTTTGTATTGTCTTTACTTGTCTGGTTGTAAAATACACATTCCTGTTGCGACACTGTTACTAAGCTTGAGAGGGTTGTGTTGGGCAGGTGTAGCTATTACTTCTGAAGCAGATATTTGTAAATTAAAATTATATTAAGGCAAAACACAAGAGTTTAGTTTTCATTGCATACATATATTTTTAGTTACTATTTGTAACATGCATGTTTGATTTAATCCTATCCATTCATTACTTTTTTTAAAATATATTTTTAGGGTTAAAAACAAAAATTTTGAGTAATTTTTTATTATTTTTGGATAATTTTTTAGCTTATTTTTAGGCTATTAAAGTATAGGCCCTGATAATAACATTTTGTTTTACAATATTAAGTTTTATAAACAAAATAATGCAGATTTTGATGAAGTGCCATGGACTTTTTATCAGCCTTTCTTCTCCTCTTGTCATGGCTTTGTTTAACTTACCATTAAATTGTTATTAAAATTAAGACTGACCATTAATATTTTGTTTCCTTTTTTTATATGACATGCTGGAATGGGTATATTGGTAAGACCACGACCCCAAAAGGGGTAGGCAGTCGGCAAAAGTAAAAAAGTTAGGGAAACACTGCTCAAAGATGCACTTAAATATTATTCCTGAGTAGGAGCCCATGCTATGGATTCAAATGTAGGATAAATAATCATTGCAAATTTTGAGGGAAAGTTTGGTAAGTAAGGTTACAAACTTGTTCCCCACAAACAACATATAATTTAATTTGTAGTGGAAACAGGATAAGATAAAATGTAACAAAAAAATCGTTATTTTAGGTACCCCCACACAAAATCCTAACTTCCCAAAAATTTCAAATTTCAAAAATATTCAAAGGAGAAGCCGCAATTTAAGAAACAAACAATTTATTTCGACAGTTATTTCTCGTGTCTTACCAAACAATTTAAAAAAATAAAAATAAAAGTGTTTACTTCTAAAATTATCATATCAAAGTTTGAAAATTTTCAATAGTGAAGCCGCAATTTCTATATAATTTACGTTATTCGGTGAATATATGGACGTAATTAAGACAGGATTTCCTAATGTCATAAAAAAATGGTAAAGGCATCTAAAAACAGAACTTGAACTGTTGATTATCACAAATATCAAAAACCGTCTGAACCTAAGCTTGACTTTACCACAAACCCAGTGACTCGGACAAGCAAGAAAGTTGACTTCTGCAATTTTTCGCCTAGGTAAGATTATTTTTTATAGTTGGGTAAAAATAAATTTGATCATATTTTGTAGTATGGTGACATAATAGCAGAGTGGTTTGTTGAAAGCGAATAACATGTACAATGTCATTGTAGGCTACTAACAGCAGCATAAAGCCACTCCCGAGTTGCTGGTGGCTGTGCTTTCAATGATAGATCAATTGTTTTCCAATGATTTCCACATGTCCATCCCAAAATGTGCCATAAACTATGAGTGAAGAATGGCCTTGAGCATGGGACGAATCCTTGATAGCTCTGTGGTAGAGCAGTGGAGTGGAAAGGCAATGGTTTGGATTTGATTTCCATGTTCAGGTGTTATTTTTCAAATCTACGAATATTTTAGTCTAGTTAAGTTGGTCTTCCTGCTATTTGGCTTGAAGATTATACCTGTCTACAATGAAAATGTACCTTATTCACACGGTAAATGGTTTACTCTTTCACAGTTTAATTTATTTTGATGATGGCACACATAAAACTGGCGCTGCCTTCGACAAAAAGCTTTCATGTTATATTTCATATTCTCATGCAGGAAACTATTCGACAAATTGTATATGAGTTCAGTTCAGGGATATTAGTTCATCGTGTGTCTTGTCTGTGGTGTGTGAGTCATGCCGTATTCAATTTAACGATGTGCGTTTATTGAGGGTGGAGAATACTCGCACATCACGTTTATTCATGTTGAGTAGTTAACAATATGAAGCAAAAAAACCTGCTGCCAATGTTCCTACTAAAGCAACAATTCTGAACTTATTGAAGAAATTGCGTCAAACTGATTCTGTACTCAACGCTAAGAGTGTGAACCAAAGAACTGCATGCACACCAGGAGCTGTAGGGAATCATATCGAAATGAGCCTCAAGTCAACTCTCAGCAGAGAATCATTATCTGTAGGTCAATTCAGTTTGAAAGTAAAGTCTTATCGTGTGAGTGTTGTTCATAAAGTAAAAAACTTGATAAAGGAAGACATGTCCAATACTCTCAGTGGCTCTTAATAGATGGTTTCTGGACTGTTTGACACATTTCTTTTCATTATAATGGACAAAGCATGGTTCCCTCTTTTGGGATATGTCAATTTGTAGAACACATCACACTGGGCTACTGAAAACCAGCACAAGTTACACCAGAGGCAGCTCCCATGATTCAAAAGTTGGTGTCTGATGTGGTGTGTCAGGGCAATGGATCATCAGACCCATTTTTTTAAATTTTTTTTTAGGAGAATGTGAATACAGACGTCTATCTACAGATTTACAAGTAGTTTGGAAATCAGTTGACATCCATATAATCTTACCTATGTCTTCTTCCAACAGGATGGAGCGACTTGCCATAATTCTCATTGTTCGCTCTTTCCAATCCACAGTAATTTTACTCACAAAAGGGCAATTGGTAAGGATTTATGGCTACCCCATTCTACCAATTTATTACCGTGCAACTTTTACCTCTAGGGTCTGCTAAATACAAAGTTTACCGCTACAACTCTAAAAAGTTGGAAGAGTTGTAAACCAAGACATGGCAAGAGATCGCCTGTATTAGTCACCGAATCTGAGGGAATTTATGGAACATGCTTGGGCGAGTGTAAAAAAGCACCATGGCTGGGGAAGACCACTTTTGAATCATATTGTGAAAGGGTGACAATGAAGATAAACTTCCAACAAATAATATTAACATGTGCCGGAAACATTAACTTTATAGTACATTATTACCAAATAAAAACCATTTGCTGTCGGGGCTGGTTTTATGTACTTCACCTTGTATATTTTATAATTTATATGCAGGGTTAGATCATTTTTACTTCATTAAAGAATCATCTCAAACATGCAACCCACAAGCCACTGCTAGCAGTCTACAAAGCAACGTTCTTAAATATTGCTCTGGAGGAGTGGGTTTGATTCCCGGCATAAGAGCTTGTGCCGAACTCTTTAAAAGCAAAGGTAGCGGATAAGAGACTAAATGTGGTACAAGTTGGTTCATTTCTCAAACAGCTCAACTAAGCCCCCCCACCCCTCTATTGATCGGCAAACTGAAAAAAGGTCATCAGCAACATGTGCTCTACCTTCTGATAGTGTTGATAGAGGGTGGGTAAGATCTGGAACCCCCAAGACGGAGCCATTGAGCCTGGAGAGAAAGACTGATGGCGTTTCATGGCTTTCAGAGCCTCCTTCTGCAAGACAGACAGAGACAAGACATACAACAACACACATACATGGCAAGTGCGAGACTCACTGCAGGCGGGAGGAGAACTCTCATTGTGCCGAGAGAAAAAGAACAGGTCAAGATCAAGGAGATAAAGATGGACCAGTGGAGTTAAAACTTGTCGGGATGATTATGGTTTTATGTAACTTAGGACGTAAGATAGTTGAGAATTCGAGTAGATTGAACTATTGTCATATTTTTCTGGTAGGAAAGTGGAAAAAATACTTCTTAGTTTTACTCGTCAGGAATGAACCTTGAACTTTGGGGTCAATATTAGACAGTATCTATTGTGTCAGGTCAATGCCGGGCACTATCTAGGCTCTCAGGTCAATTTCAGACACTATCTATG
>CABFWB010000552.1:0-10092 GCA_902151455.1 Timema bartmani
TATCTTTATCCATATTCCCTGTCAATCGACCTTACGGACACCGCTGAACATCGGGCACAGGTGTAAGGTGTTAGGGCTCTCTTGTCTGGCGACACAACACGACACGACTCATTGAAAGTAGGAAACCCATTTCATCGGCTGCACCGCTTTCACACACCTCGCTTGGCCTTCCTTCCTACCAACCAACCTACAGGCCGCCAAACTCGCTGACGGGACTATTGCTAACATTGGTCATGTTAGGACAGTCTCATTGACCGGATATTCAACATTGGTCATGTTAGGACAGTCTCATTGACCGGACACTCAACATTGGTCATGTTAGGACAGTCTCAATAACCAGACACTCAACATTGGTCATGTTAGGACAGTCTCAATGACCAGACACTCAACATTGGTCATGTTAGGACAGTCTCAATAACCAGACACTCAACATTGGTCATGTTAGGACAGTCTCATTGACCGGATATTCAACATTGGTCATGTTAGGACAGTTTCATTGACCGGATACTCAACATTGGTCATGTTAGGACAGTCTCAATAACCAGACACTCAACATTGGTCATGTTAGGACAGTCTCAATGACTTGATACTCAATATTGGTCATGTTAGGACAGTCTCAATAACCAGACACTCAATATTGATCATGTTAGGACTGTCTCAATAACCAGACACTCAACATTGGTCATGTTAGGACAGTTTCATTGACCGGATACTCAACATTGGTCATGTTAGGACAGTTTCATTGACCGGATACTCAACATTGGTCATGTTAGGACAGTATTATTGAGCTAACACTCAACATTGGTCATGTTAGGACAGTGTCATTGACTGGACACTCAACATTGGTCATGTTAGGACAGTCTCATTGACCGGATACTCAACATTGGTCATGTTAGGACAGTCTCATTGACTGGACACTCAACATTGGTCATGTTAGGACAGTCTCATTGACCGGACACTCAATATTGGTCATGTTAGAACACACTATATGACCATAAGAAACTATTCCTTCAATGACTACGGAGTTCAAAGGTTTTAGATATCATTCTGTTTTTCCACTAATCCATTTTAAACTTATTCCTAGTTATTTTAGTTAATGTATTTTAGTAAATTGTTCCTTTACGCGGGAATTAAACCCAGGATGTTTCGAGACAGTTTGTGTTTATGTACCTGGTCAAATAAATCCACTCAGGTTGAAACTGTTCATGCGTCTCGTTGATCGATTTCTTTATAAGTATTTTCGAAATTAAGTACGACAAATGAGGTTGCGCCAAAAGTTCTTTTCCGAGAACTCTCTCTTTGGGGAGAACATTAACACCGGCAGGTCAAACCGTGATGTGCTCGATTATGATTGGATGAGCCGGGATTCAATCAAAGATTGTTTCCCTTAAGTCACAGGTATTTACTATTGGTTGTGTTCCTCATTCTAATTTTGAAGCGAATCCTGGTGCAATTCCTCTTAAATGTCCCTCCATACCCTAAACGATATTAAGGCGGCTGCCTCGGTCAGCAAAAATGGTAGCTGTCAGACCTAATAGCGTAAATTGTCAAATATATTAGTCTGTGTCGTTTTCTGGAACTACATCTCTATTCTGTCTTAAGCTTACACTCCCTTTCGCCCTTCACCTACAACTATTCTTTGTCGTGTCACTAAGAAAGAGGGGAAAGAACCCCACGAAACCTCTTATCTCAAGGTCAAGAGGAAAGCTCGCTTCTTGTTCTCAGATATCATAAAATGTTCTGTTGTGAGCCAGTTAAAATATTACTGTATTTGTTGGAGTAAGACTAGAACCTAGAGCCCTTTTCCTTCAAGTCCTGTCTCATAGCTCCGTAAATACGATTAAAAAGTCGTCGAAAATGAGAAAAATATCACATTTTAACATGTTTTATATACTATTAATTAAACTAAAACCAAAGGATTGTTAAGGGAAAAGAGCCCTGTTGGAATCTTTCGTTTTTATTTTAGCATCGACCATATTTTGAAATAAGGCACCGTAGAGTTAAATATTGCATTGGAACTGAAGGTAAGTGCGGCATTTTCTCGCTTACCGACTTAAAATTGTATCTTGTATCTCAAATAAACGGGTTTAAAACAAAACGTAGATATTTATTTGGAGCGAAGAAACGCGTGCTCGAGACCAAGATGTGTTCTCGGTGTGTTCTCGGTGTGTTCTCGGTGTGTTCTCGGTGTGTTCTCGGTGTGTTCTCGGTTCGAGCTCCTAAATAGAATACGTGCTTTTATGGAAATCCAAACCCATGAGGAAATATAAGTGATGATAAACTAAGTACAGGATGTCCCAAAAGTCCCCACAACTCCGTTCATTCTAAAAGATAGCTGTCTAAACTTGCAGGACTACACTATGGCCCTATTCTATAAGCTACGCCATAGTAGAACCAGGCAAGGTAAGCTTTATACTTTTAAGAGTATAGACGAAGGCTAAGTAATTTTTTTTGTCAGTAACGTGTTGTATAGAAAGGATCAAATTTTGCGATTTTATGAAAAGATTTTCAAGAAGATTTCATAAGCCCGGTACAAAAGACAGCGCAATCCAAGCCTGGGGTTTTACCAAATTAGAGGTTTATTGCAAAAACATTCCAAATTTACCAGAACTTTGAAATATAGTTAGATAATTGGGCTGAACTGAAAATAACCCCTGAAATGCTTGCAAATGTGTACTGCAATGAAACTGCTACTGGCATGTAAAGTAGGCCTTTTAATTACAATTCTGAGCTATGTTACTATTTTTCTGATTTGATACCCTATTTTGTATAAAAATATACATATAATCATGTCATGATGTCGGTATATTTTTATGAATACGTAAAAGTAAATAGATATAACAACTTTTTTTTTATAGCCGTCACATATGTAAATTCGTAAGGAAATTGGACCATACATTATCAAGATTTACAATGTATAATATTCTTCTTCTCAAATCAACAGCCTGGAGGTTGGTTTGATTTAATTTCTATCCATCCTGCGCTGGTTAGTGCTGTCTGCTCCATCTGGTAGAAATCCCACATTCTAAAAGAGTTCAGGAAGTGTGTTGGCTCCCAATGGATTTCCACACTGATTTTTTATGAGCGAGCGCGAAAGGGCATACCAATTTTGCCGGGAAAGGTATTTCCACATACCTTCCAGGGTTCTGTTACATGCCACAATTGACAAGAGACCGGCGGCTTTACTTCCCCTCCGAAGGAAGTTGTGCTACGGATTTGTATCCCTCACCTTCGGCTGGGTTTGAACCCACGAACATCGGCACCGTACCGATGTAGTCATGAATGTAAGGCTAGGAAATTGAATAATTCACGCCAAGTCTGAGGTTCCCACTTGTCGATGTGTGTGTATGAATAAATCAATTTCAGAATCGTTGGCTAGGTTAGTTTAGGTTAAGGTTAAGGTTAAGGTCAAGGTCAAGGTTAGGCTGGTTTGGGTTGAGTTCACGCCAACTCTGAAGTCCTCCTTTGTATATGAGTATGTTTGGATATATCAAGCTCATAAGCTTTGGTTAGGTTGTATCCTCAACAAACAGTTCCATCGTCAGCTGTAAAACCTAGGAAGCACTAAGAGGAGTACTAGGGAAATGAGGAGTGAGGTAGTTTCCCTTTGTTTTCCTCACTGAGCCAGAAGGTGCTATTGCACATCAGTCTGCCAAGTCCACCAGCAGACCCTACAAGCAACACCTTCACCCCAGTCATCACAGGGACTGGCTGTATGAACAAAATGGTCAGTCGAGTACAGCGAACCAGAGTCTTTAGGTCGAACAGCGAGAAACCATCTCGTCAGTACAAGATATCGCGAGCCGTCAGTACAAGATATTGCGAGCCGTCAGTACAAGATATCGCGAGCCGTCAGTACAAGAATATCGCGAGCCGTCAGTACAAGATATCGCGAGCCGTCAGTACTCTCGGCCGCTCGCATGAAGCGGGGAACGGTTTACCGCGAACGTGTGATAGTGTTTTCTAAAACTATTAACTCGTAATGGGCTAAGTCTACCGAACTAAAAAACTACCAAGTCGTGCCCGTGTTCAAACTTCCTTCCTTCCGTCCGTTCTCCCCGCGAAGGTTAGCGCCAGTTCTAGTTTAAGTAGCGTCGAGATTGTGGACGCACGTTTTGTGTTTGAAGTTGGAAAACATTCAAGATTTCTTTTTTCAAGGACTTAATAATAATTGTGTTTGGTTATACATTTTTATCACTAAGCTAACACACTCCCACTTGACTGTTCTATGGTGTAAAGCAAGGAATATTTAGTATCGCGCGATCTGGGCTACTTGATTCGTATCCCAGCAGGGGAAAGATTATCCAGTACTGATGTACCGTGGCCCGAATGTACTAATCCTAGGAGGTTCTTTCCATGTCCCGATGAGATGAGGTGATGGTGAGTATGTGGGTGAGGGGAAGCTTTTGCCGCAAACTGAGTGTAAGCCCACGTCTGGCAGATCCGGACAACTGAGCTCGGCCTTAAAAATGTGGGGTTTAATTGTAAAAAAACTAAAACTAGGTTAGATTTGGTTAGGTTAGGCTTTTTATGTGTTTAGTTTTAAATATCAAGTAGTCTAACTTTATAAATACAAACAAATTAAGGTTCATTTGTTTTGATTTTTTCTAAACAACCACAAAAATAAATATTTACGTAAAAAACACTAATTACGTTTTTACAATGGCCCAGTCTTGCCAGCGCCCAGTTGGCCGCGCCCAGTTGTCCTAGACCAGTTGTCCTAGACCAGTTGGCCGTGCCCAGTTGTCCTAGACCAGTTGGCCGTGCCCAGTCTTGCCAGCGTCCAGTTGTACCTAGACCAGTTGGCCGTGCCCAGTTGTCCTAGACCAGTTGTCCTAGACCAGCGGTTCTCAAACATTATTTTAGATAATACCCCTTGGCCATGACTAAAAGTTTAATGTGCCCCCAAGATAAAAAAATAAACCTCAAAATTACAGGTATGGAAAAATTATGACCACATTATATATTATTGATCTATTTAATCTATTGGGAAAAAAAATATCCGTCATCAAAATATTTCAAATGTGACAAAGCTAGCTAGAGATAATCCTACTGTTATAGCCTTAACATTATCTCCTATTGAGAATTGTAATGATATGCTTAAAAAACATAATTTTACTGTAAAAGTCTGTAAAAACGTTTTATATATTTTCTTCACAAATTCGTTCAAAAATAAAGGAAAAAGTAAACCTAAACACAATATTTTCAAATCAAAATTTTTAATTGTAATTCTGAAGCTGATATATTATGAATCCCAAAAGTTTTCAGTGATAGGTGTGTGGCTGCATGGCTTGGCACAACTTTTTGACGTCTGGTTGTTCAGTTGAATTTTTTAAGTGGAGGTCCAGCTCCAAATTAGCATATTGCGGTATTTATTTTTTAGGTACACCGTGGATAAAAAAACACTTTCACAGAAATATGTTTGAGAAAGGCATCATAAACTTGATGGTATGATCAGCGATATGAGGGAACTCGTTCAGCCTTTGCAACAAAAAGTCTGCCAAAGAAGTTTTCTTGAGACTGGATTTAAGAGTTCCATCACAGGACAGTTCAATAATTTCTTTCGTTAGAAAGAAGTTTGGTAGACTGGAGTCTTACACAATAGAAAAAAGGTCTCGCATCCAGAACTTGTTCCCTAAATTCTCAGGAAAATATTCGCCAAATCTTCAATCAAACCCAGACAATCTCTTATATCGTTGACAACAGAAAATCATGAAGCTCAAGTTCATTTAATTCTACAAAATTGTCCCTTCACAACTTATTTTGTTACAAATTGAAGTTTCTTGTTTAAATATTTTCTTTCGTCATGAACCATGAAGGGTGTTGTGTGTTTTTACCCTGCAGACCTTTATTCAGCTCATCCAGTCACTGAAATACGTCAGCAATGAAAGCTAGCCTGCACAGCCACTGCTCATTTGTAAATCTGTCACTAAACTCACACTTGCTGTCAGAGAGGAAAACTCTTAAACTCTTGTTTCATTTCATACAAACGAGCAGGATAGTTTCGTTTGGAAAGTCGCCTTAACATTGTCATGAATAGGCCTATATATAATACATAAAAAAATATATTGGAACTAATTAATATATAAACATCACCGCAATATATCTCTACAATTGAGTTGCGAGTTTGAGTAATATCATTAAGAGAGAAAGAGAATGTCGCCAAGTCATGACTGTTCATCAAAGATGCTCAAATTATTCTAAATCTAAGCGAGATAACTGCTAACGTAGCAGGTGTCGAGTAGAGGGTTGAAAATTCTCAGAAATCGGTCTCCAGCTGAGCGTAAATTAGGGGGGGGAATGGGTGGAAATAACCAGATAACGGTAAAAGCCAACAATTAGTGTTTTCCTAAAGTCCCTTGTCATTTTGCCAACTTTCCCTTGAGAGCTGCACGCGTACCCCAGTTTGAGAACCATTGTCCTAGACCGCACACCTGGTCCGGATTCTTTTCCCGACCTCTCCGTCAACGGAGAATCACACCAGAGACGAGGCTTATGTCTCCGCCTGATGCGGGTGATACGCAGGGTAGAAGAAACTGCTCTCAAACGCGACAGTGCAGGAGGACCTGCAGGCTTTTTCGAGATTTTTTATGGAGGTCGACGTTTAATGACCCTCTAAACCCAAAAATAGCTTTTCGTGATGCCATTTGTCTTTTTGTCTGTATCTCGGCATGGAGCCGAAACAATCTTAACGATCGGGCTAAGACTTAGTATCTACAGGTCGCGGCAGAAAGACACCATTCCTTACGCGGGTCACTTTTTTGTAAATTAGTCCTTCAAGTGACCAGCATGGTTGGCAAGGCAATCTCCGACACAAACACGCACATTCACCATAACCTTACGCAGAGTTTCTTGTGTTATTGCCTCACTTTCCGTGTGAATGTTGTTTTTCAATCCCTGAATGTTTGCTGGCCTGTGTGCATACACTTAAGATTTCAGAAATACCCACAGGAAAAAAAAAAATCACCGGTGGATGAATTGGGCGAGCGTGGTAGCCAGTTTACATCACCAAACCGGGAAACAAGGTGGTGTGGAAACATTCTTCGTAAAGTCGTCATGAACGTTCTTCCTGTGTGAGCGGTTGCGCCGTCCTGTTGACGACTCCATATTGATATACTTGCGGGTCTGTTTCACTGCTACGAACTGTCGTGACATAGCTTCATATCGCTCAGCTGTGACTGTCCCATCGGCGTCATTCTAAAACAAAATATGGACCAACAATACCCAGAGGTGACACTCCACACCACACAGTGACTTTTTGACTATGATGTGGTCGTTCGTGAAGGCAATGAGGATTTGCAGGCGCCCAGTACCTGAACTTTTGTTTGTTGACATAGACACTTAAATTGACATATCAGAGTGTTGAGTTAATTAGGTTGTGTGTTTATCATCTACAGAAAGTCCGACGTGACTCTAAATCTCTGGGAAATAATTAATGCACCACTTGCATCTTGTAAGGGGGGAACTTAATGATCAGAAGCAACATGCAGCGTAGACTTATGTCGTCCGATATGTTGAGGTCTTGCGAACGCCGACGAACAGAGCGTTTTGGGCCTCGCTTTAAGGCAGCTGTACTGTTGCAACCGGGTGGCTTCTTGGCTGATACAGATGCTGTTGCTCTGAAGTCCTTGACCCATCTCGTGATAGTCTTCAGCTTTGGCACCTTACCGTTCCTGCCGATATTAAAGTGTGGCCGAAACACGCGCTGAGAAGTGACAACACTATCTGCACACTTGACAAATGTTTCAACAGCAAACGGACGATGTTCATTCGACCGGCGAGCGCTTCATGCTTACTGTCGAGGTTACTCTCTACGGGTTGACCGCAATGCTTTGAACTGCGCTACGCATTGGAACAAACCTTAGCGCTCTAGGACGTCCTGATCGATAATGGCACACGTTTTAAAACTGATCACTGTTTTTGTCCCACCCTGTATGATTTTCATAGGGTTAACACCCCCCACGATTTCTGGAATTAGATAACTAGTTCTAAAACTAAGGGTAGTTTACTGAAGGACATAAAAAGAGGGGGAAGAAAAGCAATTTGATCGAAATTGGCTTTAACGATTTGGATTAAAATTCGTATTGAGGTACTGTTTTAAATTACAATTTTTTTTAATCGCGCGTCGAACTTTTTTCATTAAAATGAAGAGGTTACATTAATTAAACAAATATAAACAAATGTTTATTTCATGTTCATCACAAACTGATACGTGATTGTTATTCACAGGATCAGTCCTGACACCTGAATCTAATTCAATTAAGTGAAAAATGATAACCTGGACACGGGAATTGAACCTGGGACCTTTGGCTGTGCGTGCCAATGCTGTACCGCTGAGTCATCCTGATTTTCACTTAGTTTGATATATATACAGTTTTGATCGTATCTCTGCAACTCTTTGAGGTACGAAATAAATTATCATTGAAAAGTTTTAGTATTCTTTATCATGGACTACTTTAATTTGAAACCTATTTTTATAAAACCAATAGTTTCCGAGCTTTAAGGTAAATTTTTTTAAAAGTATTTTTAAGAAATGGGGAGTTGATTGTTATGCTCTTTGGTGAAACAGCGAGTTTTTTTTTGGTCAATATGTTTCTGTAACAGTGTATATGATTTCATTTGTGCTCTTTGGTCAAGTGTGAGGCTATTTTGGTTCACATATCTGACGAGTTTTTAAGCAAATTACTGCCATTATTTTAGGTGAAGGAGCGAGAAAGTTTGTGCTGCTCGCTGTACCATTTATTTTTTGCGAATAACTTTGAAAGGTTTCCGTGTAGGATCGACCCCAGGACCAGTCACGAGTGAAGTCGTACTGCAAGTGTATAGGGTGGACCTTGAACATAGAAAAACAATAAAGATACTTTATCTCCTGTACCTTGTGGCGAAAGAAACTGGCGAGTTTAGGTCCGCCTGACTCCTTTCTTGTTCTCTCAAGGCCACAGATATCAAGGAGGAGTTGAATGAAAGATCGCAACAAAATATATCATATACTCCTCGCGGCTTAATACACGTTGGGGCTATATCCGGTCATTATTTAACGTTATTTTTTTTACAGCACAGTGTATTACTACTCTTTCAGGTTATATGCCTATGTACCAATTACACTAACCTGTTAGGGATAAGGAAAGTTCAATATAGATGAAGTGCACTCTCATTTTCGCTAAGGGAGCGCGAAAAACAATTTAGGATAAACCACTAGTCGTACACCCGACCGAGATTTGATCCTTGACCTCCCTATCATCGGCAGTTTAGTCCAACATAGAGTAGCGCGTTAGACCATGCGGCCACCGAAGCGGGTTTTAAGTTAATTGAATAGAGATGAGGAAGATATAATTATACAAGAAATGTACTTATATTTGCGGTAGAGGGATACTGGTAAACTATTTAGAAAAAAACAACACACCCTTAATACTCCTGACCAGGATTCGAACCCCGGATCTCCGCGCCACCAGCAATTCAGTCCAACACGAGAGTGACGCGTTTGACCATGCGATCACCGATGCGGGTAACAAACAAATAGATCTACGCTAGTGCTCACGTGGTCTGAGACGTCAACTCGCGTAACTATACTAAATATTTGGTGACAGGGGGGTTCGAGGTTCGAATCTCGGTAGGGTGTGGATGGTTTAATACCTTCGTAAACAATAACAAGTTACCTATTAGTGATGAGGGTAGATTTTTTTGAGCAAATATAATCGCATCAACGCATAAAAGAGGACGTCCCGTTCGGGATTCAAACCCTGATATTTCCGTCAACACCAACCAAGCACAAAGCGAGTATAGGACCTTAAAAAAAACTTGACCACCGTTGCATGGCCCCCCAATCTCTCGTGTTCTCAAACACACATTTTATTTAATAAAATGGTGACCTGGTGTTCTAGAGGTAAGGTGTCGGAGTTCTGTGCTCAGGGTCCGGGGTTCATTCCTCGGTTCCGGCACAGATTTATCTGATTGCCAAACCCATCCTTCACCTCTGACAAGACGTGTATTAATCACAACTTGTGAATGGGAGGAATGCCAGGCCTCCACCGTGGTTCGGATCCCACGTTAAACTGTAGGTCCTCCATTTCATCTCACAATCACCCTACCATT
>CABFWB010000552.1:17021-30187 GCA_902151455.1 Timema bartmani
ATTAGACAGGTCTGTTGCGTTGTCCAAATTGAGTCCTTCAGCATGTCGTATCAACAGATTCTTTTTTTTTTTGTTACATCCTGAAATTTCTTCTTAGTTACTTATATTTTGAGATAATCGATTATCTGCATTTTATCTTCCTTGTCCCCTTTTCCCTATGACGTCACTCAATAAGTCATTTATTTTCATACAATTAGTTTTCCTTTGGCATTCTTGAATTTTGATATTTTTCTCTCGATTTGAAAAGTCTCTCACTGAATTAATTGTCGCTCTGCTCATGACCAGGGTCCGGATTTTGCTGACACTACATCACAAGACAATGCACATGCGTACATAAATTATGTTTATGATCCCCTGGTTAAGGAAATATTTTTACAGGTGAATATTTTGGTCAATTTTTTTCCAAGCTAGGATTTTTAGGTCGTATTCGCATGGTTTGCGTTATTTTTAGGTATTTATGTAGAATAATAATTATTTTTTATATAATTATACTGTTGATGTTTTTTTAAATGCTTGAATATTTTCATACATAATTTTTTTTTTTACTAACGGTTGTCGGAATAAAAAGATAATATATGTTTTAAGTTAACTATTTATATATGTATAAAAAAAACTAGCTACACTCTTTTCTTGAGAGTATGGAAAATCCACATTCTAGTTGGTATATATATAATTATATTGTTTCCTTTTGTAACGTACATGTATGATTTTTTTATTTGTGTGCATTCACAACAATTTTTTTTAAATATTTTTGGGGGATTTTTTTTTTATTTGAAGGATTTTTTTTTAGTATTTTTAGTGCCATTTTATAGGTCAATTTTTTGATTATCAAATTCCGGGCCCTGCATAAGTCCAATATCCATCAACAGTTGGAATTAACATGTGTAGAAAATTAAACTCTGTATTTCTACTATAGCAATATTTTATTTATTTAGTTCTTGAAAGTTTTTTTTACTATAAAAACTTTGTAAATATATGGACCTGGACTCGCGTCTTTTCAGCGCGTTTAGTCTTCCAGGCTGGAATGATTGTCCGCCACCTAATGAAGTCTAATGACGCGCCACTACTCGTCAACTCCAGTAACACGAGACAATTGGATAGTTGAGCTACAGTCTATCCAGCCTAGGAGTGGTGGTTGTACAGTATGGTCTTGGGCAGGAAAATCAGTAGATGTAACCACCGGTACTAAAGTTACTGAAATTTTTTTAATGTTTTCATACATCAAGTCATATTATCTGCAGCTGTAACTTATTAAATATATTATCAATACCTATGAAATACCACAAATAATATAGTAAAATTTTAACATTGTTGAACTCAAAGAAATATGTTTAAATATTTTACTACTTTTTTTTATCACCGCGTGTTACCACCAGTTCGGATTACACGCTTATGCATTAATTACGCTAATGGTTTTAGGGATTAAGGGAGTTATATTGATAGGAAGTGTACCTGCATTTGCGCGGAGAGTGGATAACCATTTAGGGAAAACCACCTTCTGTTCACCCTACCGAGATTCGAACCTCGATCTCCCCGTCATCGGCAGTCTAGTCTACTGTGAGAGTGACGCGTTAGACCATGCGGCCACCGAAGCGGGTATTCTCTACTGTTCTTCCAACCAAAATCAGAGTATCGCTGACAGCAATAGCTACAAGATAAACTCCCATGTATCCATCCGCTAAAACCACATGATCTGCAAGACCATGTGTTGAGCTATTGTCACTTTTGACAGTCAAAACGTTCACAACAAACCATTTCTCCTTTTTTTACTTTCTGTTAAGTGTTTTTACTATATTGAAACACAAACTTATGGAAATAACCGCTTGTATTTTCTTTTTTCTAACTGACAGTCACTTAAAAATTCTTGAGCTTCTAAAAGGCTGCGTTCTCTTCAAAAATTAAGATGCTGAACCGGATGAAATGACGGTGGTTGATGACGTCATACAAACCGTCTTCGGTTTTGTTCGTGCGCATGTGTTTACAAAATAAAAACGTTTCATTTTGAAACTAATATTTTGTATGGCTATAAAGAGCTATAAAGAAAACTTTGATTTGTGTTATATAACTCACGTTGAGCAGTTATCAGAAGATACAATACGTGTGAACATAATATTTTTTAATTTATTATTTAATGTACTATGGTATCTCTTGCTGCCACAACCGCGGAACAAATAGTTTTATTAAGATTTTGTGTTCTTTCAAATACTTACTAGAAGTCAATTTATAGAGTAATCCTTAGGGAAAGTGTTATCAGAAGAGTTTTATAACACTTTTGATGGATAATTTATTATAACTAAGAAAATAATTATTTTTCACAGAGACATTAGTGACTTTCAACCAGCATTTGCAATAAAAAAATCTTCTGCTAGCTGTCATTTACCACCACTCCTACGTTGAATGGACTGTAGTTGGTCCGCTAGTTATCACCACTCCTACGTTGGATGGACTGTAGTTGGTCCGCTAGTTATCACCACTCCTACGTTGGATGGACTGTAGTTGGTCTGTCAGTTACCACCACTCCTACTTTGGACGGACTGTAGCTGGTCCGTCAGCCACATGCTTGCTACCAAGTCAACACAGCTCGCTGACTGGAGAGCTATTGGGTTTCTGCTGACGCTGGGATTCCTCCTACCAGAGTTTCAACTTTGGAGAAGGTTCGAATTGAAGGATCTTTAGGCCCGAGTGAAGTTTTAATTAGAGCGTAAATATTAAGGATCCCTCGATATAGACACTCATCACTGACCGTGGCTTCATCTTCACGATAAGGTGATTTTGTTGTTGTTGCTCATTCTGCGTCCTACTATCAGTCAGGACTATATGCATGACCATGGGCGTCGTTAGCTATACATTTTTGGGGGGAACATAAAAATTTTCATTGAAAACTAATTTTATAGATTTTTTTTTTTTTGGTACATCGTCACACTAAAATAGGTTATGCACAAAATCTAATTGTAAAAAAGAAATTAAATTAAAACCCACTAAACAAAATAAATTTATACAAAAATCCTATTTGATAGTAAAGAGAAGAAATAAACAATAACGAAATAACTAACATTGTCAATAGTATGGAAATGGTTCAAAAGTCCTTTTTTCTGAATTTAGAGCCATGATACAAATTGTAGCAGGCTACCATCTTTTCTTACATCAATTGAGTCCGTAACCATGTCCCTGATACATCAATAATTAAATTCGATAGCAAAGAAAACAATTAAAATAAGAGGACAAAATTTTAACATCATGATAAAACTGGTCCAAAAGTCCTTAGTTCAGACCTGAAGACCAGTGTTGCAGCAACTTTCCTAGTATCGATTGAATCCAAGATGGAATATGACAGAGATTAACGTGGTTGTCCCTCTAAACTTCTCTCTTTCTTACAAGACGAGTTGTGCAAATAATAATACCTAGCACCGCGTCTTACTACCCGGTCGGGTTATACGCCTACGTACTAATATTGCTAATGGGAAGGTTGAATTTAGAGGAAGGGGAACCATATTTCCGTGGAGGGAGAGTGGAAAATCATTCAGGTAAAACCACCCCCAGTTCCCCTGACCGAGATTCGAACCTCGATCTCCCCGTCCTCGGCAGTCTAGTTTAACACGAAACCAGGGCGTTAGCTAACCACGCCACCGAGGCGGGTGAGTTGGAGTGAAACCAGAAGCCGCCGAACAAGTTACTCCACATTTTGAAAACAAATTGTGGTGTTTCACGGAATGTTGTAAACCCTATCATTGTTTAGCTGTCGAGTCGAGTCGGTTGTGAATTGAATTTTATCTTTGTAATGTGTAAGTTACTTTAGTCCATTATTACAGTTCATTTAACTAAAATATCTCATGTAAGGTGAATTATTGAATTATTGGGGGGGAGGGGGGGCGTCCATGTCCATGACAATGGAGTGAGGATGAAAAAAGGGTAGGATTTAGAGTAATTGTGTCCGCATTTATATAGAAAGAGATTAGGAAACTATTTAGCATACCCCCTATTCCTCCAGCACACCCGACCAGGATTCGATCCCAAACTTCCTCGTCAACGACAGACCAGACTAAATGAGCTTAATGATCTGTCCGCGTGCCCACCGATGTGGGTTTGGCTGAAGTTTTTAAAAGTCGAGGAAATTCAACTTTATTTCTATGATTTGTTACTTTGGAAAGCCTCACTCCATGGGCGTGATCCGTTTTTATTTAAACAATGCGGTGAAAACTTTGTTTTTTTCATTCTTCTTATTAGTGTGAAAAATAAATGATATACTAGAGTTTCGGAGTTCACTATATGTCCAGTCTCAGGATCAGTCGGTAGTTGGTTTGTGTCCTCAGAGTAAAAAGTCCCAGGTTCAATTCCAAACACGTCCCCCCCAAAAAAAGGTTGATAAAGCATTTCTTCCTTTATCATCGACGGCTGGTTTCTTTTTATGTTCTAGAATCAGGCTGGGCTGTAGGCATGGTTACCATTTCCGGATCCCGCGAAAAGAGTACATTCTAAACATGGTTACTGAGAAAGAGGGGGGTATCAATGATTTTACTGGCCGGCCGATTAAAATCAAGGTTTGTTGCACAAACTATCAAATGTTGCAAAGTATTACACTTCCCCAACCCAAACTTCATTTAATAATGTCACTTGGCTGACAAGATTTTCTAGGGAGAACACTGAATACAAGGCCGTAGCCAGCCAATAATTTCAGGGGGGGTTTGGTGGTCCCATCCCCCAATTGACGGAGGCTAGAAAAAATTATAAAATAAAAAACAATTCTAGAAGCTCTCTGAAGTGTTTTTTTTTTGGCAACACTACCCCCTAACTATCGGAGGCTAGGACAAATTCTAATTACTAAACATATCTAGAAGCTCTCATAAGTGCTTTTTTATGGCACCATAACACCCTAACTGCTGAGGGCTGGGAAAATTTCTAAATATTAAATACCTCTAGAAGTTATCTGACTTGTTTTTTATGGTAACATAACCCATTAACTGCCGAAGGCTAGGACAAATTCCAGATATTAAACAGTTCTAGAAGTTCTCTAAAGTGGGTTTTTATGTCAACATAAGCCCATAAATGCCGAAAAATAGGAACAATTCTAAATATTAAACGCCTCTAGAAGCTATCTGAATTTTTTTTTATGACAACATAACCGTCTAACTGCCGAAGGCTAGAAAAAATTCTAAATACTAAACACCTCGAGAAGCTCTCTGAAGTGCTTTTTATGATAACACAGCCCCCTAATTTGTACCTGTACCTTAATTTTGATATTGCTTGAGCCATAAATAAAGCCATATATATTTTGTTCATAAAATTTTGGGGGCGGGTTTGAACCCCGAACCCCACCCCCCCCCCCCCCCCCCCCCCCCCCAAAATGGAAACGTTTNCTTGACTGAATAGTTATGAAACGTTTCGAAAAGAGTAAGCTACTTTTGGTCATGATGAGTGAAAAAGTGAGAGTAAGCTGTTTTAGCACCTCAAAAAGAGTACGTACGGTTGGTAACCCTATTTGTGAGTCGTGTGCTTGCTCATACGAGCTGTTTCCGGAAGTGTTATTTAAATATTACTACTAATAATATTATTTCCCGCTGAAGTTTGCAGTCACGTGAGTGACATTGACCGCGTGTTTTAGTACAAGCGCATGCGCGTTGAGGTGAAGTGATACAAGCTGCCTCACATTAGCAAACTGAACTGTTATTTCCCTTGTCTTTCAAACGAAAATAATACTAAATATCTTTGTTTGAAACAAAAGAGCATGTTCGATGGAAGTGGCTTTAGTTGAAAGTCTTTTATAAATATATTTATGATTCAAAAAAATATATATACCGGTTTGTTTCAAAATATACGTTCAAATTTTAATTTATGAACGTGCACAAACCATTTTCTGTAAATAATAGGCCTATATTTTCGTTGGTAAACTAAACTATTCTCAAAACAAGGATGAACACAATGAGCGTGTGGATGTGCGTCGTATTTTTTGTGGTAGTTCCTTCGCTAATTATTTTAGTGATAGTTGGTGATCTGGTGGTCTAGGGGTAAGGTGTCGGACTTCTGTGCTGGGGGTCCGGGGTTCAATCTTCGGTCCCGACACACATTTATCTGATTGCTAAACCCTTCCTTCACCTCTGACAAGACGTGTATTAATCACAACTTGTGAATGTGTGGAATGTAAGGCCTCCACTGTGGTTCGGATTCCACGTTAAACTGTAGTTCCTCCATTTCATCTCACAATCACCCTACAATTACACATTAGCGTAAGTGCGTATGACCCGAACGGGTAGTAAGACGCGGTGCTAATAATAATTTAGTGATAGTTGCCATGATTATTTGGATATAATTCTAGCTATTGAATAACATACTAAAATATCGATCGTGATCGAGATGTGAGACGGAAAATGTTGAACTAACTTTTTTTAATTGAAAAAGAAAATCAAGTTAATTAAATGAGTTTAAATAAAGCAATGACAGCGATTCCATTTCCCGTACCACACACTTTTAGACTATTTACCGTTTGATTTTTTTTGTAAATAATAATTTTGAAGTATAATTTAACGTTCTATTTCTGAACCGACTGACTATATCAGCACACGACTTACAAACTAATCTAAATCCAGAACAGGCACAACACCCAGTCCCCCGGCCGTTAATTCATCACTGTCAAAGGGGAAACCCATATTTCTTCAATGATACATGTTATCGTGAGACATATTCACCGCAGACAGACAAACACACGTAAATAGGTGGAGATAAAATGGAGAAATCACTTCACTGGTTCAATAAATCAAACCACATGATTTTATGTTTTTACCCTCTGACAATATTTGCTAAATTGCCTGTACAAGCTACTATACGAGTGCGGAAGCAAAATTTCCCTACCCCAGCTTGTTTATTCATCTTTGCCACCTAAACAAGCGTGGGGCCCCCCCAAATTGCAGGGGGGGTCCTGTATGTCCGCACCGTTAGAACAACCCTAAGGGCGGCCTTAGAAAAGACAAGTACTGTATTTGTTTCACAACGTGACTAGTAAACTATGTCGGGAATCAAACCCGGGACCCTTAATTCAGTAGACAGACACGCTCAAAGTCTTAACGAGTACAGGCACTATAAAATAAATATTGATTTGTTCTTTGACGCACAAATATAAAATATAATGATGAAGTGTTGAATTTTATTTTCTTAATGTAATTTAGTTAAATTAAATATGGAAATAATAGAGAGGTAAAATAAAATTGACAATAAATAAAAAAGACAATTCTTTAAACACTTATGATACACATTATTAAAAGCTATTTTTTAAATATTTAAAAAAAATCTGTGGGTGATAGCAAAATTATCATAATAAATTTGTTGTCAGCAATAAAAAAAATACATAGAAATCGTATACCAAACATCAGGAAACAATAATTGTGTATAACAGTGATATTTGTTTTTGAACCAACCCAGCCAGCCCCCCTTCACTTACTTAATAAGGTCACAAGCCGCCATACCAGAAAATGTTTGATTGGAAACTTAAGATGGGGTGATAGTGAGCGTGAGTTTAGGGAAGTATTTTTGAAGTTTTTACAGCATAAACATTTTTGGCCAAAATAAATCAAATATTTCTTCTATAGAAACATAGAGTTTAGTTTTCTGCACATCCTGATCTCAACAGTCCTTGAATATCTGTCAGATGTGTCCTGGAATTTAATGACAACTTTTTTTCTTAATTTAAAAAGTTTGTCACCAAATGCCACCATGCTCATGCCAGATATTCAAAAACTGTTGAGATTAGCACGTGCAGAAAACTAAGCTCTATGTTTCTATAGAAGAAAAATTTGATTTATTTTGTTCAAAAAATGTTTATGCTATAAAAACTGCAAAATTAGCGCACTAAATTCGCGCTCACTAGCACCCAATCTTAACGGAAAATGTTAATGTTAGCCTTCGTCTGGTTTGGAAGGGGGAAAGTGGTGTCGTATAGGATTAAGGGTATATTTGACCATTGGGACAAGTTACTGACAGAGGAACAACATTTACATCTCGACAATCAGCCGCTTGACAAGACATGTACCTTTGTGAAACAGGTCCAATACGTAGGCCAACACTCGGTCTACACTGAAAGGTGACAAGTCTTACTTTGATGGATTACACTATGTTCCTATATTAAAAGCAATACCATAGTGCAGGGGTATTCAACCCGCGGCCCGTGGCAACATTTTTTTTTTTGCGGCCCACTGGCTCATAAAAAATATATAATCATTTCAAGAGAAAAGATGAGAAATACAGATATATATATTTTATAGAATCGACTAATAACATAAATACTTAATTTGTTTACGTATTTAGACAGTAGAGGAAGGAAGACTGATATTTGTATGAACATGTAATAAGAATGTAAAAAGAGAGAATGCCGAAGAAAATGTAGGAAAAAGACCGCAAGGGAGGCCAAGAAAGAAATGGGAGGAGCAGAAAACAGAAAGTGTTCACGTGAGAGGAGAAGAATGAAAGAGATTAAAGGAGGAATATTGGTAGAAAGATAGAGGAAGATGGAGGCATTTTACTAAACTGACCCGGCCACAGGCTGGGAACAGTTGATGCTGATGTTGATTTACGTATATTACGTGATTTTAAAAACAGTTTTTGCTTTTTGCGAGTAGAAAAATATTGTGTTTTAATACAGATGTACTTTGAACCGGCAAACGAAAACTCTTAGAGGACAAGACAAATCGCGCTACCTCCAGGTATGAAACAAGACTTCACGAGAAATCCTAATCCCTGGTGTGAGTATAAGTGTTTAAATAAGAGTGAACTAATACGAATATTTGAATATTAATTCAATCCTAACATTGTCGGTACAGTATTGCAAGCCAACAAGAGGCAGTAACTTTGGCCCGTGTACATAAAAAGGTTGAGGACCCCTGCAGTGGAATAATGCCAGGCAAGCTTGCTAGAGCAAAGATTATCAAAGTGTGGTCCGCGGACCCCAATAGGTCCACGAGGTTCGTCCGTGAGATCGTCCAGAGAGTTTGTGACATACCTTTATATATAATTTTTAGATCTTTTACACTTTAATATAAAAGGATTAATCACTGGTGCTACCAGACACAATGGTGTTGGCCTCGTCCCCCTGTGCCCACATCTTTGAGAGGAGCATTTGGGCAATCACTTCTAATATCAGTTTTCTTGTCAGCCAGCACAAAGAACTTTCAGAAAAACCACTGAAACATTTGAATACTTTTCCAACACCTTATCTGTGTTAGCAAGCATTTGTTTGCTGTTTTTGGTATTAAAAAAACGTGAAAGCAAATAGGTTTGGACTTCATTTTTATTCCTCACATAAATTACCAGTGATTATAGATGTACAAATATAATACATATATAGTAATTTCTTTTCATTTTTAGTGTAATTCTTTTTACATTTATCTTAAAAAATCTGACCAAATTATTATTATTTTATTTATTATTATTAGCACCGCGTCTTACTACCCGTCCGGGCTATACGCACTTACGCTAATGTGTAATGGTAAGGTAATTGTAAGATGAAATGGAGGACCTACAGTTTAACGTGGGATCCGAACCATGGTGAAGGAAGGGTTTGGCAATCAGATAAATCTGTGCCGGGACCGAGGATTTAACCCCGGACCGCCAGCACAGAAGTCCGACACCTTACCCCTAGACCACCAGGTCACCATCTGACCAAAGATGTACATATATAATATCTACATTTATTTTATTTTCATTTATATTGTAGTTATTTTTACATCAAAGAAAATATTATGACCATGAAAGAAATTACGACTAAATTATCCCTATAAATGTATGATTTATATTTTTTTCAATCATTTATCCTACATTAAGGGGGTCCGCGAATCATCTGTTCCTTGGTTAGAGGGTCCGCGTGACTTAAGAAATTTGAAAACCATTGTATTAGAGGGTAACATAAAATAAAACAATAACTCTAATATAATTATAATATAAATATAATTTAAACAAAAATCTAACAATCATAGTTCAAGTTTAAAATACCCGCATCGGTGGTCGAATGTTCTAAGTCTCTCGCAATAGACTGGACTGCCGAAACCAGGTCGAGTGTACCGAGGATGTTTTTTCCTAAACGGTTTTCCACTCTCTCTCCACGCAAATGTGGGTGCTAAGCCTTCCTGATCCCTAACACATTAGTGTAACTATCACATAAGCGTATAACCCGACCGGATAGTATTATGGTATTGCCCCGCGATTGGGCATCAATTATAGTGATACCGGATTCTAAGTGATCATTATGCGGATGTAGACCCGTGTATGCCTTAAGGTGAGCAGTAATTAGAACGATACCGGGTTTTATGACGATGATGACGCGTGCATGCCTTGCTGCGCACTTGTACACGGCTATGCGATCTGAGTATATGTAATTCTTATTCTTATCAAATGTTGCACACGATTTATTTAGATGATTACACTCTCGGTAATGTAGATTTGATATTAAAGTGATACAGTTTTTGTTCATTTACGGACTGACTCGGAGAGCCAGATCCATGCAGTTCAAAATTATGTGTTTTGTGTGATAATACTAGGTTTCTGTCGAGATTCATACGCACAAGCTGCTTATATAGGACCTACCCCTTGCTTCTTGGACCCCTTGTCAACAGTGTTAAAACTAAAGGAGAACTCCTGGCAACCTGATGTTGTGAAGGCTGGCTTCCTATTGGACAGAGGGAGCCAGCTCATCCATCACATGATTTTCAAATATAACGGAGATAGTCTTTTAAAGAAAGAAAGTTTGAAAACGCATTACATTGAAATTTCTTCTGAAAACGCGTGATTCTCCATGGATGAAGTATTAAATGGAAACGTTACATAAAGTTCTTTAAAGAAAACACACTTCATCCATGATTTTTGGAATATATGAGAGGGGTCCAAAACATTATTATCACAATAGTAAGACGCGGTGCTAAAAAAAACTAGTCAATTCTACAGTTAATATAATATGTGCTTGTTTTTTTCTAAAAGATTCTTCCTACTAAAATCCTATTATAGCGTAATTGCAACTCAGTGTGTGGTACGAGGAGGGGAAGGTGAGATTACCTGCCAATATCGGCTGACGGGGCAGGTTTAATGGGCTTGTGGGCGGGTTGGAAGTTCATTAAGTGTGCGTCAGTCGGACTGCGTTGCCTCTACTGACGTCACAACTGTCAAGATTACAAGGATGTGGCAGCAGAGTCAGCAATCCGTAGGACTCCATTCTACATTGAGGGGAGTGGGGGGTCCTTATAGTAGGACCACACCTTGTTAGGAGGGAGTGCGGGGCTGTTATCAGGCTAAAAAAAACCGTTCCCTCCTAAAGTGCCTAGTAATATAATTTTAGCTTATTGAAGGGTTCTAAAATTCTTAAAAGCTACCATCCAAATTATGTTTTTGCACACTTAAATTTACTTTATGAAGGATTCAAATGACTTTTAAAAAATATATTAATATCTCCTTTTGGGAGATTTAGCTACGAGTCACTGAAGTTGGGCTACCGTCACATAATACTATGTCGTAGTTTTGAATATAAATTGATAATGTCTTAAAATACATCGATTTCCCATAATAACTCTGCTGTCAGATCAGGGACTACGCGGTAGTCACGTGAGCAATCACAGTCCTTCCTCGGTGGCTCCTGTCCTACAAGCGTTGTCCGTATTTATACTTTAGTCTCTGATCCTTTTCACTGTAAAGTTTTAAGTTTTGTAAAGTTACAAATTGTAAATACCAAGATTGACAAAATAAAAACTTTATGTCTCTAAGTTACAGCCTAGTTTTTACTTTATAATTTAAAGAGAAAGTATTGTAATGATGAACATTTTTGATCAAGGGCTTATGATACATTTTTACGTTTTATGAGCCTAAGAACCCCAAAAAAAATTGGATTTTACCATTCAGTTTGTCCCCATTTGTCTGCCTGTCCCTGGCCTCGGATCTGAAATGGTTTGATGGGTTTTGCTCAAACTTGATATTTTTATATTATAGGGCAATACCTCATGATGATTTTTTTTAATTTGGACCCTAGCCTTCAAATTATGGGTAGTTAACAAATGAGTGGGAGTTCCAAAATTTTCAAAAATGTCTCTTAAGGTTTTGTTTAAAATATATCTATGGAGAATGTTTGACATGAATAATAAAACTGTTTTCTTGTTTTTCGGAAAAAAAAATCTCTTATTAAGTTTTTTAAATTTAAAATAATTTAAAAATTGCTCTAACGATTTGTTTCAAAATGGTTATCTCATAAGTTTTTTACAATATTTATAATTTTATTTATTTTGTTTTTCTGAAAAAAAGAGTAGTTTACTGATAAATGATGATTGATTTTTAAAAAAATTGAAGTTTTTTGAAAATAGCTACAACAATTTTATTTAAAATCTGTATATAGGGTTTATTTTACATTATAATTAATAATAATATAATATTTTTATTGTTCTATAAAAATTTAAATTAAAGGTAGTTTGGTTATGACAAACTTAAGAGAATTTGAAATTTTTCGAAACTGGTCTTGAAGATTTAGTTCAAATGGAATTGTTTTTCCATGACAAATAATATGTTTTTATTGTTACAAATTAAAAATAATTTGTGGATAGTTAACAAATAAGCCAAGTTGATTTTTGAGATTCTAAAATTTGTTCACAATATTTAAAGAATCGTGTTTAAAATGTACAATATGAAGTGTGTTTATTGTGATAAACAAGAAGGTGGGTTTGGGTTTTCCGAAGACAATTTTTGTTATTATAAGGGTAGTTTACTGAATTTCTCTTTTCATAAATTTTGTTCCAAACTAACATTATATGAGAAATTGTGTGCGATTGTGTCGTACCATTTATTCAAAATTGCGTGACCGGCTTTATTTCAACGAGTCAATAAAATATAATCGATATTTAGACTAAGCATGACGTCAAAAAGCAGCTGTTGTCCCCCTTTTATCATTCGGTCAATTCTGTAGCTCTCCGCCTTGCTCCTTGTTGCACACGTGACGTCATTACAAGTACAAGGCCTCCTGGAAACAAGATTCCGCCAACACTTTCACAAGAATACATTCTGATTCTAGGAGGCACTGATATAAAATTATGTTCTCATCTGGGTTTACTTCTCTATTTGTATCAAAGATAATGCTCGCAAGGTTTCTACTCGGACCAGAAATATTATTCGCAATATTAGGTGAGTGGTTAGAACGTCTATGAGGTTGTCCATGA
>CABFWB010000552.1:30227-47042 GCA_902151455.1 Timema bartmani
GAGCTCTAATGTCAACATGCTGTTACATGAGGGGAGGGTGGGGTACATCAAAGTGTTATGTAACACAGATCTTATACTCAAATTATAATGTTCAAAAATAATATTATTGTTCATGTTTTCACCTTTGATAAACATACTTATAGATAACTTCCGAATATCTTTGGCGTTGAAAATACAAGTTTATCACTTTTTTGTTTATCAATATTTCGAATGCGCTCAGGTGACATTGTCTGCCCTAGACTTTGAATGCCAAGCACATTCGAAAAAACATATTTTCATACGCAGGACAGTGGCATGTTTATACTCACGGCACTTGTTTAGATTTGTCCAATCTACTGACCCCCTCACGTGCTTTTAGCTGGATAGCAGCTGTCAGTCGAAGCGGCCTTAATTTATAAGTATAGTAGAGTTTGAGTATAATTTATATTCTTACTGCACATTCTTTTACATAGGCCGTGAATAATCGCTTGTTTATACAAACACAAACACAATCTCTTCAAAAAGAGGAGACTTGTTCATTGCTTGCGTATAAAAAGCGATATCCAGAAAAAACTGGTGGAAGTCTCAAAAAGATGTAACGAAATGGAAAAAACCAAAAGTACAGAATTTATCTCAAGGCAAGTTTTAGGAGTCCATCAATAGTGTTATTTCTTCATACCAGCAGAATGTTATGAAAAGTAAAGCTTCAAATGTCATTAACTATTCACAAAAGGTAGGTGTATTCAAGCCTATACCTTTTCCCTTATGATAAATCTAATGTGTATGTATATAAATGCAACTATTATACACTCCCTGCGGTGGCTGCATTGTCTAAACTGTCATTCTCTCACTAGACTAAACGGCCGATGTTGGGGCGATGGGGTTCGAACACCAGTCGGGTCTACCGAGAGTTGCTTTTCCTACATGGTTTCCCACTCTCCCTCCGTGCAAATGCTGGTAGATTTTCTTTAAAATTCCACCTTTTTAGTATTCATTTTGTAGGGTAAAAGAGTCAAATTGTAGTAATTCTAATTATTTTTTATTCTACATGTTTAATGGAGTAGAAATGAGGAAGGTAGAATTTTAGAGGTAATCTACCCTCATTAACGTGGAGAGATATTATAAAACCATTTAGGAAAAGCCACTCTGAGTACACCCGACAGGTATTCGAACCCCGATCTCCGCTTCATTGGCCATCTAGTCTTTTTCGAGAGTGAAGCCAGGATCCAGGATTGATGTTGGAACGAAACATGAGTCTTAGGTATTGATAAGTTAATTAAAGTAAAATGGTAGATTAATCCAAAATATAATTTAGAAAAGTTGTGTGCCTGGAATTGTTTAAACAGCTCTCTCTATATGATGATAATATGACTATCATAAAAAGTGCACAATATCAAGAAAGATGTGTTCCCCCAGCGTCAATCATCGGATGTGGGCACTCACCATGTAGCGCCACTACAGAAAAGGGTCATCCTAGTCAGCAGATAGTAGTGCTGTTTGGATCTTACTCAGATCGCAAACCTGATACACATAATATAAATATATCCTCATGAACTTGAGGACCGACGTCTTTATGTCTGTATAAATAATAATACTCTCTGAAATCATTTATAATCAGGATTTAAAATGGATTTTAAGAAATATTAAATCTGAATACCTCCTTTAATATCACAAAACTTCCCTATGAAATAATGACATTCATTCTTGTGAGAAAAGTTACGTAACACAGTTTGGGGTGGTGGTGGGGGGTAGGGGACTAGGCTATGTGTCTACGTGGCGTTACATGGGGGTGGGGGCTAAAAAGGTAAGAAAAATGCGTTACGTGGCTTATGGACGACCCCAATATCCAGGCTCATCTGTTCTTCTCTGTGTTTACTTTTCTAGTTGGATCAGAAATATTATTCGCATTATTAGATGAGTGGTTAGAACAGTGGTTCCCAACCGGTGGTCCGCGAGTCAAAATGCCCACCCAAAAAACAAGCAAAATTTGAGATACAACTAGCCTATCTCGTGGATATTTTCTCCCGTTTTAATCACCTAAATTTACAGCTACAGGGTTCTGTAAATGAAAAGTTGGAAGGTGTCGCTAACATGTTTGTGTTTGAAGACAATTTCGTGTACTTCTGTTCAAAATTGATTTATGGATTGACAAAGTTCAAGAGAAGTACTATTCAGCATTTCTGACGTTGAAAGCCCTTGTTGACGATAAGAACTACACTACCGTCACAGCTGAGGTTCAACATCACGTGTTGTGTCACTTACAAATACTCAAGGACGAATTCACAAGTTATTTTCCAGAATTTGGCAAGGATGAAAGTGAATTAATTAAGAAACTAATTCGAAATCCTTTCAGTGTAAAGCCCAAGGACCTTCCTGATGAAATCCAAGAAGAGGTGATCGAACTTCAAAACGATAGGGGCTTCAGGGACTCGTTTGAATCTGGTGTAAACATTGAAGAGTTGTGTAAAAAGGCGACATCTTACCCAAATACTCGGCGAGCCGCCTTACGGTATCTGTTGGTGTTTTCGACAACATTTTTGTTTGGATCATCCACTTTACTTGTAATCAAATACAAGCAAATAAATCGGCTGGACGCAAGCAATGGCATGAGATTAGCTTTGAGAAAGAGTAGGCCTATAACGACAAGAATTTCTCAATTGGTGAAACAAATTCAAGCTCAAAAATCACACTGAAAATTTAAAGAAATGCAGTGAGTTAATTTTACTTTTTATTTTATCTAACATTCTAACATGTTTTTCAAACATATTTTCTTATGTAAAAAGTATTGTGAAAATTTGTGATTTTTAGTAATACTAATATAATAACAATAACAATAATATTTTGACTTAGTTCCTGAAGTTCCTAGGTTAGGGGAAGGATGTTGACCGGGGGTAGGGGTGGGGGAAGTGAGTGTACCGCGGCCACCTTAAGGTTGGGAACCACTGGGTTAGAACGTCTACATCCAGGCTCATATGTTCTTATCTGTGTTTCCTGTTATAAAGACAGAATAATCGCAAAATTATGCAATCGATTAGAAATATATTACTGAGTTAAATGCCGACCACCCGTTTTGGGGAGACATTTTCTCGGGCTTTCATTTACCCAAAAATTAAATTTAAAAAATCCTATTTAAAGTGGTAATTGGAAGAGGATATTGATATTAAAAAGGCAATACACATTTAGCTTGGATTTTAAAATGTTATAATAAAAATTAGTATATTTTTAGAAAACTTGAATCGTAATAAAAATAAATGTAGCGTCGGTGGCCGAGCAGTCTAAGCTGTGAGACTATCATTGAACTTGGTTACACTTAACAGGCTGGTCCTTATTTCCCTACGAGGGAAATGAGAGTGAACATGTTTCGAATGTATTCTCCTCTTCAAAATCCCGTTGCCTACCTAACAATAAAGCGCGCCATTGAAATTTAAACGTCGGCTCGTCCTTGACATGTTGACCTCGAGTGTGGCCATAATTAATATTATCTGGGTCTGACCCTATTCAAGTGACGGGAGCGTGAGCGAGTCCAGCTTCAGTGATAGACTGTTGTTGCGTGCTCCCCGGCTTCAGTGATAGACTGTTGTTGCGTTCTACCCTCCTTCCGCGGCTTCAGTGATAGACTGTGGTTGCGTGCTACCCGGCTTCAGTGATAGACTGTTGTTGCGTGCTACCCTCCTTCCCCGGCCTCCCAGCCAATCACACTTTGTTAATTTGTGTTCTCACTCCTCGCATTATTTTACTTTAGTATAATTTCCCTCGTAGCCATGATTAAAACTAGGAAAACTTATAAAATTCCCTTTACACCCGTGCTTATTGTTTGGATACCTCGCAATAACACCGCTCTCTCTAGTATGTACTTTGTTCTGAGTTTCATACACCTCGAGATACCTCCATATGCACCCTATCCTTAGCTCCACACACCTCGCAATACCTCCCTAATATGCACCCTATCCTTAGCTCCACACACCTCGCAATACCTCCCTAATATGCACCCTATCCTTAGCTCCACACACCTCGCAATACCTCCCTAATATGCACCCTATCCTTAGCTCCACACACCTCGCAATACCTCCCTAATATGCACCCTATCCTTAGCTCCACACACCTCGCAATACCTCCCTAATATGCACCCTATCCTTAGCTCCACACACCTCGCAATACCTCCCTAATATGCACCCTATCCTTAGCTCCACACACCTCGCAATACCTCCCTAATATGCACCCTATCCTTAGCTCCACACACCTCGCAATACCTCCCTAATATGCACCCTATCCTTAGCTCCACACACCTCGCAATACCTCCCTAATATGCACCCTATCCTTAGCTCCACACACCTCGCAATACCTCCCTAATATGCACCCTATCCTTAGCTCCACACACCTCGCAATACCTCCCTAATATGCACCCTATCCTTAGCTCCACACACCTCGCAATACCTCCCTAATATGCACCCTATCCTTAGCTCCACACACCTCGCAATACCTCCCTAATATGCACCCTATCCTTAGCTCCACACACCTCGCAATACCTCCCTAATATGCACCCTATCCTTAGCTCCACACACCTCGCAATACCTCCCTAATATGCACCCTATCCTTAGCTCCACACACCTCGCAATACCTCCCTAATATGCACCCTATCCTTAGCTCCACACACCTCGCAATACCTCCCTAATATGCACCCTATCCTTAGCTCCACACACCTCGCAATACCTCCCTAATATGCACCCTATCCTTAGCTCCACACACCTCGCAATACCTCCCTAATATGCACCCTATCCTTAGCTCCACACACCTCGCAATACCTCCCTAATATGCACCCTATCCTTAGCTCCACACACCTCGCAATACCTCCCTAATATGCACCCTATCCTTAGCTCCACACACCTCGCAATACCTCCCTAATATGCACCCTATCCTTAGCTCCACACACCTCGCAATACCTCCCTAATATGCACCCTATCCTTAGCTCCACACACCTCGCAATACCTCCCTAATATGCACCCTATCCTTAGCTCCACACACCTCGCAATACCTCCCTAATATGCACCCTATCCTTAGCTCCACACACCTCGCAATACCTCCCTAATATGCACCCTATCCTTAGCTCCACACACCTCGCAATACCTCCCTAATATGCACCCTATCCTTAGCTCCACACACCTCGCAATACCTCCCTAATATGCACCCTATCCTTAGCTCCACACACCTCGCAATACCTCCCTAATATGCACCCTATCCTTAGCTCCACACACCTCGCAATACCTCCCTAATATGCACCCTATCCTTAGCTCCACACACCTCGCAATACCTCCCTAATATGCACCCTATCCTTAGCTCCACACACCTCGCAATACCTCCCTAATATGCACCCTATCCTTAGCTCCACACACCTCGCAATACCTCCCTAATATGCACCCTATCCTTAGCTCCACACACCTCGCAATACCTCCCTAATATGCACCCTATCCTTAGCTCCACACACCTCGCAATACCTCCCTAATATGCACCCTATCCTTAGCTCCACACACCTCGCAATACCTCCCTAATATGCACCCTATCCTTAGCTCCACACACCTCGCAATACCTCCCTAATATGCACCCTATCCTTAGCTCCACACACCTCGCAATACCTCCCTAATATGCACCCTATCCTTAGCTCCACACACCTCGCAATACCTCCCTAATATGCACCCTATCCTTAGCTCCACACACCTCGCAATACCTCCCTAATATGCACCCTATCCTTAGCTCCACACACCTCGCAATACCTCCCTAATATGCACCCTATCCTTAGCTCCACACACCTCGCAATACCTCCCTAATATGCACCCTATCCTTAGCTCCACACACCTCGCAATACCTCCCTAATATGCACCCTATCCTTAGCTCCACACACCTCGCAATACCTCCCTAATATGCACCCTATCCTTAGCTCCACACACCTCGCAATACCTCCCTAATATGCACCCTATCCTTAGCTCCACACACCTCGCAATACCTCCCTAATATGCACCCTATCCTTAGCTCCACACACCTCGCAATACCTCCCTAATATGCACCCTATCCTTAGCTCCACACACCTCGCAATACCTCCCTAATATGCACCCTATCCTTAGCTCCACACACCTCGCAATACCTCCCTAATATGCACCCTATCCTTAGCTCCACACACCTCGCAATACCTCCCTAATATGCACCCTATCCTTAGCTCCACACACCTCGCAATACCTCCCTAATATGCACCCTATCCTTAGCTCCACACACCTCGCAATACCTCCCTAATATGCACCCTATCCTTAGCTCCACACACCTCGCAATACCTCCCTAATATGCNATGTAATGAAATATCGTTCCCTCAAAATTAAGTATCAACATGGAAACATAACTGAACTTAATGTATTTGTTAAAGATAGATGGGGGTACACAAAACATTACTTTTAAATATCATATTCTCAAAACTAAGCGGTAAAATGAAAACATAGCTTAACTTATGTATTTGTATTGTGTTACTATTTACTAAAATGAACATAAAAACCCATCATTTGAAAAAAATTAACACCAAAACTCATACTTAGATAGTTAAAATGACTATTTTTAAACACTATTCAAGATCATTTTATTGTTTTTGAGCTTTTAATATATACCTAAACATATTTAATCATTTTATCAGGCGCGAAACAAAACGTAGACAACATTTTCACGAACTTAACAACTTAACATTTTAATTTTCGAAATATGCTCAATATTTTTTATTTAAATGCGAATTAACGATAACATTCCAATAAAAAATAAATGTTTCCCCAGTTTAAGAATCTCAATTTAGATGTGTTATGATGAGTATCTAAAGAGAAATATTCATCCAAAGAGAAAGTTATGATGTGTTCTGACCGAAAAATAAAGATTGAGTTATTATTTTATAGCCAAAGAGATATAGTTTATTTAGAGAGTTACAGCCATGCAGCAAAAAACTGTTTCCATGGAGATTAAATAAAGAGAGGAAAACTGAAAATTCTATGTGAAAATCGGGTTTTGGTGGAAAACTACTATTTTTCCCGACATCCTGGTCTCCTAACCGTTAAAATGAGTGGTCTTTTGTAAAAATCTGTTCAGTCATTTACTCGTAATTTCTATCACCGGAAACGGCCTAATCAAATTATATATAAGATATATTCTTGACATATATTCAACAATTATTAATATCATCATATGAAGAAAATTAAACTCTTATGTTTAAACTGGAGCAATATATTTTTTTTTTTTGCTGAAAGAACCTTTTTCCAAAAAAACCTGCAAAAGATTGCTCTTAATTCGTAATCCCTCCATCCCATATTAAGCACTCTAATATCCGACCCCGTGGTGTAGTGTTCAGTGCACTTGGATACAAACCTAGGCGTCCCGAGTTCGATTCCCGGCTGGTATTTTTCTCATAAGAGGAACTATCCCAACGGTTATCAGTGGTTTGTTAAATCAGACTTAGGTCAGTTCTAAGACTCCCATTGGCCCACACCTCCATATTCACTATCATAACATCACTTCATTGTTGTACCCTGGGTAACGTTCTGTTCCGCCAGAGCATAAAATAGTCCACACACAGAGGCGATTGAACCGGATGTTATGTCCCTCCCGGTCAGTAATGCCACACACAAAAAACAAACAAAAAAACACTCTAATCACCAACACGCTTATGTACTAAATAGAATCTCGCTCGGATGTACTGAGCGTGGTTTTTCCAAAATGGGTTTTCACTTTCCTTCCACGCAAATGTAGGTACACTTCCGATAGATCTAATATTCCTATTACCCGCCTCGGTGGCGTAGTTGGCTAACGCGCTAGTCGTGTTGAGCTCGAGGACGGGGAGATCGAGGTTCGAATCTCGGTCGGGTGAACTGTTTTTTTTTTCTAAATTGTTTTCCACTCTCCCTCCACGCAAATTCGGGTCCACTTCTTCTAAATTCAACCTTCGCAATTCCTAATCCATTAGCGTAATTAGTACTTAAGCGTATAGCCCGAACGGGTAGTAAGACGTGGTGCTAAATAATAATAATATTCCTATTCACTAAAACTATTAGCATAATTAATTGAAAATATCGGAGGAGTCGGCCGAGTACGCCCGATCAATATTTCGGCCGAATACGGTGCTAGTGTGACCATAGCTTAAGTTGTAAGTTATGAACTCGTTTGCTTCGCTTCAATGGCTGCACTCTTTCATATCCACGAGTGGTCGATGAAGCTCTTTTTTTACTTTAGTTAGGAACTGATCATGTTAGAATAACAGCGTGACTCTCCGAACAGT
Source organism: Timema bartmani (assembly GCA_902151455.1). Classification (NCBI taxonomy): domain Eukaryota; kingdom Metazoa; phylum Arthropoda; class Insecta; order Phasmatodea; family Timematidae; genus Timema; species Timema bartmani. The sequence continues at coordinate 38,500 of CABFWB010000552.1, forward strand.
ATCTGTTCTTTTCGAGCGTGACTATCGGTTATGAAGGTACTATCTTGTTTCGTGTCTTGTAACGGCTATGAAGGTACTGTCTTGTTTGGTTTAAACCCTAATTATTGGTTTTCCCGCCCACTCTCTAGGTGAATATTTGTAAACCCCCATACGACCAACATTTTATAATGTATTTATTTAAATGAATGCATATCGTGGCTAACCCGGATATTCAATAAGGCCCCCGGTTGGTATTTGAACCAAAGCCTTTCAGAAGTGATTGATCATCATTGGTTCAATGGTTATTCCCACGGTCGAAGCAGGAGAGTGGAGGGGTGCATTCTTTCGAGGCAACGACTATCTTAATAAGGGCAACTTTCTGAAAAAAGGTGTGTACGTATGTAAGGTCAGTCTGGGTTTGTTACAAGAATAAGGCGCAACTCTGCACCTGCTATGAGTGTTTGAGAGAATTGAGGCCAGCAAAAACCGGCCGCATCTCTTGGAAACTGGTCGGTGCCGGCCACTGGACCGCGAGAGTGGACATTCTCAGTCGTTTATCGCTCTAAATACTCTCTCACTCTTTATGGAGGTAGGTGCACAGTATGTCGCATCCCGTGATGGACAACTCTGGCTGAAATTGTTGAGCTGTCGTCTGCACACAATTGTGTGAGTAGGAAAGAAGCTTTCGGGTATTTCTTTCTCTCTTTTACGCGTGTCTTTGATACTTTTGGACATAGCCTACTTTACTATTTTATGCCAGTTTATAATCTATATCAGGACACACACTAGAGTCGCGATTATTAAAGTGGCAGCATGTAAGTGTGTAAATATATTATTTTACAATTACATTGGTTTTCCTCAGACCTGAAGATTGTGTAAGTATCATCAATAATAACATCGAAAAATGTCGTTAGAAAAGACAAAGCTACTATCTGATAAGGAGAAATAAATAAAAATAAAGATGTCATTTTGTTAAAACATATTAAAATTACGACATATTACATTTAAAATCAATCAGCCTCATGAACAATGCTGAAATATATTATATATACATTTTTTTTACTATTCACTTAATATGTTAATGGTATTTAGAACTGTGGATGGTGTTGTATATTTATATTTATATTATATAATTAATTGAGGCAGAAAGAACAAGTAAAACTTGTTTTGTAAAAGTTTTTGTAAATTGGTGAAAATTGAATTAGTTGGAAATTGAAAAGATGACCAAGGCCGTAGCCAGGGAGGGGTTTTGGGGGTTCAAACCCCCCGCGAAATTTTATGAACAGAATATATATGGCTTTATTTATGGTTCAAACAATATTAAAATTAAGATACAAATTAGGGGGCTGTGTTACCATAAAAAAAAAGCACTTCATAGAGCTTCTATAGGTGTAAATATTTCGAAATTTTCCTAGCCTTCGGCATTTTGGAGATTATTTTACCATAAAAAAAACTTCACAGAGCTTCAAAATGTGTTTAATATTTAGAAATTTTTCAAGCCTTCGGCAGTTAGTGAGTTATTTTACCGTGAAAGAAAACCANATTTTTTTTTTCTAGCTTCCAGCAATTGGGGGATGTGCCCACCAAACCCCCCCTGAAATTATTGGCTGGCTACGGCCTTGAAAAGATCAATAAAAGTAAAAACTGTGTAGTTGACAGATTGATGATTATTTTGTAGTAAATCCCGTCCTTGTGTTTGAGATGCTGCCACCATTTGACCCGTTTCAACGTGTCTATACATCATCCTCGGTTATGTGAGGGCGGTGTTGTCCTTAAACACGTGGCGGGGGATGATGTAGTGAGGAACGACACTTTCTGTCACAGTCGGTAGCTCGTCTGATAAGGACCGAAACATGAAACATGTACATTGTACACCTAAGATAATCAATAGTTTTTGACATGGCTCGGAGAAGTTGTTGACCGATATTGATGTGATTGTTCCAGATCGGTTCCTTGTCCGGATACTATTTGTTCGAACACCAGCGCGTGCGCAAGAGATCAGTCAGTCCCAGCGAGGAGCACCACCACAATCTGGGACAGGAACAGCACGTGAGTCCCGTCTAGTGCACCCTATCTATCTGGGGAGCGTGTACCTCCAGGGGTACGCGAACATTATTGATGACAAGATTTTTGGCTCAACCTAATTTGAATCTATTATAAATATATATTTTTTGTTCCTTTTGAGCAAGCGTTGAGTTTTTATCAGCTATCGTAAGTTGGCCTTCAGCCTCTGTGGCCTAGTGATCAAAGTTATTGGCCATAGATCCAAAGGTCCCGGGCTGTATAACTTTCTTGTGAAGCATTTGGTCTGGAACTGGGTCAACTCAGCCTCTTCGGGACAAATGAGGAACTACTTTTAATAAATAAAAAAAGTAGCTGCTCTGGTCTAGAAAACTGAGGTCAACGGCCGTAGGGCTCGTTGTGTTGATAACATGACACCCTTTATCTGCTAAAATTGGTAATATTTTCGTCAACAGACGGCAAACACTTGGTTGATATGGCTTGAGTACGGGCCGACCCCGTGGAGTTTTTTATTAATCCTGAGTTGGCCTAATATATTTTATATATTTGTATTCATTAATGTTTTATTTCTCTTTTTATGGCTAAGCTAAGTTTTATCTGATCTGACTCAGTTTGGTTTTTGGGTGCTTGGCATGACCTAATTGTTTTAGGGAAATGTGATATTTAAATTTTATTCATGTTTAAAAGGTGCCCAAAATCAGGTCTGCCAGCCACTTTTACTCCTTTCCCCTTAAATATGTCCCCCCACGCATGTGAACATTGCATATGAATATAAATTTATGTGAACATGAACATTTGTTGTATTTTATTGTTAATATATTCATAGACCCGCTTCGGTGGCCGCGTGGTCTGACGCGCTACTCTCGCAGTAGATTACACTGCCGATGGCGGGAAGATCAAGGTTAGAATCTCGGTAAGGTGTACTGAGGTTTTTTTCCCAAAATAGTTTTCCACTCTCCTTCCACGCAAATACGGTACACTTCCTATAAATATAATCTTCCTAATTCTTAAAACCATTAGCGTAATTAGTACATAAGCGTATAACCCGAACGTGGTGCTAAATAATAAAAAATTATAATGACATTTTGAATATCAAATAATTTAGATCATGTACCGTATAATATAATCTTCGTGAACAGCGACAAAGTGCAATGCGAGGTCTATCGCCTCGGCGCTCTCTACCGTGGGATGGGCCTGCCGTGTCGTGGTGGAGATAGACTCTCATCCATAGACTGTAAAATTACCAAGTCATTGTTAATGTCAGTGAAGTAACCACGATATTGTCTTTTGTTAATGAAGCGCTTAACAGCAAGGCGCTAATGTCATCGTGCTGGCTACTAATAGGATAACCTAGGAGACCAGGGCGACACTGCAACCTTACTGATCCACCGTAATTCGAAATCGTCTTTAATTCAAATTTTTCGCCAGGTCCCACGAATTTTGTATTAAAACTATGTTAAAAAATCGTGAAAAACTCGATTTGGTTTTAGTTAGTTCAAACTTTTCGTAAGTTGTAATGTACAGTACTGTGCAATATTGTTTTTCTACTTCTAGTTGCGGCACAGTGTTTTTCTATTTTTTGAAACAGGGGGAGGTGACGTTAGGATGTGGTCAGCACCCTTCTTCACGCCCCTCCCCCTCACCCCCCTTACGTCTTTGTTTACACGTACAGTTCTGTACTCCGTTAGTCAAGGTCGAACCTCTCGAGCGGTTACGTGCGCTGTTTTTAGTGATTTGGTCGTAGCGATATTCTTGTGACGTGCGAGTTTATTTTGTTTTGTTGTTTAGTTTTAGTTTTGTTAAGTACATACTGTACAGTAGTGTGTGTGTGTGTGTGTGTGTGTGTGTGTGTGTGTGTGTGTGTCGTGATGTCACTGTCCAAGCCACAGTCCTATAAATCATTAACTTAAGCCGAAAAAGTAGCGGTGATAAAGGAAGTGGAAAAGGGAATTCCTTTTAAGAAACTTATTTAATTCGAATTTTTCCCTGGTCCCTTCAAGTTCGAACTATCCAGGTTCCACTGTATTAATAAAATGCGCTCGTAGTTGTTTTTTTTAGCACTGCGTATTTCTACCCGTTTAGGTAATACGCCTATGTACTAATTACGCTAATGGTTTTAGAGACTTGAAAGCTTATATTTATAGGAAGTGTACCCGTATTTGCGTGGAGGGAGAGTGGAAAGCCATTAAAAAAAAACCTGAGTACACATGACCGAGATTCGAATCTCGATCTCGTTATCGGAAGTTTAGTCTACTGCGAGAGTTGTGCCTTAGACCACGTGGCCACCGAAGCGGGTCGCTCGTAGTTGCTTGGAGCAAGAAAAGTCCTTTTGTGAAGAAAATAATAATCGGTACAACCGGCCGGTAATCGAACACCGGTATCTTAACTTTTTTTTATATATATTTCTGAATCGATTGATTAATATCAGCAAACGAATTAGTTTCTTAAATCTAGAACAAACACAACACCTAGCCCCCACCCGTTAATTTATCACAGTAGATTGGGGGTAAACCCACATTTCGCAGGTGATACATTTTCCTTCCATGCCAGGAATCGAACCCTTACCTTAACAATGGTACATGAAAAGCATAAAATAGCAAGTGTGACCTCTCATAGCTCGTGAACTTTAATGATTTGAAATGATTGAATCACTATGTATAACCTATAATTATACACCTATTTAAATTATGCAATAATAAAATGATGGTCGAATTACCTCATGGAGGTAATTTAGGCAACGCGAATTAAGAAAATATTTTTTTTTTCAGTTTTTAGATCAAAACATAGCTTTGGTCGAAATTAGTCAATTATTGTCGTCCCAGTGGAAACATAGCTTAATTTTTTTCACATGATGACCTCAAAATTTCTTGAATATCTGTCAAGGGTGTCCTGGAATTTAATGACAACTTTTTCTCTTCATTTAAATAGTTTGTCATCTAATGTTGTTATGCTTATAAGTTACGACAGAAATTCAGGAACTGTTGATATCACAATTTGAAGAAAATTAAACTATATGTTTATAATGGAGTAATATTTTTAATTATTTTGGCCAAAAAAAGTTTCGCTATAAAAACTGCAAAAACCACTACCCCTACATCCCCACCTTAAAGGCAAGGAAAAAGATTAGTAATTTTTTTCAGTTTTTTTTTGTTGTTAAGTGACAAAAACTTTTTTGACTAAAATAAATAAGAGGTTGCTCCATAAAACAACACGTTTAGTTTAAATTCCTACGCGTGGTGATCTAAACGGTTCTTGAATAACTGCCTTGGACATAATTACATTTGAATATGAATTTTTAAATGAAGAGGAAAAGTCCTGTTCAACTTTCGTGATGCCCAGGGTAAATATTCAAGAGCTGTGGAAACTATTAATAGGTGTTCTATCATTCGACAGATGCTGCCTTGTCCAAATTCAGTCCTCAGGCATGTTTCATCCTCAACTTCCTTTTTTTTTTTCATATCCTGAAACATGATCTTTTTTCCCTCATTTCAGTTCATCGATCAGTTGCATTTGTGGTCTTACTAGTTCCTTTTTTCCTTCCACTTTGCCTTCATTGACGTCACTCAATAAACCTCTTCTTCTCATGTGATCCATCCAGTTAGCCTTTCTTCTTTTAATCACCCGCAGAAAGTTTTTATTTTCATTAACTCTTCTTAGGACGTCTTCATTAGTCACCCGACCTGTCCACTTTATCCTCTATATTCCCCTCCAGCACCATATCTCAAAGTTTTCTAAATCTTTTTTCTCTTTTTGAGACTACCATATGTATAAAATTGAACTAAACATATCTAGTCAAGACATTTTTTATATAAAAAAGTTTATTTGTTTAAAAACTGTAAAATATGGATCTTAACTCGCTTTTCCCTCCATTCTACCTTAAGGAGGCTGTCTAGGTAACTGAAATATTACCAATCAGATGTTATTGTTTTTTGTTATTATTTAGAACCGCGTCTCCGTTTGTGTTATACGTTTATGTACTAATTACACTAATGGTTTTTAGGAAGGTTATATTTATATAAAGTGTACCCGCATTTGCGTGGAGGGGGAGTGGAAACCCATATTGGAAAACCCCCCTCAGTACACCTTACCTAGATTCGAACCTCTATCTACCCTTCATCGGCAGTCTAGTCTACTGCGAGAGTAGCGCGTTAGACCATAATACTTTTTTTTTATAACTTCAATTAAAAGTAAAGCAAAATTTTAAACTTTTATAATGTTATAACTTGTTTTAATTTTATCTGTTCAATAAGTTTAAATTCATTGTATACCAATGTTAGTTGTCATTTATTTTGCAATATTAATTTACACCTATATGTTATAGTTACCAGCAATTTATAAATTGCATGAATTTTTAATTTATGTTATCAATGCGTCTTAATACCTGTTCAGGCTAAAGGCAAAATTCTAAGAAAAAAAGAATGGTTATTCCTGTGTGCTTACGCAATACATGAACGCCCCCATATACATATATAAACTTGCAATTATTGTTAAAAAGTTGAAATTTTCCCTCTGAAAAGTCCAAAAACTCACAAATTTTGGTTGATCATTAATAGGTTAAGTGCCCGGGAAATGAAAGTTAACTGATATAAAAGTGTAGAATGTATATTTGGGAATAGAATGATTTCATTTAATAGGGGGTCACAACTCAAACTGACTCGCTTTAGTGGCCGCGTGGTCTAACGCGCTACTCTCGTGTTAGATTAGACTGCCGAAGATGGGGAGATTGGGTTTGATCTCGGTCGGGTGTTCTAAGGGAGGTTTTCCACTCTACTTCCACGAAAATGTGGGTGCATTTCCTCTAAATTAAGTCTTCCTAATCCCTAACCGATTAGTGTATTTAGTACATAAGCGTATAAACCAAACGGGTAGTAAGACATAGTGCTAAAAATAGAATGTTGCCATTTAAAAGGGGGGTTACAACACATATGTATTTTCCTCCTCCGTTTGTTCTCCTACTGCTAGACAGCTCCACCCAGGGACGTTATAAGCCTGTTTGGATTCTGGCGTTTAGGAGGAATCTGTGCTCCACTTGTGAGCGCAGTTAAAAGGAAGCAGTGTGTTATGTCGTTGTTCCCCCGAGTCTGAAGTTGTCCATCTTGATTACTATGGCTGTGGGATCGTATTGAGAATAGGGTGTTGTCTGCAGAGTCTCCACAGTGCTAGGAATTCACTTCAATTGATATGTTACATAGCAGACAGTTGATACCTTGCGTCCGATTTCACTACCGTTATCATAGCAGTATAAATTAGTTTCAATTTTATCGTATGGCATTACTGACCGGGAAAAACATGACGTACAGTTTTATATGTAGACTCGCTTTGATCGCTAAGTTTTCTTTGCAAGTGGATGTAAACTAATGTAATTCCAGCATTGTTTTGAAATTTAAACAATGTGTGGAAAATGTGCAAAATTTATCTAAAATCAAAAAATCCAGCTCTATCTAAGGTATAACCGATGGAGATACGACAAAAAGTAATAGGACCAAACTTGTGGATCTCGCCAAATCCGTGGCTGCTGGTGCGATCCGCTTTTTGATAGGTCTTACCGTTTAGTCACAAAAGACCCCCAAAGAAAGGTCCACACCGACTTTAAAGTTGATCCGCCATTTTGAATGTTTTTCGAGCGGTTAGAAGTTAATTTTTTTAACTTTTTGGAATTTTCCTGTCGGTTACAGGCTATAAGCTATAAGTTTGCCAAATTTCAAGTTTCTTGTTCATCTGTAAGTGGGTAAATATAAATGTGAGTGAGTCAGCCATGTGGCTTTATAGTAATATAACTATATGTAGACTAATTGTCGTTCCGGTGGCACAAAGCGTTGCCCTGGAGGTTGTCTACGCGTGCCCGCAATTAGATGATGTTATGATAATGAATAGAGAGGGGTGGGTCAGTGGACAGGGGCTGGCCCCACGCTAAGGGGGGGCCCCGTGCCTTAGGTTAAAAATAATTACATCGGAAAAATAAAAATAGAAATGATAATTTGTATTTGCTCTTCGCCATCGCCACACTGACTCTCTATCTCCTCACATAGTCCCCTCTCCGTCCCCTCACATAGTCCCCTCACATAGTCCCCTCTCCGTCCCCTCATATAGTCCCCTCTCCTACAGCTCTGTCGCTGTCATTGGAGAAATCTTACCTTGCGTGCTTTCAACCACGAGGACCCTCTCACATCAATATACAATGTATAGGGGCCCCCGCTCACGGGTTTGCCCAGGGCCCCGCAACTGCTAGGGCTGTCCCTGCACTGGGAGAGTTAAACCTAACGTAACCCTAAATTATTGACCCTTGGCGAGCGTTGGGATAGTTCCTCTCAAGATAAAAATAACCAAGGTACTAGCCGGGAATCGAATACGGGACCCCTAGGTTCGTAGCCAGGTGCACTGACCGCTACACCACGGGGCAGGATGATTAGTATTTATTTACCCGGTTCGGTGACCCCATGATCTAAGGCAGGGGCCGGCAAACTTTTTAATATTGTATGGTGTTTTTTTTTTTTGTAATATCGAGTAAAATTTTTCAACTTTATATTTTTCGTAAAGTAATA